>JAOXYA010000015.1:17676792-17687553 GCA_028565675.1 Sorex palustris
CACCACGATCTCCCAGGTCTAGGAGGGGTCGGGAAGTCAATCCACCACATCCTGGGATTTGCAGAAGCCTGGCAACCTGTTCTATGATTAGAAATCACTTCTGATTTTTCTTCTCCTCTGGAAATCTAGCATACCCAAGTTTTCTGACTCAAATAATCACAGCAATAAAAATGCTTAGGAAGTAAGAACAGCACTCTTGACTGTTACTTTCCACGTGCTCTGCCCTATGAAAGATACCTGAAGCATTTTGCACTTACAAAAGTAAGTCATCAAGGTAGTGATACCCTCAGGTAGAGATGAGGATACCGAGGCTCAGGGTAGTCAGATCATTTATTCAGGGCCATACATCTAATAAAAGATAAAAACTGGAACAACTCAGTTGTATGTGAATCTACTTTGTCCCAGAAGGATGCTTAAATAGTGAGACTGAAAAATAAGCAAAAAACAAGCTAAAATACCCAGTGTGGAACTTAAACATTCAAACTGAGGCTAACCCATAGTTCTGGGGGTTACAAAAGACATGGTCACTGGAGGACTTCTTTGGAGCAAGTTATCTACAAGGCACATAGTCATTTTAAGTAGTTATACTTGGTCTTGATAAAAAATTATATCACTGAGCTTAGATATATTTTTTAGCTGCATTAGCATTGGTTCTCAAGATGAATAACTGTCCAATCACTCAGGCTATTCAACAAGGCTAGATTCTACTTCCTAAAATGTTCTGAACAATGACAAGAGCTTTGAACTTTGATAAAGTTTACATAGATATAAAGTGATATCATTAACCTACATAAGGTTTTATAATAAAATTAAAAGACACTATAGATAATTTAACTGAGACATTATGAGACATATTAAGACAATATAGTTAATAGGTTCACCCCTTTGGGATAGTAACAGTATAGTAACTAGAAGGGTAATTTTCTCAACTACTCTGTAACACCAAAAAAGGGAGATTACTAACTTCTATTTTATTGTTTTTGGGCCACACATGGTGAAGCTTAGGGATTACTCATGGTTCTGTGCTCAAGGACTACTCCTGGCAGGCTCAGGGGACCTTATGAGGTACTGGGGATTGAACCTGGATTGGCTATGTCCAAGGCAAGTGAGCTAGCTGCCCGCTCTATCTTTCTGGTATTTAACTTCTGATCTTAACTGCGAATCTGAACTAAGGGAAATAATGGCCAGGAGTGGTCTTTGAGCACAGAGCCAGGAGTATGACCTGATTACTACTGGGTTTGGCCCATAAAAAAAAAAAAGCGTATTATGGGGCTAACATGTAAGTACTAAGAAAGTCACTATTAAAATGAATGTCCTACAGCCAGGAATCCTCTATCCTTTGTAAATAAGGCACCTGTCTTAGAGCTGAAAATTCAGGTTCTGATTACAAAGAGATAGTAAAAATAAATATCTAATGAAGACCTATTAGACTCAGTCTAATAAATATACTGAAATCTTAAGAACAAATCTCTATATTTAAAAGAGGGTCAGAAATCATATTCATGGCATTTTGTTTATTCTCAAATTTAATAATTTCTGAATGTTTATAGCATACACATCATACAAATATACAATAGAAATTTTATTAGCAGAATGGAACTACATTGTTTATTCTTGGTTTAAAGTTTTAACACATCAGAAGATAAGAGAAATTTGCCATTAAAAGTCTTATATTAACACTTTGTAGTTGCTAGCCAAAACAAACCAAACAGAAACATCTAAAACTCAGCTGCTTAGTCAGTAAGTCAACTGCCAAGCAAAATATTTACCATCCACTGTGCATCTGGACTTAGGAAACAAAATGTGAGCTAAATAATAAAAAAAAAGAGTGGTTTGGGTTATATACATTTCTCATTTCAATTTCTCTGCTGTAAACATGTTTGAAAAAACACTTACCTTTGCAATTGTCTCATCAACTGATTCAAAGCTTCTTGAAGGGGTGTCTGTTCTACTTCTAAAGGGAAAAAAAAAGAGAAAGAAACACAATATTTTAAAAAAGAAAGATTCTACAGAGTATTGCTTAGTTTATTTGCTTTCTAGGACTTTTCTGATATGTTTTTAAATATTCTATACACGTAAGAAAAATTTTCACTTATTGTATAAAAACGTTGAAGAATGAGAACATTAATTCAAACTTGAATCTAATTTTATGTTTGCTTGCTTTAGTTTAGCACACCAGTGGTGCTCAGGCCTTGCTTTTAGCTCTGCGCAGGGATCACTCCTGGTAGGGCTCTGGGGATGCTATGGGGTGGGTGCCAGGGATCAAACCCAGGTGGGCATCATGTGAGGCAAGCAACCTACCCCCTGTACTATCTGTCCAGACACTTGACGCTAATTTTAAATCTCATATGTAGTGAGAGAAATAAGAAAACTTAAAAAAAAAAAAACCAAGTAATTTAAGCCTCCTCATTCAGGACAATTAATTCAAAATTATTCCAACCTTCTTGTTTGGTTAAGGAGCTTGCGAGAGGTTTCTCGGGAGGCAGGTCTAATCGCACAGGGCCCTGACACTGGAGATCTTTCTCTGCCTCATTCTCGACACGGTCACGATCTCGCTTCCTTCTGTCCTCCTACATGAAACAAAGGGAGATCATTGAGAAGTATTAGAATCAACACCTTTAAACCAATTTTAACGGGGAAAAAACAAAACATTACTGAGAACAAAGTAGTCTGACAATGAAAGCTTCATGTATTTTATTGCCATCTACTGGGAAATGAGAGTGTAACATGTTCATAGGAGATAAAAATGTCAGAAACTACCAGTTAGAACATAAAAATATTCAAAAAAGCAAGCTAATATACCTGGGAACAGTCAAGTTTAAAAAGCCCATTACTTTTGGAAAAATTTATGGAAAAATGAAAGGTCACAGTGGAAGTCCTGAATAAGGAGATATACCATGTTCATGAACTGGAAAAAAAAATTCTTCTCTAAAGGAAAATGTAATGACAATGAAAATTCTAAGACAGCTTTCAATGGGCTTTGAGAACTCTATCTTATTTAACTTGAGAAGTGAATGGTGAAGCACAGGATAGCTTTGAAAGAGGTCAAAATAAGTTAATCAGTTATTTTAGTTTTGGGGTCACATCTGGCCGTTCTCAGGGTTTACTCCTGGCTCTTTGCTCAGGAATCACTCCTGACAAGGCTTGGGGAC
Organism: Sorex palustris; assembly: GCA_028565675.1. Lineage (NCBI taxonomy): Eukaryota > Metazoa > Chordata > Mammalia > Eulipotyphla > Soricidae > Sorex > Sorex palustris. The sequence goes on from JAOXYA010000015.1 coordinate 17,679,945, forward strand.
CATACAGGATGCCAGGGATTTAGCCCAGGTTGACCATGTGCAAAGCAAATGCTCTACTTACTGTGTCCTCTCTCTCCAGCTCCACAAACAAAGAAAGACAATGTGAGTGCAACATGAGATTAAACAAACAGAACAGATTATGGAGCCCAGAAACAAAGCCATGCACTTACAAAAGTCTTGGTGATACATCACAGAGGGATATCCTAAATTAAGGACAAAATAGCAGTGGATAATTGGATATTTCATGGAAAAGAAAATTAGATTTATACTTTGTATCAAACACGAGTAGATCCCAGGTGGTCTTTTTATGTACAAAGTTTTAAGACTGCAGATAAATGTAATTTGTTTTTGAGCCACACCCAACTGTGATCAGGGCTTACTCCTGGCTCTGTGCTCAGGGATCACTCTTGGCAGGGATCTGAGACCACACAGTGTCAGGGATACAGGGAACCTGAGACGGGTGAGTGCAAGGTGTCTTACCTGCTTCACTATTTCTCTGGCCCCCAAAGCAAAGAACGTTTACATGATTCAAGAGTAAGTGAAAGGAAGATGGTTAGAAGGGCTGGAGCTTTGCATGCAGGAGCCCCGGGCTCAGTCCCTGGTGCTGCATGGTCCTTAAGAACACTGCCAGATCTGTCACCCTCAACCCCCAAGAGTATGGTAAGATTTCCTTAACTCATAAATAAAGCTAAAAGACTACTACTGGTGTATGTACTTGGCTAAGTGTCAATGGGATGAAGCTACCATCTGTGGGATTATGACGGAACACCTGTCAGTCTGATTTCTGGCACAGCTAGGCTATGAGAGTCTTGGTGGTCTCACAGAACCAGTTCCCGGCCATGCCTGGTCCGACTCACTCATGGCAGTAAACAGGACACAGCTGGAAAGGCAGCTGCCTCCTCATCTGTCAAGCTCCAAGAACCCAGTGATAAACCATTCATACCACCGGTTCTTGCAGTCTACTGAAGTTAGTCTTCCATATAAACTGTAAAAAGCAGCAAAAAAGGCTAGCTCACATCTGAGATAAAATCTGAAACTCAAATATCAGGTGGTGCAATCAGCAGCATCATGCAGAGCCATAGATGCCGTTACCCTTTTCTGCTCTCTATTCACGGACATATACCCTTGGGTATTTCCTTTAACAAAGGATGAATGGAGACATATCCATGAATATTATTACAGTGCTGTTCAAAATAGTGAGAAAGTAGGTAACAATAACAAAAAATATCCAGTCCCTACTTAAAAAATGAAAGCTGATTAGCAAATGATATTATTTGAGGAGCATGTAAAACAAAAACTCAAGTTATATTTTATCAACATGACCATATTCAGAACATTCATGAATATACTAAAAATATAATTTATAGAAGCTCAGAATTATTTGGTTAAGATACCAGTTTTGTAAAATTTGAAAACACGTAAGTTTGTATTATTTTCAGACAGCGGAAAAGTAATGAAACTATAAAAAAAGCATGTGTGCAACACACACCAAACTCAGGACAACTGTTCTCGTTAGGAAAAGAGGGAGAGGAATGCCGTGCATACACTGTCATTTCTATTTTGAAAAACAATACAAAAACCTGCAGACAAGCAAAATGTGGGTATAATGAAGCTGTATTGCTGGTATCAAGATGGTATATTTATTATTTTTTGTACTTTGCATTTGCAAAAATTAAATTTTGAAGTAGTGTTATACAAAAATGCCTAAGCTTTTGCAAATCAAGAATTCCTATTCAAGTTAACCATTTTCTTGGTCTATGTCCTAATTTCTAGTTCAGATATCTAGAGCAGTGGTTTTCAAAGGTCAGCAGCATCAGCATTATCTGGTAATAGCTAGAAATGAAAATTCTGAGGTCCCATCATGAGGTTCTCAAGCATAAAAGACATGCACCAGATTTACCTGATGGAAGTGTTAAAATACTAATGCCTTGGCCTGATTCCTAGAATTACTGACCCAGTAGGCTAGGGTAGTCTAAGAATCTATATTTCTAACAAGTGTCTAGGTCACATGGGTGTTATTGGCTCAAGGCGCACACTCACTCGGATGATTCTCCAGAGTCCCGGGCATCTCACACGGAATCTAGGATAGTCTAAAGCTCCAAAGAACAATGCACTCATTATGCACTCGATCTAGTGTTTTCTCTTCAGTTTTCATAACATATTCTGGAAGTTACTCAGCCCTCTCCCTCCACCAAGGACTCTAGACAATAAGGTGATCAGGAAGAGACCTGGGCACGTATGTGGCAGTAACTAATCTCACTGCCTTATATGCCCCTCTGCACTTCCTAGGTCACGGGGCCTTCTTCCAGGCCCTTCTTGCCAGGGATCACCAACAGTGGGAATGTCCTGGTCATCTCATGTGACAGTACCAGGGTCTGAGCACAAGGCTTTGCACTTGCTTGGCAAACATTATAAGTCATCTTCTGGGTCCCTGAACAAGTTTTTTTGTTCATTTGGGTTTTTTTTTTTGGGGGGGGGGGGTTTAAGGCGGGTGTTGGAGGTGCTCCCGGGCCCATGTGATGCCTGAAATCAAACCCAGGTCTTCTGCATGCAAAGCATATATTCCAGCTCTGTGAGCTATCTCCCTGGCCTGTAACAGTAAATTTTCTGACTTCCAGAAGTCCTGTATTTTTTGCCCAGAAAAAAGGACACTAACCTTTGGTAGTTTGATAGATGTTAGAACATCAGAGGAAACAGACTCCAGAGAGATAGATTGCTAACTATTAAGTGTAAATGATGGAGAAGACTGAAAGGCAACAAGCACTCCCCAAGGAAGAAAGAACTGAGGCCACAGTGCAGGCAGTCTAGGTCTGCAAACTTTCTGGTAAATGGCCAGGTAGTATATATTCAGGCTTTACATAAAGTACATAAGATCTGTCACAATTACTAAATAGTCTCCGAAGCTTGCCAAAGTGATCACTGAGTGCAGAGCCAGGAGTCAGCTCCAAGCAGAGCTGGGTATAATCCCCAAATAAATACAATAAAAATATCATTGCTGGTCAGGATTTGCTTACCCACTGTTCATCCTTAACACCTAAAAATATATATTGGGGTCCAGAGTACAGTGGGTAAAGTGCTTGCCTTGCATGTGGCTGACCTGGGTTTGATCCCTGGTACCCCATATGATTCCCCAAGACCACCATGAGTAATCCCGGAGTGCAGAGCCAGGAGTAAACCACAGCTGGGTGTAAACCCAAAACAACATAGTTGGGGGTGGGGAAGGGAGGGGGGAGGACTCCTGATTCAGGGGCCACACCTGGCAGTTCTTGGCCTACCAGACTGGTGGTTAATTAGAGGGCCACAGAATGAGGTGCTACTGGGGTCCTGCAGTGATAGAAGCCACCTGAGCCATCCTTGGTGGTATGCAAGAGCATCCAAAGCCATTCGATGATTCTGGGGGATGATGAAGTGCTGGGGATCTTACTGGGGTTGGCCACGGGCATGGCCTTCACTCCTGTATTAACTCTCCCACCCCTCATCCTTAACATTATCCTAGGCAACTCATTTACTTTCACCAGGTTTCTACATCAAGACAGAGACTTAACTGTTGATTTCATTAAGAGTTCATGAGGAGAGTCAAAAGAGAAAAGTTGAGAAAGTACCAAAAGAAGCATGATGTCTCAAAATTATCTCTATTCAGTAACTTTACTGAGTTAAGCTGGTCTACAGTAACTACTTTGTTGAGTATGGTGAAAGGGTAACTAGGCAAACAGTTCAAAAGAGCTAAAGGGAAAAAAAGCCAAAACCAAAAAACTCTTAGCAACTACCCTAAACTAAATGGAGACATTGTAACATGTTATTGTGAGATTAGGAGACAAAGTTTCCATTTAATTGGAAAATGACCTCAAACAAGTTACAGCAGTTTTGTCTATTGCTTCTACAGATCAATAGACTTTGTTCTCTTCAGTTCTCTCTGAGCCTAAAATTCTGGTTCTAATTTTCTTTGTAAAAATTATTTAGAACGAGGTTTGGAGAGATAGCATAGGGTTAGAGGCACCTGCTTCGCATAAGGCTGATCTTGGTTTCATTCCTGGCCCTGCATATGGCTGGTCTCCTAAGCACAGCCAACAGTGATCCCTGAGCACAGAATACGTCCTGAGCACCAAAAGAAAACCAAATTACTCCGAAGAAAGGCCAGAGACAATCTAGGTTTTTCCTTGGAGGAGGGATGACCCAGGTTTGATCCCCAGCACTGTGGATAGTCCCCTGAACAGAACCAGCTGCTTCCTGGAGCAGCTGGAAGAGTCCCTGAGCCCTACGAGGTGTGGCACCCCCCCACAGAACACTTGCAATACATCCCTCAGAGGCTTTTTTTCAGAATGGAACAGAATAGTGTGTGTGAAATTCTAGAGCTGTGCCCAATCACCTCATTCACTCAGGCATCTGGTAAAGAAGTCTATGGAGATGCCACTGCACGGCATGCCACCGAGGGGCGCAACACACAACTCCGTCCTGAGGAAGCTGACATATTCAACAACACAGTCTAATATTAAACAGCGTACTGAAGTTAAACCGATTGCAAAGGGAAAATAACTGTTGGAGGAATCTACTTTAGACTGGAGAAGGGTGGGAAGCTGTCTATGAAGATGTGAGCGGAGCTCTGGAGGAGGGAGACTTCAGCCAGGTTGGTGGCGGAGGTGGGCAGATGGGAACAGCATGTGCAAGTGAGGGAAGCTATTTCCACACTGTACTTACTGTACTTCTTAGGGTTACACTCTAACCCATCACTAAAGGGCAACTTAATTTATAATTAGCTTGAAGCAAATCTTTGTTCCCATTATAGACACACTTGCTTCTCCCTGGAGTTTCTTGTGGGCAGGGGTTAATGTCTGACGCAGCTCTGAATCCCCGAGTTTGACAATATACATATACAACTTATACATATATTTGCAGAATTTATAGGAGACAACAAAAGAGCGATACAAAAGCAAGTCAACAGCTCAAGTTAACCACTACTGTCCTTCATAATAGTTACATTTGAAATTTACATGCAATTCTCAAAAGCTTCCAATGTGTAAACAAAGTCTGAACCTAAGAACTTTATTGAAAAGTTCAAATGAAAAATCAGTTTTATTACCTTGAAGGTACACCTCATTTTTGCCCTCAGGCTGGAAATAGCAAGCACCACACAACTGAAGTATTACCTCTATAATGCTTCCTCTGGCACCAGAGCAGAAGGACAATTGTTCCCTTTGAACTCCCACTTTAGTCATTACAATTTACCAATCTATGAGATATATTTATTCTTTTGTGTCTAATTCTTTAGTCCAACTCAGCTCCTGTAGGGCCAGGATGGTATCTTAACTTTGTTCTTTGAGCCTAGTACAGAGTCAGGTACATAGCCAGCATCCGGTAAGCACTGAATGGAAAGAGCCAATAAACATCTATCAGTTCTTCCCTTGCTAGAAGATGATACATCTACTGAGATTTAAAGGACAGTCTCAGGAGGGACCCACACAGGACGGGAGAACTAGAAAGACAGGGCATTCTGCAAACCAGATAAATGATAGAGCTCTGAGGTCCTGGATGAGGCAAATGTCAACTAAAAGTCAATACATTGTGTTTTTAATAGGATTTTGCCAAAGGTTATCACTCATTTGTACTCTCTAATTATAGGCTAACTCAATTTACTCGGCAACTAATAAAGCAGTAGCTAAACAACAGCAATTTGTAAAGATTAAAATAGGAACATAAAAAACTCAGAATAGTCTCTCTCATACTGTAACACACTTAACTACTGGTATATGTATCCCCCCCAAAAGGGGCAGTGCTTTCATAAACATCTGCTGACTGAAATTTATCTAATACCAAGAGTTTTACATTTTAAGATATTTACTTTACCCTAATGTATTTACCTGCATATAATCCTACCAAGACTGTTACTGCTTTTAATTTAAGACATTCTTAAGTGGCTTTTTAGCCTCAAACGCTACTAAGCAATAGAACTTGTCTAATTTCTTTCTTTTTTTTTGCTTTTTGGGTCACATCCAGCGATGCACAGGGGTTACTCCTGGTACATGCACTCAGGATTTACTCCTGGCCGTGCTTGGGGGACCATATGGGATGCTGGGAATCGAACCCGGGTCGGGCCGCATGCAAAGCAAACGCCCTACCCGCTGTGCTATCACTCCAGCCCCAGAAACCTCAAGCTGACTCGCAAAGTTGTTAACAGAGATTTTTGGGTTTTGATTATGCTTCTTAGAAAAACAAATCTGAGTTTTCATAAAGGAATTAAGTTCTCTGTTTTAGTGAAAAGTCAAGGAGGAGGAGGGCTCATACCAGCCTCCACCGTCTTCAGCATGTTAGATACTATTAAAAAATTAAAACTACTAAGGCTCTACTTTCGTTACTCTTCTACTCAGAAAGTTTCTGATTCCTTCCACCTACATATTCAAACCTAAACTCCATGTTCTGACAGTTCATCTTCTTTTCAGATCTATATTCCCTTTGTATTTTGTGATTTATAAGAAAATTTATGTTGGGGCTGGAGTTACAGGCATTAAGTATAGGGTCTAAGGTGCTTGCCTTATGTATGTTGACCCTTTGATCCCCAGTACTAACTCCTGGAATAATCCAGGGAACTGTAATGACCTTGGGAAGAATTATGGGGCATTTTCTGCTTATTTGCAAAGAAGTAGACTTCTTGGGGGGGAGGGTGCCAAGAAAACTTTTTTCTGAAGAGGGAGGCAGGAGTCTAATAAAAAGTTTGGAAACTGGGGCTGGAGTGGTAGTATAGCAGGTAGGGCACTTGCCTTGCACCCAGCTGACCTGGGTTTGATCCCTGGCACCTCATATGGACGCCAAGCACTGGATGAAGTAACTGAGTATAGAACCAGGAATAACTCCTAAACATTGCCAGGTGTGGCCCCCAAACAAAGACAAAAAAATTTAAAAAAAAGGAAAATTTTGGGATGTCTGCACTAGGCCTTCTCTCCCATAAAGAAAGAGAGTTGGGCAGCTGCTGTTTCTGGAGATCCTGAGACAGCTGCTCTGAAGCCTCCTTCCCTGGACATCACTCTTTCCCCATCCCTGGTCTGGTTCTGAAAAGGATTGACCCAAACAGCCTCTACAGTCCTAATGACTGAGAATCTGAAAATGTGCAGATCTCTGATCCGGAGCCCCAGGAAAGCGGGACCTTGAGCAGGCTCTTTTCACTTCCGGTGAGTTTTCCACTTGACCCTCTGTGAAATAGAAACCACCCACCTATCTGTCTTATTTAGAAGTGTTATAAATGACACTACAGATGCAACAGTATCTACAGGAACTTTTGATATATAGAACCAAAATTCAGAAAGGGCAGAGTGGCTGCAACAGAGGTGGAGACTTCCAGGATGCTTCCCGGAAACCCCATTACTAAAGGCACAGAAAGATGTGTGTACAGTGAGGTTCACTGCAGCATTACCCGAAACATTTAAAAGTACAGTACCTCAATATAACCAACTACAGTGAAGTCAAAAAAGAAAACATGATAAACGAAGAACGTTAAAAGGTAAAGGTAAAGGTAAAGGCCCTCCCGTTGATCGTCGATTTGCGCGAGCGGGCCCAGTAACGTCTCCATTGGAGACTTTGTTGTTACTGTGTCTGGCATATCGAATACTCTCGGTAGCTT
>JAOXYA010000015.1:17695660-17717390 GCA_028565675.1 Sorex palustris
GATTCCTCCGCCCCTCTCGGAGAGCCCGGCAAGCTACCGAGAGTATTCGATATGCCAGACACAGTAACAACAAAGTGACCCAAAAAGAAAAGAAAAAAAAAAAGAAAGAAAGAAAGAAAAAAGAAACCTGCGGGGTTTAGAACAAAGTGACCCTTCGTTTAAAACAAAGAATTTCGAGATGGCAGCCGCAGAATGCAGGCCTCTGAGGAATAGCACAGAAGTCTTCCTTGCAAGGCCAGTCCTGCTTCTCAGACTGGGACCACTTAGGCAGCTAGGTGAGGAAAAGATCTATAAGCTACAAGCAAAAACTTATAATTTAGGATGTTCTGGGGGTAACAGCCTGGTTCCCATTGTTTTTTCAGTGCAGTTTTGGGCAGATACTTGAGTTTGAGATGTATTCGGTGTGGCAAAAGCCTTGAAGGGAGTTGGGAGCGGACAGTGATTGGAGCATGTGCCTTTTTTGAGACTCTGGGTTCAATCCTTGGTATGGGGGAAGGGAGAATGGGAAGTTGCCTTGCTTGCAAGGGGACACTGCTCCTGGGAGTATGTGTGCTATGAGTGTACAAGCCCAGAGGTGTGCACAGTGGGAGTAGGGGAAAGGGGTGCTGGCAGTTGGTTTTGAGAAGGAAGCAATATGGCTGGATTCCACATATTTTGAAAAGAAGAATCAGGAGTCCAAGTAGTTTTGCTATGGATGTTTGGAGGCATGACTCTACAATGAGATAGACCTGGGGCTGAGTTAGTTCCTCGTAGGGGTTGAGTGACCTTGGGCAGGTCACTTGACCTCTCTGGCACCGTTTTATTGAAAGGGAAAAAACAGCTGTGATTTCCCCTAACAGGTCTGTCGTGAGCCTCTAATAGGATCATGTCTATGAAAAACCCTTCACAAATTGTAAAAAGTCACGCATCCATCAATTCTAGGACAGACTTTTGTTCTACTTTTAACATTTCTGAAATGGGGATGAATCATATAATCCACAGTGTCACATAATTTAATTGGTGGATTTTCATTTCTCTTGGTGGCTCCTACAATCATCGTGTGTGTTAGCAGATTGCATGAAATGCTAGTTAAGCCACTAGTCATTGTCATTTCCTTCCATTTGCTTGTGATCTCCCAGAGAACAGAGCGACTGCTTTTCATCCATCCCTCAGAGCCAGGCACAATATCTGGCCCTGGTCAGTGCTCAGTGAATATCTCTGTAAAGCTAAAGATAAAGGCAAGTGACCAGCTAAAAGGTTTGACTGGAAGGGCTTTAAATGAACAAAATGTAACCTCATGCCTTCTACTTAACTTGACTTGAAGTGGAGGAGTGGCCATTTGCATATTATGTTTCTCACTTATTCCTGAAAGTTACCGCAGTCCACCCTTATCCACTTTGATCTACAGAGAACAAAAACATTCTCATCGCCCTTTCATACCCTCTACCCCAGCCCCCAACCAGATTTCCTCTTTTCCATAGATGAATTAGCATGGCACATCACTCAGACTCTATGGTTGGTCCAGGGATGAACATATGACCCAGTCAGAACCCCTGGAATCCAGTGAGGTTTTGCTGGGTGTAGCAATTGTTTCTGTATCTGGACCAGAGCCATTTGCCATTTGCTATTCCCACACATACTGACTGAACTTCCAATTGCCCATCCTTGGGACCCTGCAAGGGTTCTTTGAACCGCTGGAGCCCACTTGGATTCTGCATGCAGCTGATTGAAGAATCAGGGATATGGTGCCATCAGGGAACAGCCAGGGTTTAGGACTGGAGTGAGGAGAGTGAGGTGCCTAGGGTGCAAATTGTAGGGAGTCCTAGAGCAAACTTTGGAGCAGTCCTGAACCAATGACTTTTGGGAGCTGATAGCCAAACTCTGGTGAGCACCATAGCCAGACCTGTTGTAACACCCCAAAATACACACACACACACACACACACACACACACAAACACCTCCATTGCAACAACATCAACAAAGGTAGGGGATTAAAAAACAAACTCTAATTCTGTTGCCTGGAACTGTGCCTCTTTCCCCTTTTAATTTTTGCAACAAAATGAGTTCCTTTGGGATTCACTGTTCTAGAAATTGGTTGGATGTGGGTGGAGAATCGGAAAGGAAAAGTAAAAAGGAGCATGTGTAGGTGTGGCGGAATGTGGTGTGGCTCGGCTGCAGATGTGTGCCGGGTGCAAGTTAGAGGACCTAATGTCAGGTGCCAGGAGATGAGGGATAGTTTTGCCTGCCAGGAACTCAAGTGGGATCACAAACTTGTGTTTAGAGATCTCCCGTCTCTCAGACATGAGACAGAAAGTGTTCTCTTCATCTTTGCCTTTCACTATCCTTCCTCCTCCTACTCCTCCTTTCTCCTCCTCCTCCTCCTCCTCCTCCTCCTCCCCCTCCTCCTCCTCCCCCTTCCTTGGCCACAGCGATGCTCAGGTCTTTCTTCTGGTTCCGCGTTTAGGAATCACTCTTGGGGGATCAGGGGACCATATAAGATGCTGGCTCGAACCCGTGTTAGCTGTGTGCAAGGGAAGTGCTAAGTGCTGTCGCTCTGGCCTAGGTCTCTGCGTCTCTTTTCCCTGCGCCTAGAGTCTCTCTTTTATACTGCCTTATCTTTTATGCGACTCATTTATCTTTTAATTTGCACTGAGATCATCAGTCTACATTTTGAACTGATCCCATTTCAAATTTCCTGGAGATTCTGACAGGAACTATTCAGCTACCAATCAACGAACCTCCTTTGGGGCCAGTCTTCCGTCTTATCCAACCAGCTGTGGTCCTGAGGTGGGGGCGGGGCCTGAGGGAGGGCAGCCAATGAGATAGCCGCAATAGCTTCACTGTGATAGGTGCCTGAGGAGAAGGTCTGGGTGATGTGCTGATGCAATAGAAATAATCAGAGCCCAGAGAGGCTGACCTCACCTTAAGATGGGACACACATGATCTTTCGCAATACAGTCTTATGTTAGTGTTGCAGGTGTACCACGAGAACGGTGGTCATGAGAAGTAAAGATATGATACGATGGGGGGCACCATAACTTTAATTCTCACGGCCACCCGGTGACACGAGTATACTTCTTGTCACCTGGGTCATAAGCCTGAAAACCGAGGCTTCCTGAGGTCCAACTAACTCCTCCCCTAAGATAAGGGGCTTTAACCCAGGCAGTACAGGTCTGGCGAGTGAGTGCATGCCCACTACCACCCACTGCCCACCCCCAGACCTCCTGCAGGGGAGGTGCGTTCCTCCGAGCTGGGCAGGGAGGACTCCTTCTCCGGCGCTCAGTGCCTTTCCCTGCTTTTCTGGGCAGCCCTGCCGCAGCTGGAAGCAGCCTCTGGGAACCACCGAGCGGCTTTATGATGTGCAGATGGTGTTTCCGCCAAGCCCCTTGCTTTTCATGTCGGTGGCCTCTGGGAGCCGGGCCAGCCCAGATGTCCCTGATCGTGAGAAAGCCTCCCCTGGCAAGGCTGGCAATGAGATGCCAGCGACAGGGCCGCAGGCCAGCTCTGGCTTGGCTGTTCTGGGGCGCGGACTTGGCGGGCTGCACCAGGCGGATGGTTCTGTGTCATTTGCGTCCAGGGCAGTGGATTAGGACGGTGTGTCTGCAGAGCCAGGAAAATCACTTCTGGGTTCACAAACGGACAGAGGGACCCCGTGCAGCGAGCTTTCAAAGGAACTCGAGCTTGGGTTTTCCATTCCCCCCCACATCCATGTTGCTTTATCTGCCTCTCCAGCGATCTCTTGGTACAGGCTGCCATGGCCATCAAGGCGAACTCCCCTGGGACAGGAGCAATGCCACTCCCACCCATGGCTCATGGGACCAAGGTCAGCAGTTCGTGCCTCCTCCATCAGACTGGGAATCCCACAGCGAGGGAGAAGTGTGTTTCCACAATCAAACCCAGGAAATGGGACTTCACTATCTGCTGCCAGACTAGAAGCCCCCCAGATTAGGAATAGGGGCTTTGGTGCTTAGAGTTCTCCTGGAGGGAAATAATATTTATTTTTGTTAAGCTTTGGTTTTTTGTTGTAGTTGTGCTCAGAGTATATGCCTGGCTCTGTACTAAGGGATCACTCCTGGCAGGTCTCTGGGAACCATATGAGGTGCTGGGAATCAAGCCTGGATTGAAAAAAACAACACCAAAATATCAGATTGGAAGTGTACAAGGCAAGCGCCCTACCTGCTGTACTATTGCTCTGGCCGCTGTTAATTCTAGAAGGCTGAAAAGTCCAGAGGGATGAGGTGAAGGTTCCCCTCCAAGATACTAGAAGCTTCCCAAGAGTCAGGGTTTTTCAAAAGCAGAAAGAGAGTAAGATGGACAGTGCCTGCCACAGAGGGATGGCGGGAAGGATACTGGGAACATTGGTGGTGGAAAATGTGCACTGGCGAAGGGATGGGTGTTTAATCACTGTATGACTGAAACTCAATTATGAAAGCTTTGTAAGTATATCTGATGGTGATTCAATAATAAAAAAAGAGTCAAGGTTATTGGCTTCATTTCTCTCTTTCCAGAACATCCCACAAGAGATGTCTTGGGCAGAAAGGAGCCTGCTGTTCCTCAAGGGGGTCAGCGATGCTCAGCCTGGACCCTGCAAAGCTTCCTGTGGCCTTCCCTTCCCTGGGAAGGGAAGAAACAGTGGCCAACAGTGTCCTCTGTTGGGGACACAGAGGTGAACAAACGAGCTGCGAGAATGATGGGCTCCTGGGCTATGTCTGTCATGTGATCTGCTGTGGACCCCTCTGATTGAACTGCTGATGAACAGCCTGCAGGTCTTGTGAGGGTTTGTTCTTTAATAGGTGAAGGAAGGTTTGTTTCAGTAGATACTTGGAGAGGATGGAGGAAGGAAGGGAAGAAGAAATGGAGGAAGAGGGAAGGGAGGAAGGAATAAAGGGAGGAAGGAAGGGAGGGAGGGAGGAAAGAAGGGAGTTAGGGAAGTTGGAGGAAGAAAGGGGATAGGTAGAAGGAAGAAACATAGAAAAGAAGGGTGGAAGGAAGGAAGGGAGGAAGAAAGAAAAGAAGGAACAAAGGGATGAAGGAAGGAAGGGAGGGAGGGAGGAAGAAAGGAAGGAAAGAAGAGTAGTAGGGATGAGGGGAGGGAAGGAGGGAGGGAGGACCCTACCTGGTTCCTGCTACCTGGTCTTGCAGGTCGGAAGCTTTTCTAGGGAATTGAAGTTGAGTTTATTCTCTCCACTGTTCAGGTGAGCCAGTGGGGCTCAGAAAGGGAAAGGGACCTGTTCCAGCACTCACTCCAGACTGGGGAGCATAAGGGAGCTGGGGTTTGAGCAAAGAGCCTTGGTGTTCAGATTGGTCCTTCTTCAGGGATACTCACTGCAGTTGAATCTCAGAGTTCCCCCAGCTGTGTGTGTTCACTGTAATGGTGAGCCTGGGCAGAGGAGCTGGGAAACTGTGCGGAGGGAACAGAAGGGACCTGGTAGACAGAGAGACAAAGGCAGCCTGGTGGGGAAGGCAGGGGGCCTGTGTCCCCTACAGAGTCCCTACAGAGACCGGCCAGCTCTTCTGCAACCTGCCACTCTGCGAGCTGGCCCCTCGTCCTGGGGAAGGAGGGTAGAGCCAGTCTTGGGCACAGCACCAGAAAATGCAGCAGGAGCCTCAGCCTGAGACTAGGGGTGCTGGCTAGGAGGAAGGGAGGGTAGTCGGGGCCAGTGGGGTGAGCCGTTTCCTCTGCAGACAGGTGAAGAAGGCTGGTGAAGGGGGAATGTGGCCATAGGGAGGAGGTACAGGAAGATGGGGGTAGGTGGGTTGTCCCTCAGGCCTGGGACCAGTGGCCTCTCTCTGTGGCTTAGCATCCAGGTGGAAACTGCTCATGGTCTGCTGTGAGGGTACTCAGTCCTTTTCAGGTATTTTCTGGGTCTGGTGATTGATTTTTTTGGGGGAGGGGCATGCTTAGATGACACTTGGCTGTGTCCAGGGGCTATTCCCAGCTCTGTGCTATGGAGGGAACCCTGGAAGTGCTTAAGGGAACTGTATGGGGTGCCAGGGATTGCACCCAAAGCTGGGAATGGTGACTAGGGACATGCAGCCATCACACCCTTCTGGATGGGAATGAGAAGTGGAATTAGCCAGGGACAAGGACATTCGGCTATTAAGTTTTTCCGTTTGTTTCGGGCCACCCTGGCAGGGATCTCTCCTGGCCTGGGGTTTAAGGGTCACTCCTGGTGGCGCTCTGGAAACCATGTGATGCTGGGTACCCAGCCCATGTCCAGCACGCGGCATCTTCTCCCTGGTCCTAGCCCTAGCCCTGATGTCTGGTAGTTGAGCGAGTCAGGCTTCAGTTGTGATCCCAGATTCAAGGGTCCTGAGGGGAGGAACAGAGTCCCCACAGCTCCCAGCTTCTCAGTCTCAGCCATGTTTGGTCAGCAGAGCCTGAAAACCAAGCCTGGGGGTTCACCTGCTGCTCCCGAGACTTGGTGGGTGTGAAGTGAGGCCCCCAAGGACACCCTGCTCAGCTCCCTCTCACCCCTCCCTGACTCCTTCACCCCACCATGGCTCCCCAATTCTCCCCGGGTCTGAGCCGCTTAGCTACACTCCAGCCCCAGAACAACCTGCTGCTCCCCAAATTCTTGGCATAAAACTCGTGTGTCCTGGCTCGACAAGCCTCTTCTTCGGGTGCTCGACCTCGGGACCCAAGACCGGGGTGCAGGGCAGTGCTGCCCCACAGGGAGGCAGGCCTCGTACCCAGGTCCTGAGAGGCTTTAGATCCAGGATGAAGGGGCGCGGGTGGTGGTGGTGGGGCGCATCTTCACGCAGGACCAAGTCGGCACAACCTTTGCTTCTGTTCCTAAGGAGCATCCCTCGTGCAGGTTCAGGCCCAGCCCAGCCCTGGCAAGGGTTGCGCCATGTGCAGGTTCCGATTGGGACGATTGGGACGCTGCGGCAGGGTGTTGCTAACGGGCTGTCAATCAGGGCAGCGCCCTTTCATCTCCCCCGCTCAGAATCCTGCCCCGCCTGCCCCGCAGCTCCTGTCCTGACTGTCTGGCTGGGGTGTCACAACGGGACAGCAGAATGCGGGACACCAGAATGCGTGAGCAGATCCCGGGAGAACCCATGCCAGGGTCTGGCTCTGGATCCAATTTCTGCCAGGGTCCACCTCCAGGGTCGTGGGCGGTCCTGCCCCCCCCCCCCCCCCCCCCCCCCCCCCGCCAGCGCAAGCTGGGCCCCTCTCCCAGTCTCTCTGGCCTGGAAGGTTCCATCCACGCCAGTGGGGCTTGCCTGAGATTACCTAGGTGTTCTGGTGACTTCTGAGGGCCTTCGCATGAAAGATAACGCCCAAATCAACAAATGTGCCATTGTGGCTTTGAAGAGACTGTTTCAATCACTTTATTTTGTCTTTATGTCAGGTTTGCCAGATGGCTCGGGTCTTTCTGAGGTCCTGGACCGAGGGGGCGCAGAGAGAACTGGTGCGGCTTCAAAGCTCCTTTTTAATCTTTAGCAACATCACAGCGGCTGGGAAACTGCCTCGGCTCCCTCAAGTCTCTCCCACAAAAGAGGCGCGGCCGAGGCTCTAATGAAAGCCAGATAAAGGGATGGCTGGAATCAGAAACAGAGGAAAAGAGCAGCCGTTAGTCTTTCTTGTAGCTGTTTCAAAAGAAATTCTAAGACAAATTATGGCTTTGGGTGTTTTTCTAAAAGGACTGAGCAGGGAGAGGCGCTGGGGGAGGACGCTTTGACCCCTCAGCCCCCTTCCCCTTGCATAAAAGGCAGAGGAGACTGAGAAAAGGCCGAAATACAACAATAAACTTTCCGCGTGCGCGGGGATGAAAGCCTGGCTGGCATAATTATGGGCGCGAGTGCCCGGAGCGGGCGGGCAGCTTTACCTTGCCGCCAGCACTATTAATGATGAAGCTCCCTCCTTCTTCTCGGGAAGGGTTGCCTTTGGTTTCCGGGGCCGGGTTGTTGGGGGGGGGGGTTGTTGGCGTTTGGTGCGGGCCATGGTCTGTGTGGCATGGTCTGTCATGTGAGGCCATAGTGTCCTCCAGCCTGCAGGAATGCGCAGCTGGGCTGGCAGTGCTCAGTGCCCATGTCTGCCTCTTGGCCATCTACATCTGTGTCTGAGGGGTGTAGAGGGGTTCTGGGTCTGCACCTCCAGTCCAATGCTCCGTCTGTTGGGGGGTGGGTTCTATTCTGTGTGTGTGTGTGTATGTGTGTGTGTGTGTGTGTGTGTGTGTGTGTATGAGAGAGAGAGAGAGAGAGAGAGAGAGAGAGAGAGAGAGAGAGAGAGAACCAGAGACTGCCATACGTGCCACCTCTTCCCCAACAGGCACTGGCCAGGCCACTCTCTGGCAGACTCCACAGTCCACTCTGCTCACCTCACTCATATAGACGGTAGGTGGACTCTCTGGGGGCTGGCTAAGGTTTGGCAGGCAGGCAGGAGGCAGAAAACTGCATGGTTGGGACTGGAGTGATAGTATAGGGGTAGGACATTTGCTTTGCACGTGGCCCACCTGGGTTCAATCCCTGGCATCCCATATGGTCTGAGCACCGCCAGGAGTAATTCCTGAGTGCAGAGCCAGGAGTAACCCCTGAGCATTGTTGGGTGTGACCAAAAAACAAAACAAACAAACAAACAAAAACACTTCATGGTTTAAGTGTGTGTGTGTGTGGGGAGTCCAGCAGGGATATCAGGTAGGCAGTGAGCAGGATGGCAGGGAGGGTGCTTATTGCCCCCTTGTAAAGGCACCAGGAAAGACCCATAGAGTTCTGGGATCCCAGAGCACCAGCCCTGGAAGGGAACCCTATTATGGAGCTGATAGATCCCCAAAAAGGAAGGCAGAGCCGGGGCTACCCAGCTGGGGGTGGAGTGAAATGCTTCCTGACTTATCCCTGACATTGGATATTCTGTGTCGTGGGAGCAGAGGTGAGTTCAGGAGCCGAGGGACAGATAGCACAGTGGGCACGGCACTTGTCTTGCACAGGGCTGACCTGAGTTTAATCCCCAGCATCCCATACGGTCCTCAGAGCCCACTAGGAGTAATCCCTGAGCACAGAGCCAGGAGTAAGTTTAGAGCACCACTGGGTGTGGCCCAAAAGCAAAGAAAATGAAAGTTTGTACAAATCCCATGGGATGGATGGGTCCTTCCCTGCTACCGTGACTCAAGTTTATTGGATGGGGGTGTCAAGTGTGGCCCCTGCCCCATCTGTCTCCATTCACTTCACCTCTAGGAACTTTTGCCACGAGTACGAAAGTTGAGGGTGAATCGAAATGAGAGACAGGAAGCAGCTTCTCCTGAGCAATCTGCTCGGAGCCCGGGGCGAAGGGAGCACTTGTACTTAAGGGCCTTTTGTCGCTCCCACCCCCGCTGACTCCCAGAACCCTCCTGAACTGGCTGTGCCAACCCTCCCATGTCCTTCCGTGAGATACCTGAGAGGGACAGTCTAGCTGGGGTTGGGGGCACTGGGTTGTCTTGTGCTCTGCCCCGGGACAGGTTTCTGGGTTTCTGGTCTCATGGCCTCTAGCAGGAGGGCATGCAACCTGTGTGGGAAGGTTGTCCCCTCACCTGCAGGCCTGTGCCTGTGGGACCCCATCAGGTGCTCCCTGTGCTGGCATTGAACTGAAGCTTGAATTCTGGGCATGGAGTATGGGGCTAGACCCCACCTGGCAGTGCTCAAGAGCTTCTCACACATTTGATCACACATGCACACACATGTGCACACAACTAGGTTCAAGGAGGGTCTGAAATCCCTATTTGGTCCAATAGACATCCTGGTTATCTGTTGATTTATTTATTATTATTTAGTAAATATATTTATTTGTATATTTGCTAATCCTCAAGTGCTTGCGCATTATTCAGCAGTGCTGGGAACCAACTTCCCGCTTCCTGCATGCAGAGCCTGAGCGCCAACCCTTTGAGCCATCTCCCTGATCCCCACCTGCTTACCTTCTTATCGGGAAGGCAGGTGATTTTCCCCTTTTTTGGGCTTTCACTTTTCTCATAACTGTACTCAGGACACAAGGTTGTCATGAGGAATAAATGAGTTAATACTTGTGAGTGGATACTTGATCGATTGCTATTCCCATTCCCAACTCTTTGACATTGCTAGCAAAAGTAGGGAGAAGCCCACCGAGTGAGCCAGTCGTTAGGCCTGGATAGGGTGGCGGTGCTGGACTGAATGTTACATCTGTCTGTCTGTCTGTCTGTCTGCTGGAAACAAGTCTCTCTCTTTTGGGGTCAGTGATAGGGGAACCTATCCCATTTAGTTCTAAAGGTGGGTGGAGCCTGCCATGGTCATGTAGCACAGGCCTGGCCAACCAGACAACTATATTCCTTAGGTCACAGTGATGCATTGCCACAGGGAATCCAAATCCCTCAGAAGATTGCCTCGATTTTGCTTCGGGAACTGGCCATGAAGATAGTATTCCAGGGGGCTGGAGAGATACTACATCAGGTAGGATGCTTGCCTTGCCTGCGATTCAACCAGGTTCAATCCCTGACACTCTGTACGCTCCCACAAGCCCTACCAGGAGTGATCCCTGAGCATAGAGACAGGACTAAGCCCTGAGCATTGCTGGCTATCCCCCACTCTCCAAAAAAGGAAAGATGGTATTCTGCCTACTCCCTGAGATTCCAAGTTCTGTGGATGCTATAAGTAGGAATTATTAGTAGTCATCATCTTTAGATGTATTAAGGAGGCCACAATGGGAGGTAATGGATTTATTCTGTGAAACAAAGTAGAAATAAGACACAAAAGGGGAGACACATACATATATAGAGAAATAGAGAGTGAGCAAGCTACTCCCATTCTGCTTGTGATATCAAAGAAATCAACACTCTTGGACTTAAAAAGGATTAAGTTGGTCACTTGCATGGTACGTATCCTGATTCTTACAAGACAGAGTTTGGTGATTGTGTGAGAGGTCTGTCTAGACGCCAGTCTTACTAACAGCTAGACCTCAGCTAGAAAAGTTGAGGAGCAATGGGAAGGAGCAGTGATGAAGGGCAGATTGTCAGAGACAGGGTTGGAAAATTAGAATTTAAGCGATTCATTAGAATATAAATCTTCTGGGGGCAGGGGGCACATTAAGCTGGGTTTGATTTCAGAAGAAATGGAAGGACTATGCAGACATTTTAAGTGAAGGGAACTGCATATGTTAAAGACTCGGAGGAGAGAAAACACAAGGTATGTGAGCATAGCAGCCACTCTGGTTAGAATTCCAGGTGAGCGAGGAAAGGAAAAGTGGAGGTGGAATAAGCTGGAGAACTTTCTCAGGGTTCGGACAGGAAGGCCTGGAGCTTCAGGTCAAGGACCCTGACTTTTATGGTCTGGACAGCAAGGAGCCATTGAAGTGCAGTGCTATTTTTATTTCTTTTTGAGTAGAAGTTGAAAGATTCTGGGCTATGGAGAGCGTGGGTACGATGGGGGCTGCAGTGGATAGACCAGGAGAGAAATGATGGCAGTTTTGGGACGGTGGTCTGAAATGAAAATGGATGTCATGGGAGCTTCCTCTTATGTTCAGCATGCATGTTTGTTTCTTTTGGTAAGAACACCCCCCCTCGCCCAGTTTCCTTGGGAAAACTAGTCTTCTCACAAATTCAGTCCACACGGTTTGGGTGGGAGTGACCTCATACCCTGACCTAGTTCCCAGAATGAGCTCAGCCAACCTGTATATCCATTTGATCACACATGTGCACAGACCCAGGTTCAAAGAGGATCTGGAATCCCTGTTTGGCCCAATAGACATCCTATTTATCTATATTCATTTATTTGCTTTTTGGGTCACACCTGATGGTGTTCAGGGGTTACTCCAGGCTCTTCACTCAGGAATTACTCCTGGCAGTGCATGGGGGATTATATGGGATGCCAGGGATTGAACCTGGGTTGGCCACCTGCAAGGGAAATTCCCTACCCGCTGTACTATCGCTCTGACCCAATAGACATCCTATTTTTATTTTATTTTATTTTTTTGCTTTTTGGGTCACACCCAGCCATACACAGGGGTAAATCCTGGCTCTGCACTCAGGAATTACTCCTGGCGGTGCTCAGGGGACTATATGGGATGCTGGGAATTGAACCCGGGTCGGGCATGTGCAAGGCAAACGCCCTACCCGCTGTGCTATGGCTCCAGCCTCTAGACATCCTATTTTTATAGGGTGAGTTAGGGAAGGGACTTTGGATTTCAGTGGAATGATGACTGACAGCAGGTAAACCTGGAGCTCAGGAGCCACCGTGAGGCAGAATAGGGCCACCCAGCGGAGAGCAGAGTGACAAATGGGAGAGGGAGATACCATCCTGTTATTGTTGCTGGAACACTGAATGAGACCTTACGCTGGACAGCTCAGAAACCCAAGATAAGAAATTTGGGTTAAGTTCCTATAACTTGGAAATAAGAATCCTGAGACTGCTGCAGTTGCAATGAGCGGTAGGGGTGACTAATCAGCAATGTGTGTATCTAGAGAAAGGGAAGGAGCAAGAGAGAAAGGAGTGATCCAGGCCTCAGTACCTGAGAGGCTGAGGTATAACTTCAGAACGAGCACGATGGGAGAAGGTGCCATGTTTTGGTAAGAAGGCAGAATCACCAAACTCAACATCCCAGCATGATTGAAGGAGGCCATTTATCACTCTGGTGTGAGGAGAAAGGTGCCACAGTAGTCTTGGGGATTTGGCCTGGAACAGTACCCTGGCAGGAGCTGGTTCCACTCACCGGCTCTCAGGCCTATGGCTGACTGACCGCTCATCAGCACACATTTCAGCAAGGTAGACAACGTAAGGTTTTTTTGTTTTGTTATACTCCCAGTTCTCTGGGAAATTATACAAAGCAGAAAGTCCATTTTTCAAAAGAAAGTGGCTACATGAAAAAAGCAGAGAATTGCGTAGGTTAAAGACCAAGCTTATACCCTGGCTTTGTACTACACCCTCTTTAGGATCTTGAGAAAGTCACCTGGTTGCTTGAAAGATGATCTAGATATTTCCAGGTTGAGAGGCAAGACACATTCTGAGCATATGAGTGTGCTGATGCTTAAGTGGAGAGAGGCCCACGAGGTGGGTATTGTGGGTCCAGTGGCCTATTCTGGCTCAAGTGGCCTTATGGCAAGTCCCTCAATCTCTGGTGTCTCAGTTTGTTCGCCTGGAAAGTGGATCTTATCACACCAATATGAAGATTGCTAAAAGGACTTTTTGTAAGTCACAGAATTCCTCAATAAATGGTTGATTTGCTATTGCTTTTTATTTTTAGATGATTTATTATTACTTCTCAAGGCATGGCAGCAAGGAAGACCGTGAACTCTATATTAGCTCTCTTGCTGTTGCAAATAAAGGAAATCCAAGTCAGACTGACTTAAGAAAAAACCAAAAGGAAGTTGTTGGCTCACATAACAGTAAAGTTCAGGGTTACTAATGGATTTTTGCATTGGTCCTATTTAGGGGACTCAACTAATATCAACTAATATCACCAGCATATCACCTCTCCATCTTTGCCTCTGTTTTGCATGTTATACCATACTTACACATTCCATTTCAAGGGTGTCCTGGAGCCAACCGTAAAACTTTCAGGGATTTGGGGGAGTGCAGTTGAATCATTGGTAGCATGAAATTGGTCATGGTGGAGTATTTGTATCATGAAAATTGGCAAAAACTATGTTGGGGCTTTTTGTGGTTGTTGGAGCAGGAGAGCTAGCTGTAGCAATTGGCTGAACTCCTGTCACCAATGAAACCCCCGTAGGAAGTGAGTTTCTCTTTCCAAGGAATTCCAGGAAATGTCCCAGGACTGGGTAGCCTGACTAAGGTCATGTGGCCATTTGTGAAGTAGTGACTGAGGCTGAGGTATCAGGAGGTAGAGAATGCTGATTGGCACCAGTCTTCTTGAGAGCCGGAAGCTGGGGTAACCAGCTAAACACCATGGTACTGACAGTGGGAAAAGGGAGTTCCTTTTATCATCATAATATGCTCACACCAACTCTGCAACAGGACATGTTGTCTGTTGTGCATCTGTAGTTGGGCTGGGAGCTGTGTTCTAGGCTCAGTTTGTCTGAGGCACTCTGCTAGGGTAGCCAGCACTCCTGTTCTTTTTTTTTATTTCTGGGCTCAGCAGACATGTCTTGTGGGCCCTTCTCAGAATGACAGCAAAACCACAGGACAAGAAAGTGACAGCCATGTGACGCTGAGGCTGATTCCAGTGTCTCTATTGTCTAAAAGCCCAGATCCCAGGCCTCGGGACAAAATCTTTGCTCTTTCAGTGAGAGAAACTATAAAGTTGAGTGATGAAGGATTTAGATGTGGAGGGGGAAGAAGAACTGAGACCATTAAAACTATACCTTCCTGGGCTGTAGAGACAGTACAGCAGGTAAGGTGCTTGCCTTGCTGGTGGATGATCAGGTTGGATCCTGGGCAATGCATATTGTCCACAGTGGCCCAATCCCTTTCCAGCAAAGAACCCAAACTTCCCATGCTAGAATCAAACTATATCTTCCCTAGGGGTGTGAGAGATAGTACAGGGGGCAAGACCCTGGCCCTGCATCCTGCTGATCTGGGTTTGACCCCAGCATCACATATTGCTCTCTGAGCACCCATGGAATCCGTCCTGAGCATAAAGCCAGGAATAGCTAATGACCACAGCTGGGTGTCCACCCCGCCCCCCAAAAATAAAACACCCTCCACACAAAGAAACCTCTATCCTCTGTAAAGAAAATCAGGGTGATGTTGATCATAGAAAGTGGTGGATGCTAAGATGGATCTAAATAAAGGATTTCCACTGAGGGTGTTTGGAGGAAAGTGATAGATGTAGCTATGGCAGGTGTATACTGGGGTACAGGGAATATAAGGAAGGGTAGTGGCAGAAGAGGCTGGAGTATAAAGTGAAGACAGAACAGAAAAATGTTGTTTGCTATGTTCTAGATGTCTGCTCTTGGTCTCCACTATCTTCATTTTTGTATCCTCAGTTGCAGACGCTTGAATAAGGGTTTGAGAACAAGCGCAAATATTTGAGTACCGAGAATCACTGATAAGGAAGAAGAAAAAAGAGCCATGCGCGCTGATAAATCAATTGTCTGAAGGGGAAAATGTCCTGATTTGTAATGTCTGCTTCCTTTTGTGGTACACATGTTCCAACCATAGTTAATTCCTATTGCAACAGGATGAGAAGTCAGACGAGATGCGCAGATTTTCTCAGGAGCTGTGTGGAGTCTGTTTTAGCAGACTGCTGCAGGTGTCACAACAGAGCCAGGGCCTCGAGTGGGTTCTCGGAGCCATTTCCACCTGAGACTGTGTGCAGTCTCTCCCCCACACCAACATGGTTGGTCTAATATTATTGACCTACGAAAAGCCTCAGATTTTTCAGGAACAGCCTCGGTAAGGAGAGCACCTTCTTCCAACGCCAGCTGCAGATCCAGACTCCAACTTGTGCTTCTAACTCATGAACTATAGGTGGAGGCTTCTCACCATCCCTTCCTTATACTCCATGTGCCATCGCCAAGCCCAGCTTGTTACCGGCACTGCTGATGTCTGACTACGTACATCGGAGGTTCCTGGGACCCTCTCTCTGATTAGATTAATTTAGCTAGAGTGACTTACAGAAGGTAGAGAAACATTTACTAGATTACTGGTCTGTTATAAAAGGCACCAGATGGAAGAGACGTATGGGCCAAGGGGTGGGAGAAAGACACAGAGCTACCATGCCTTTCCCTGGGTCTCTGCATTCTCACCAATTCACCGACTCTCTGAAGCCTTCTTGGCCTTTGTCCCGAGGCTTCTTTCTGTAGCTGTGATGGGTGAACACACTGGCTTCATGGGTGCTGTGCCTCTCAGGGCTCTGTTCTCTGGAAGTGGCTCGAGGACCAGTGAAGGCTCCAACCCTCTGATCCTTACCATTGCTTTCTTTCTTTTTCTATTGTTTTTGCCTTTTGGATCACACCTGGCTATGCTCAGGGGTTACTCCTGGCTCTGCACTCAGGAATTACTCCTGGTGGTGCTCAGGGGACCATATGAGATGCTGGGAATCAAACCAGGGTCGGCCCCATACAAGGCAAATGCCCTACCCTCCTTGCTGTTGCTTCAGCCCCAAAGGGGAAAACTTTTTGAAAAAAAAATTTAAAAGGATGAGCCCAGATATAAAAAATCCCCTAGAGGAAGTAGCAGCCAGCAATAATTTTTGTTTTCAGTAGGATTACTTCCTCTTTTAACACCAGGCCTCCAAATTAATAAAATCCTTTGATGTATTCCAATAGCAAATGTCCTGTCAGCCTGTAAAACAAATTCTCCATGTCCCATACAGAGATTGAATCTACAATAAAGTAGCTAAAATAAGAGTTGTTAACAAAATTAAGGATCCCAAGTACATTTTCTGCTGTTCTGTTTTTCCTGCTTAGTTTTATTTGGGGCATACCCAGTTGTTTTCAGAACTTACTCCTGCTCTGTGCTCAGGGATCGCTTCTGGTAGGTTTGGGGGTCCGCATGGGGTGTTGGGGATCAAACCAGGGTTAGGTGCATGCAAAGCAAGCATCTTACCTCCTGTGCTATCTCTCTGCTGCTGCTACTTCTGCAGCCGAGTTTTGAAAGAAAACAGAATGCTGAAGGTGATCCCCAAGCACTGCCAGAAGCTTATGGGCTCCAGCTGGAGACAGACCAAGGTTTGAGTGTATGTGCTACCATTCATTTGCTCTCTGCTTTATGTATCCTCTGTGAAACTCCAGGTTGACTATAAAAACTAGCTCCTGGAACCGCGTGGCCGCATTTGCGGCTGCGTGACATCTTATGATAACATCTCATTCCTACTTTGACAAACTGGCAGGCTACCAATTGTAGCCTGCCCATACGGCAGAGTCTGGCAAACTCCCTGTGGCGTACCCAGTATGCCAAATACCAGTAACAATGATTGGTCTCATTCTCCTAAAGAGCCTTGATTATAATCTCAGGGCTAGGATTAAGGAGACGTTACTGGGGCCTGCTCGAGGCAATCGACGAATAACAGAATGATTTGTGATTGTGATTGATTTGTGACTCCATCTGGAGCTATGGGTCTTCATTTTAACTTAGAAATGCGTAAGGTATTATGTGAGAGACAGAGAACACAAACACAGAGTGAGGAAAGGCCTCCTCTTCGTTAATCCCAGCACCACTTACTACTGTCTGCAGTGTTGGGTGGTGCGGGTAGTAGAAAGTGCTAATATGGTAAAAGAATAACCTGAGATGTGGCTGCATCAGAACTCTACCAGCCCCAGAACCAAAATACTGAAGGGGAGAAGAGGAAGTGGTCACCAGAAATCAGAGAGAAAAAAGTCAGCTTTCCGGAAGGATCAACAGTCATCAAGAAGATATATTTTGACAACTGAGAGGTAACTGCTAACTGGGGCTCTGGTGAAGACATCAACCGCCTGACCTTACTCTTGGCTAATGGACTTTATTCTTGAGTCATGGGATCGACCAGAACTCTTTTTTAAAAAAAAATATCTGCATGAATTGGCATGAAATAGTAATCAATCACGTGCCAGTTAATATGTAGAGCTGCCTGGTAACCATGGGCAGATCCAGGGAACTCAAGGCCATATGGCACCAGCTTGTTGGAGTGCTCATGCCTTCAGCCTCCCACTTTTCTCCAGATTTTTTACTGCACCACCACTCCCAAATTGGGAACATTCGAAAGTGCAGGCAGAGAAATCCAATAAGATTCTTTCTGAAGTTCAGTTTTGGGGGCAGAGAGCAGTGCTGAATCAGGGCAGAGGGATACTTCTCTGTCCTTTCTCCAGCAGGAAGGTGGATGCCTCGATGGGCCCATCCAGAATTCAAATCTCACCAGTGCTAAGTGCTGCCCTGACTGAGTCCTGTTGCATGGCAGAGTCTGACCTTCTCAAGCCTCTCCCCAGGCTGCCATGGAGGTGGGGGCAGTGGGGGGGGGCACAGACAGTGCAAGCAGGAACTCTCAGGTCCCAGCAAGTGGGTACAGCACCATCAGCCACTGCTAGTCCCAAGTGGGCCCCTCCCAGTTGCTGCCAAAGCCTTTGCCAGTTGCTCAGAAACTCCGGTGACATTTTCAAAACTGTGGGGAGAGGCATCTTGGAGGCAGAGAGGGACTCCAGCAGGGGAACGTGTCCTGGTAACAATTCTCTGAGTGCCTCCCCAGTGACATTAGATAAACAGAGATATGAGTCATAATTCAGTGGCAGCTTCAAAGGCGCATCAAGAAACAATTTAAAAAGATCTAGCATAGGGAGGAAGTGGTATCCCCAGCAATAATGCAGAGCCAGGGCGTGCACTTCTAGGAGGCAACTGCGTGGGATCCAAACACATGGAATACTGCTGATACCACACTTCCAGGTTAGAAAGGTGGAGAGCGTGACTTCCCCAGTGGGCAGCCACTAAAGCATCTACCGGTTGTACTCCATTTATATAGCCCATTAAAAACCTCATGGTGCTTCACTAATAAAAATTTAAAAAATAAGTAAAAATTTTTAAAAATGCAAAAGCCAAAAAAAAAAGATCCATTGCCAAAGTTCCACATCGTTATACAAGAACACCAGAAGGGAAGGGGATATCCTAGAAAGGAAAAGAAATCTCCACCTCCAGTCCACCTCCAGACTGCCATGGGCACTATAAAGAAAAGAGTACAGAACCCTACCATGAGGAGCGATGAAGATAGGAGCCCTGATCACTCAATAAGAATTACCCATATACAAAATTTCTCTGATAAGGCATTCAGAAACAAAATGATGAGGGTGTGCAATGAGCTCAAAGAAGCAGTGTAATGGACATCCAATAAAATACTGGAGGACCTGAAAGAAACAATGAAATGGACAGACAATTTTTTTAAAAAGGGGAGGGGCTGGAGCAAAAGCACAGCGGGTAGGGTATCTTTCTTGCATGTGACCAACCCGGGTTTGATTCCCAGCATCCCATGTGGCCCCCTAAGCACTAACAGGAGTGACTCCTGAGTGGAAAGCCAGGAGTAACCATTGAGCATCACCAGGTGTGACCCAAAAAGCAAAAAAAAAAGAGAGAGAGAGAGATGAGAGCAGAAATAAAACAACTACAAAGAAAAGTGCTGTTAATAAAAAAAAATTTAGTAGATGAAATGAAGAATTCAATGGGTAGCCTCAATAGTATAATGACAACAACCTATGATAAAACTAGTGAGCTTAAAGATGATCTACAGAAAGCGTTCAGGCAACAACAGAAGATAGAAAAATACCTCAAAATAGCTCAAGGGCAGGCAAGAAAACTATAGGATGAATTCAAGAATAACAACATAATAATTATAGGAGTCCCAGAGAAACAGGGAAGCAACCCCAATGAGGTATTAACAGTTAAAGACATCGTCACTGAAAAGTTCCCAGAGCTGGAGAACACAGGTATGCAGATCCAAGAAACCCAAAGGGTACTGACTAAAAGAGAGTGCAATAAAAATACTTTGAGGCATATCCTAACCAGAATTACAGGTATCACAGAGATACAATACTGAAAGCAGCAAGAACAAAGAAGGAAATTACATACAAAGGAGCATCCCTTAGATTTATAGCAGACTTATTCTATGGAACTCTCTAGGTCTGAGGCCAATGGGTGGGATTTAAAAAAAAAACTTAAGGAAATGAAGGTCTCACCAAGAATGCTTTACCAGGCTAGATTCTTATTTAGATTTGTAGGAATGATATACAACTTTATGGATAAACAACATCTCAAGAAGTTCATAGATTCAAAACCAACCCTAAAAGAAGGATTGAAAGGGTTACTGTTAGGCAATAAAAAAAAGAGAGGGGAGGAGGAATCGAACCCGGCTCAGCCAGACTGGCTGCATGCAAGGCAAATGCCCTACCTCTGTGCTATCGCTCCAGCCTGCACAAAACTCTATGACAATAATCTCTCTCAATGTCAAAGGACTAAATGCACCAATTAAGAGACACAGAATGGAAAAAAATGGCTTTGAAAACCGACTCCAATATTCTGCTGCTACAAGAAACACATTCGAATAGTTAGAGTAAACAGACTCAAAATCAAAGGCTGAGAAACATTCTTCAAGCAAATAACTCCTTCAAAAAGTTCAGGGTGAATGCCCAGCCACAGAGGCAGGTTGGGATGGGGGTTGGGGGTTGGGAGGGATGCTGGGACCCGTGGTGGTGGAGGATGTGCACTGGTGAAGGGATGGGTACTTGATCATTGTATAACTAAAATCCAAGCACAAAAATTTGTAAGTCTATAGCTGTACCTCAGGGTGTTTCACAAATAAATAAATAAATAATAAAATAAAAAGTTTGGAGTGGCCATACTAGTATCTGACAACATACATTTCAAACTGAAAAATGTTAGAAGGGACAGGAAGGCCATTTCTTAATAATCAAGGGATATATACATCAGGAAGAAATTAGATTTCTAAATATATACACACCCAATGAGGAACCAGCAAAATACTTAAAACAACTTCTAATGGACTTCAAGAACATGGTAATATGGCAACAATGCCACCTTTTCACCTCTTGATAGATAGAGACTAAGAAAAAAGAAATGCTGGCTTTGATGGGAGAAATGGAAGATAGAGGGCTAGTAGATATATAAAGAGCTTTTTATCCCCAAAAAGCTGAATACACAAAACTGATTCCATAAAATCACTGTCACTGACACTGTCACTGTCCTCCGTTGTTCACTGATTTGCTCGAGCCGGCCTAGTAACATAGTGAGACTTGTTGTTACTATGTTTGGCATATCGAATACAACACAGGGAGCTTGCAAGGCTTTGCCATGTGGGCGAGATACTCTCTATAGCTTGCTGGGCTCTCTGAGAGGGATGGAGGAATTGAAGGTGGAGGAATAGAACTCAGGTTGGCCGGGTTGGCCAGGTTGGCCACGTGCAAGGCAAATGCCCTACCCACTATGCTATAGCTTCAGCCCCCATAAATCAAGAAGATAAAAATTGTACTGAATATCTTTCATACCATGATACACTTAAAATAGAAGTTAATCACACACAGAAATAGAGAACCAAATCAAACACCTGAAAATCAAATAGTTGACTATTGAATAACAGCAAGTTAGAGAGGAAATCAAAGAAATCAAAAGATTCCTTGAAACAAAATGAGAATGAGGACATGAGCTACCAGAACTTGTGGGACACAGCAAAGGCAGTGTTAAGAGAAAAGTTCGTAGCTCTGCAAGCATTCGTCAGGAGGAAGAAAGGCCTATATAAATAATTTGACTTCACAGCTTAAGATATTATAAAAATGACCAACAATGGATCCCAAGTCAACTAGGAGGAAGGAAATAATAAAACATATAGAAGAAATAAACAAGCTGGAATCCTAAAAAGACAATCCAAAATATCAATGAAACCAAGAGCTGGTTCTTTGAGAAAATAAATAAGATTGATAAAGCATTAGCAAAACTCACAAAGGAAGAGAGAGAACCTTGATAAATTAGATCATAAATGAAAAGGGAATAGAATAGAATAGAATTCAATAGAAACCATAGAAATTCAAAAGATCATCAGAATTACTTTCTATCTGTATGCCACAAAACAAGAGAACCTAGGAGAAACGGATAAATTTCTAGATTCCTATAACCCCCCCAAGGCTGAACTGAGAAGATATGAAATACCTGAAAAGACCTACCACTATCATGAAAATTTAAATGGTAATCAAATCACTTAATCACTTAACTTCCCGTTAATCATCGATTTGCTCAAGCAGGCACCAGCAATGTCTCCATTTGCCCCTGTCACGTGCTAGTGTAGCCCAATGGCATCTGGTCACTCTAGGAACATGAAGAGCCTCAAACCGATCATTCATGATCTTGATGAAGAAGTCTGACCATCTGGTAGGTGGG
>JAOXYA010000015.1:17747621-17758214 GCA_028565675.1 Sorex palustris
AGAGAGAGAGAGAGAGAGAGAGAGAGAGAGAGAAACAGACAGAGACAGAGAGACAAAGACAGAGAGAGAAACAGAGACAGACAGAGACAGAGATAGAGAGTCACAGAGAGATAGAGACAGAGAGACAGAGACAGAGAGAGAAAGAAACAGAGACAGAGATAGACATAGAGACAGAGACAGAGAGTGGAAGAGAGTCCTAACTCTTGTTCAAGAGGAAGTCTGCACCCTGGGAGTTCTCGGCCAGATGGGGTCTTTGAGAGGAGAGAGAGCCTGCTTCCAGCCGACGTTCTGGGTGGTCAGCAGTGCCCATGACATCAGCAGCTTCTTGGAAGCCACAGGGGCGAAGACTCGGAGCCTGTGTGATCCCCAAGGGGGCTGGATCCACGGCTGGCGAGCTGGCAGTGTTTCTCTCCCTTTGTCTGACCCTGGTCCCTGCCCACCTTGCTGAATTCCTGTGAGCCCCTGTCCACTCAGTGGCACCCCAGTCTCCTGCTGTGCCCCCCCATCAACATGATTTTTACCTGTGGCTCCTTTGAAATACCCTGGGGACCCACAGGGAGGATACATGGGTCTGGTGGAGGACAAACAAAACAAGCGAAAAATAAAATAAATCTACCCTCCTTCCCTCCCTGCTCACCTCCCTCCCTACCTCCTTCCTTCTTCCTCCCTTCCCTCCTTCCTTCCTTCCCTCCTTTCTTCCCTCCTCTCTTCCTCCCTTCCTTTTCTCCTTCCTTCCTTCCTTCCTTCCTTCCTTCCTTCCTTCCTTCCTTCCTTCCTTCCTTCCTTCTTTCCTTCTTTTTTTCTTTCTTTCCGTCTTTCTCTTTTCCTTCCCCACACCCAATAGTGTTCAGGGATCACTTCTGGCAGGCTCAGGGAACCATATACGATGCCAGGGATTTGAACCTGGGCCAGCCACATACAAGGCAAATGCCAAACGCCTTGACCTCTGCACACCCCCTCTCGAGTCTGGTACTTCTGATTCCTCTTGAGCTCCACAGATCTCAGATCCTGTGGTGCCAGAATGGGATGTGCAGACCTCCCTGCCCGCACCCCCAACAAAGTGCCACCACAACTTCAATCCCACCTCAGTGCTTCAGCCTAAGGTGAACCCCCACTACACACACACACACACACACACACACACACACACCCTTGCCTTCTGCAGAAAAGTGAGGGGAAAGGAGACCAAGTGGGGTGCGGGTGCTTCAAAATATAAGCACAAGTCGTGGTGGAGTAGGGGGGCTGCAGGGGGGCCGAGGGAGAGAAGAAAGGCCGCTTCAAGGCCGCTGCCCTCCCCGGGCGGACCTGTGCATGCAGGATGAAGGAGCGGAGCGAGCGCGGCAAAGGCCGCTTCTCATGGAGCATGTGGTGCCCACTTTGAAGGGTGGCCTTTGTGCCTGCCTATTCAGGGCGGCCTGGGGACAATGGGGGGGCAGACACACAGGGGAGGACAATGACAGGGACATGCTGCCCCATTGCATTCCCTTTGAAGCGCCGGGGCCCGGCCCCCCCACCAGGCTCGCACAGAATGCTTTTGTTGCCTGCTCCAAAGATGCTGCAGGGAAGTAACCAGAGGGGATCTGCCGATTAAAAAAAAAAAATTAAAGATAAGAAACAAATCAAGCCGGCCACGTGAGGGCTGGCGGTAGCTTTGAACTCCGGGAGGAGCAGGGACATAGCGATTCAAGACCTTTCTCTCCCAGGGACACGTCCTGGCTTCTGGGGGCCGGGGACGCTCTCTGAGGGAGCAGAGGCTTGACTGGGAGGGAGTTGCCCCCAGACCCCCACCCCAGTAGAGCTGCTCAGCCTGCAGGGGTGTCCAGGGGGCGTCCAAGCCGCAGAGCTGGGACTCTGGCAGCCACAGTGAGCACCCACGCTGATGCTTGGGCAGAAAACTGCTGGAGGCGAACCCCAATATAGCAGCAGGGCTGGCTGAGTTTGCTGTGTGCCTGGCACGGGGCTAGGTGCTGGCTTCATTGCCCGTGTGATGTCTGAGAGGCGGCTCATTATGAATCATGTGATATATAAACTCCAGATACCTCTGCGCCCCAGAGGAGGGGGTTAGTATTAGCATTGTCCGGGCACAGATCAGGCTGTGGGTTGGGAGGGGGAGTGGCACGCAGTGGCTGTGTCTGGGCACCTCCTGGAGCTTGGTGGGGCACCGTCTACCCACCATTTCCCCCTGAAAACCTACACCAGCAAATCTTAACAAAACCCACCTTGAGAATTTGTTACTTAGCTTGAGGATTGTTAGATGCAGTTCACATTATTTTTTTTCAAGGGGAGGGGAGTAGGGTTTGGGGGCCACACCTGATGGTCCCAGGGACTGGTGTTGACTCTGCACTCAGGGACCACTTCTGGTGGGGCTGAAGGGACCAGATGGGATGTCGGGTATTAACCCTGGGTCAGCCACATCCCAGACCAGCACTTCGTGGGTTATACTATTGTGCCAGCCCAATGAAGCATTTTCTATTATATTATATTTTATTTTTTCTTGCTTTTTGGGTCACACATAGCGATGCAAGGGGTTACTCCTGGCTCATGCACTCAGGAATTACTCCTGGCGTTGCTCAGGGGACCATATGGGATGCTGGGAATCTAACCTGGGTCAGATGCAAGGCAAACACCCTATTTGCTGTGCTATCACTCCCGCCCCTCCTACGGTGTATTCTCCCTCTCTCTCTCTCTCTCTCTCTCTCTCTCTCTCTCTCTCTCTCTCTCGTCACATTTGGTGGGAGCTGATCCCAGTTCATAGCTTGGAGGTTCACTCTGCAGGGGTAGCACTGGGGGTCCTGGGGGATCAAACTCCAGCCTTCTGCCTGTAAAGCTTGTGCTTTTATTATCGTGTTATCTCCCCGATCCCTAGAAGCAGCCTCTACTAGGGATAACACTATGGTGGCAGGAAGGTGCCCAGGCAGCTCAACCCTCTGCCTCCTGGTCAGTGCTCCAAAGTGCTGCATTATGTCACTGGGCTTCCCAGAGGCTGAGGCTTGGACAGGTGATGTGGCCAGCCCAAGCACACATATCTTGGTCTTTCAAGCCCTCTCCTGGCCTGGCATTGGGTGGGTAGGAAAAAGATCCAATCGTGACCCAGTGAGCCAGGCCCTCAGCCAATGTGCCAAGGTGCCTGCTTGGCAGCACCAGGCACCCTCACCAAGCATCTCACTAAGCCTGGCAGGCTTCCTGGCACTGAGCTGAGCATGGGGTGACCCTTCACATCCGACACACCCACCCTGGGCTTGCTCTTATTTGGAAAGAGTCTAAAGGGGCAGGGATGGGTGGACATCAATCTCAGTCCCTTGGGCCAGTCCTGGGATCATTTATGACCACCCCCCATCTTTTCTGCAGCCGCCAAGCCCGGACCCCCAGCTCCTTTGAGAGTTCTTGGCAGGCTGGTGCTCTCGGTCGTGTTGCGGGGTCACGCTCCCTGCCCTGAGCCAGATGCTGGGAATTGAACCCAGATCAGCTGAGTGCAAGGCAAACACCGGATGCAAGGCAAACACATGGGAGCCCAGCTCCCTTGCCCTCCTCAGGGACACCCAGGTCTGACTTGCCCCCCACCCCAGTTGGTGGGGTTCCCACTGGCCCCTGCACAGCTGTGCCTGAGATCACATTTTCCTTGTTCTTAGCTCTCCCACATGTTTCTCTGACCCCCTTCCTAGTCTCTCCCGGGGGGGGAGCACAGGGAGCCCCTTATCCAGAGGGGCCCCATGGAGCTCTGCTTCCTCCTGCCTGGGAACCAGCCCCCAGAAGGAAGTTTGTCCTTGGTGAAAACTGCCAGGAGCTGGCAGGGGTCGCAGAGGGGAGCATTGAGAAGACCAGGGGATTTGCTGACCCTCCAAGCTTCCCAGACAGCCAGTGGCTGAGTGGGGACCCTTGCTTCCAGGTCATTTGTCATGTCTATTATGGTTTTAAAACCATCACCCCTTCCTCCCTCTATGCCCACACAGCATCCCTCAGCCGCAGAACCTGTGCTGGGGCCTTTTTCAGCTATATCAACCTTCCAGATTCCTTCTCGCCCCCTTCCAGCTGACGGATGGCCACATCAGGGACAAACACTGAGCTGGCACCTCCTCACTTCCACGGTCACAGGAGGGTGGTCCGGTGCTTGTCCCGTCTGTGTCCGCAAGCCCGGCCCCTTTCTGGTTTTTCTCATGGCTGGCTGCCCCACCCTGCTGGCCCAGCCTCCATCTGGGCATTGAGCAACCCAGGGGTCCTGGAGAGTCCAGTGTAGTTCTCAGAACCAAGACCTGCTTTTCCTTAGCTGCTGGGCTCTCTGTGCCACCAACATCCACCCCTTAATCCACTGCCTCCTGTCCGCCAACTTCCTGCTCTCAGGCACTTCCTTGCACCCCTGAGGGCTTGAGCCTATCCAGCCCTGGGTCCTTGACCTGAGAGGGGTCCCCATATGCTGGGCCAAGGGCATGAAATCCACAGAGTATCATGCCAGGCACTGCAGAGGGTGAGTGGAGTGGGAGCTGGGGGTCAGCTCCCTGCGTTCCAGAGCCTGAAGAGCGGCTGGGTGAATCAGACTAGTCAGGAGCTCAGCAGAGGGAGAGAAATCCTAGGCCACAGGTAATCAGGAGGACTTTTTTGGTGGAGCAAGCATACTTTGCGCTTTATACCTGAAGCCAGAGAACCTGGCACCCTTTGCTGCCCTTTCCTAGGCGCTTGGCGTTTTGTTTGACTAGCACAGCAGGTAGGGCATTTGTCTTGCATGCGGCTGACCCCGGTTCGATTCCTCCGTCCCTCTCGGAGAGCCCAGCAAATTACTGAGAGTATCCCGCCCGCTCAGCAGAGCTTGGCAAGCTCCCCTTGGCATACTCAATATGCCAAAAAACAGTAACAAAAAGTCTCACAATGGAGATGTTACTGGTGCCCGCTTGAACAAATTGATGAACAATGGGAGGACAGTGCTACATCGCTACAGCGAGACTCTATTTCCCACAACCTTGCAAGGATCTTGTCCTAAGTTGCTTCTAGATGAGAAAAACTGAGGTGGAGAGCTTTTAGAGCCTCATAAGTAAAGGGTGACTGGTAGGACCCAGGCAGGAACAGGGGCACAGACCCTACAAGATGGTATCTGACTGTCACTCAGAGGATTGCTCCTGGAGGGAGGGAGGCAGCGTGGGCTGACCACAGCAGCTGGACGAGCTAGAGGAATCTGCATAGGAGGAATGATTTGTTTGTTTCAGCCTCCCTCAGAGGTGTTCAGGAGTGTGGTTCCCTGTGCTGGGGTGGACGGTGGGGGTCCATGCAGGGCTGGGATGGGGCTGGGGTGCTCACGCGTGCAGAGCAAACGCCTGGGTTCAGCACCTTGAGCTACTTCTCTCTCCTGCCCCAGGAGGGAACTCTTGAATTGGGTTCTCACAGGATGAGTAGGAGTTGGACCAGGGCAGACCTGGAGCAGGTGCAAGAAGAGAGCAGAGCCAGAGGGCAAGAAAACAAGGGGGCGGAGGGGGGGAACTTGGGCTTGGTCTGCTTGGGGCTGGGGAGTGGGTGAGAGAGGGAGGGGAACTGGGACAGCCTCCAGCTCTGAGCTGACACCCCAGCATTGAATGGGGTGGGGGGACGCATCCCCGGGATCTGTTGGTCTAGAGCGGGAGCTGAATAAACTTGAAGCCAAGCCGGGCGCTGCTGTATGGCCTCACTCCGTGGCACAGGGCTTGGCACTGCCCTTGGTGTGGGGGAAGGGGGCGGCTGGGGGAACTCCAGGTATTCTCCCTGAACCCACGGAGGAGGAGGAGGAGGAAGGAGCAAGCCAATGCTGGAGGAAGGGGCTGGGTGAGCGCCGCGCGCCGCGCGCGCCCACGACGTGCCACTCGGTCCCCTGCCCCCCTCGGTGCGCCCTAACGCGGAGCAGATGGCGGGGCGGCGCGGGGCGCAGCCGGGCCTGATTAGGGCCCCCTCCCGCTGGCGGCCGCTGGCTCTTTGAAGTGAGCCGCTGCCGGGCCGCTGGGCCGCCGGGCTGTCCCTGCCGCCAGGCCGTCGGTCCGGGCCCGGCGGCGGGGTTGGCGGCGTGTGTTTATCCAGGTGCGGGCTGGGGGCTGGGCGCGGGGATCCTCTTTCCTCTGGGCCCATCTGGGACTTCAAAGCGCAGCGCGGGGCTCAAAGGCGGCCTCCGGGTGGGGGTGGGGAGGAGGCGGGTCGGGCTTGGGGGTTTCCAGCGGAGCTGGCCCCCGGGACCCTGGGCACCCAATGACCGTTTTATTGAGCGCCTACTGTGCGCCACATGCAGTTGTGCTTGGCCCATGACTCCTTGGATCCATCCACCGTGGAGGCAAGGTGATGATTCCCGTTTTGGGGGGGTGAGGGGGAGAAACTGAAGCTCAGAAGATTGAGACTAGTTGGGCCCCTCTCCTTACACACACACACACACACACACACACACACACACACACACCCTACTTTCTAGCACTTTCAGCTCAGAAGGTACAAGGGTTACAGTGCCTCTGCCCTGTCCGTGTCTACCTGGCATGTTAATGCTCCAACAGCTCACTCTGCTTAGTGATGTAGACTGGAAAATGGTCCTCAATGTCATCCTCCAGCCCAGAAAGTAGCCCCCAGTCAACCAGCTGATAAACCCCCAGTCAAAAATTATGGCTAGGGCTGATTGTCCCAGACTCCCTGTGCCAGTCAGTGCCTGGCCCACTTCCACCAGGAGCCATCCAGGGTCCCTGTCCAGGGCTGTCTCAGAAGAGCTGGAGGACTTAGTTCTCCACCCTTTCCTGTGTCTCCATCACCACTGCGTACTCCCTGGGAAAGCACCCTTGTGTCCCCTGGTGAACTCTGTAGCTT
The DNA here is from genome assembly GCA_028565675.1 of Sorex palustris. Taxonomy (NCBI): domain Eukaryota; kingdom Metazoa; phylum Chordata; class Mammalia; order Eulipotyphla; family Soricidae; genus Sorex; species Sorex palustris. The sequence goes on from JAOXYA010000015.1 coordinate 17,754,420, forward strand.
AGGGTTCCAGAGGAGAAGATGAGGAGTGGGCTCAAAGGCCTGGATGTTTGCAGGTGGGATCCTCGGGTTTGGTCCCTGAGAACCGTCTGGAGCCAGCTCCTGACCTCAACACCGAGCCAGGAGTAGCCTCTGAGAGTGCCAGATGTGGTGACTACCCCCACTCTGAAAAAAAGCTTGACGAGCATTGACTGTGAAGACATTTTTTGCTGACGGTCAGTGGGAGTCCCTGTGTAGGAGCCCATCTTTGGGAAGCTGTATCTCCATCCTTAGGCCGGACCTCTGCAAGGCAAGTACAGGCTTCTGGGGAGAGATGGTGATGCCTTCCCCAACCAATTGGGGTTACGCCTGTATTGAGGTACATCTCCCCTCCCGAACAGAACACAGCAGGAACACCAAAAGGTTCAAGGTGCAGCCAGACATTCGCCTGGAGTCCAAAGCTGCCTCCACTGGACTGGTGATCCCCATGGCCAGTTAATGGGCCTCCTCCCTCAGTCCCAGGATCCCTTTAGGAAACTCGGCTCTCCTTGGGGTTCAGAGCTTCCTACAAGATGGGGCAGTGTTTTTAGTCACTCCGAAGGTGAAGACACCTAGGGTGGAACGATGCTTCCCCCTCCTCCACCCCACCCCCCAAGATTTGTCTGATCTTCCTTTCTGGCCCATGTGTGGGCGAGGGGCCTGGAGGAGCTGGGGAGAGGGCTGATATCACAGTGGGATCTTCTGGCAGGCCTCTCCGGGCAAACAGTTGTCCCTGTGTGTCACTGAGGGACCACTCAGAGGCAGGAGGGCTGCTGCCATCGGGAGGGTATTTTTAGTGTGCTGACGGATGGTCCCTTTTTAGCTGCCACTGTCTCTGGCCGGGCCGGAGCCCCTGAACAGAAGAGAGAGCGTGTCATCATTTTGTTCCTGGGGGGTGTGTTCGGTGTTTCTGTGTCCCTCCCTGGGTTCCTCACCCAATGGACAGGGTATTTCTCTCTGCCTCTGGGGTCCCGGCACCCCTGCTGGCATTTCCAGCGTGTCCTGGAGCCTGACCCTTCACATATCTGGCAGTGATGAATGGCTTCAGCCTCGCTGCCATCACCTTGCACCCTCTGATCCCGCTCACTTTGTTCTCCCTTTAAAGCCAGTGGGCGGGTGGGGGGCTCTCTCTCTTCTTCCTTTCTCCACCAGCCGTCTCCTGGATACTTGCGGGCCTGTGCTCTGATACCACTTGAAAGGGACCGCGACACTCAGTTATCTGGTCTGGGAAGTCCGGCAGTGAGTTGTCTATGCTGGCTGGTGGAGTGTGAAGGGCAGGAGTCGGGCCTGTGTGTCTGTACCGATGTGTACGCGTGGCCGGAGTATGTGCCCTCGTGGGTGTGAGGGTGCGTGCGTGCGTGTGCCAGGCCGTGGTGCCTTTATGTAGCTTTGTTCATTTTGATCTCTGGCAGAGCAAGGCTGACTGACCCTTCCCATTCCCCAAATATCCTCTGTCCTTTGTTTGTTTTGTTTCAAGCCACAGCCGGCTTACTCTTGGCTCTGTGCTCAGGGGTCACTCCTGACTGTGCTTGGGCCTCAAACCCTGGTCAGCCACGTGCAAGGCAAGTGCCCTCTCCTCTAGATTCTTTTCCCTGACCCTCATCCTCTATTCTTTAACAATTTTTTCCCCCCTTGATGTAGTTCCACTCTAAGGACAATGCCAGTGTATTTGTGCAGAGATGTGTATTCAAAGACCAGGGTCAGAAGGCTATTTAGGATATCTCCACACTGGAAACTGCCTAAATGCCTGTGAGTGGTAGAATAGATAAATACGTAATGAAGCAAGAAAAAAAAAAGATTGCCAGTCCAGGCAGCAATATAGATGAAGCATGGCAGTAAGGGAGGAAACCGGATAGGCAAGAGTGTTACGATATGATTCCATATATAGAAAGTTCAAGCACAGGCGAAGCTCCGGATTAAGGCCAAGTCGTACAAGTGGCTGCTTTCAAAGGAGAAACTAGTGCAGTGGCACCCAGGGGACGTCTTCATCTGGATCTTCGTTATTTGGACCTTAGGGTTTGCACAGTTCATAAAATTCACTTAATAATTTGTGCTTTCTGGGAGTATGGTGCTGTCCAGCAGGTGAACCTGTACCTGCGGGGTGAGTGCATCAGCAGCCTGATGGTGCCTCAGGCTTCCTGATACCCCAAAATTGCCACTGTGCCTCTGGCTGGATCCCAACAACTTGGGACCAAGTTTCCCAAGAAGTTAAACGGCCAAAAGTTAGGTATGTGGGAGTCATGCCCACAAACCACCTCTGGCTCAGCTATATAAGCTCATGTTTGGGTCTTGATTCAGAGACCCATAAATAAATCTCAAAAGAGATCAAAATCAGGCTATTTAAGCGCATTAATGGCCATGATTCAGAGACTCACAAATGAATCTCGGACATCTGCAGAGATGTCTCCCCACCCTGTGCCAGGCTGATTTTACTGGGTCCTTAGAGGGGGACGGGTGTGTTCCTCTGTCTGCCCCAAATGAACCCCAGCAGCTGCAAATCTCCAGAACCCAATCTCTGCCACACTCATGGCCAATCTCTTAAAAGGCTCATCGTGAGCCCCCCATTCATGAGAATGAATTTGCTGAAAAACCCAGGTACGCAGGACCAGTGACTGAAATCTCCAGGCTTCATGGAGTCGGGGGTGGGTGGCCTTCCCAATCTCCCCGCCCTTCTGGCAGTCACACTCATGAACTGCCATGTAAGCGCCATGTAAGCGCATTAGCAATCATGATTCAGAGATTCACAAATGAATCTCAGAAGAGAGCAGCACACTACAGAGATGCCTCCAGATCCCGAATATAAAAAAAAATTAAAATTCCAGGAGTGCTCAGCCACTTTTATGGCTGCACAACATCTCATACTATTCATAGCAAGCTGAACAAAATAAATTATTTAGCATCTGCCTATGGGGCAGGCTTGCATGGTGGTGGGAAAATTTGAAATAATGGTGGTGGGAAGGTGTAATGGTGGTGGGATTGGTGTTGAAATGTTAAGAGTAAACAGTTATTGTGAACAACTTTATGAAAATAAAGTTTAAACTTTTTTTTAAAAAAGGATTGTGGCGTTCATGTCTACTTCAGTCAGCTTAATCAGTGGCTGAATAAATAGTGGAACTCCTACATTAAAGAAAAAAATGTGTTTTCCTGAGTATACGCTTGTATCTTGGATCTCCATAAGATTTTTAGAATCAACTTAATTAAAAAAAACCTATTGGGTGTCTTCGTTGAAATTTAATGAAATTATAGATGAATTTGGGTGCATTTGTTCTCTTTATGACATGGATTTTCCCTCCATGAACATGGTATAGCTCTGTGGCTCAGTTCTTTGTATGTCTCCTAGTACAGCTTTATGGCTTTCTTTGCCTTGCTTTTTTTTTTTTTTGCAGGGTGGGGTGGTGGAGGTATGGGGTCACACCCAGCTGTGTTCTAGGATTATTCCTGACTCTGCTCAGAGGAAACATATGTGGTTTCAGAAATCAAACCAAAGTCAGCATGTCAGGCAAGAGAGTTAACCTCTGTACTTCTCTCTCTCTTTCTCTCTCTCTCTCTCTCTCTCTCTCTCCTATGTTATGGTTTCTTCAGAGATTTGTGGTAATATGGTTGGTGGGTGATGTTGTGAAAAAAAAACCTTTTTTTTCTCTTATGTTGTCAAACAGGTATTTAAAAAATTGTGATGAAATTATACAGCATAAAAGTTGCTCACTCAGGTCTCCCAAAGAAGAATAGAAAGAGCTATGCTTGGAATATCACGTTTCACTCAAATGAGAGAAAGAATCCGGA
>JAOXYA010000015.1:17758704-17777143 GCA_028565675.1 Sorex palustris
TCCTCACTTAGTGTGATTTAAATGAGCAGAGTATTCAATTCTAGTTATCAGATTGTAAACTTTTAGCGCTATTCATAAATTCCTAAGGCTTTTTGAATCATATCCTCAGAATTCTTTTGAACATAAACTGTACTCCAATCATTAAGATCCCTACTTCCTACAATGTCTTACTCTGTTCTTAATAATTCTAAAATTCTTTGGCATTGTGACTGCACTTTCATGAAGATTTTGGGGTTCATGAACTTTGCATTGTTATAACTTTTGCAACTTTCTCTAATAAGAAACTAAGTTATTTATAAATGTCTCAAAACTACTTATTGGTACAGTCATGTTTATACCAATTCAACTATGCTTTCAATTTAGGCAAAATCACTTGAGCATAAGAAAATTAGATCAAAATATTCATGCCTTGCACGTGGCTGACCCAGGTTCGATTCTCTCGTCTCTCTAGGAGAGCCCAGAAAGCAACTCTGCTCTCACAGCAGAGCCTGGCAAGCTTCCCGTGGCATATTCAATATACCAGAAACAGTAACAAAAATCTCACAATGGAGACGTTACTGGTGCCTGCTCGAGCAAATCGATGACCAATGGGAGGACAGTGCTACAGTGGCACATTTATAAATAAGTAAGATGAAGAGTAAATTGTAAAGGACAATAATGTTATGTCAGAACATAGATGGCACATTTGTTTTGTACAGAATTAATCTAATATATCCACTCTAATCCAATACAATTAATTAAAAATTAGCCAAATACAATAATGAGAAAAACAGGTATTATACAGCATATCAAATATGCAGCACAATGAATGTGTAAGAAACTATTTTAAAAAGTGTTTGATTTATGAAGTCTGTACTTGTTTATATATTACAAAGATTTTAAAATCTATACTTTTTATAACTGGCTCTGTTTGTCTTTTTTAACACTCTCCAGCTGCTGCAGTGTATATTTTTATTGCTGTTTTTAAAATGTAAGGAATCAGTTATGGTAATATTTGAAAGCAGATACATTTTCTTTAAAGCATATTTTTCCAATATTTAAGAAAATAAGAAAGCAATAGAAAAACATCTTATAGTCAATTTATCTCATTACTTTTTTATTCTGAACATTTTTTTATATTTGACAGAATGTCAAGCAACTTCTTACAATTAAATATACTGATCATCACTTTTTATAATTAAATATTTTATTTAACATTTTAATGGTCAGTCGCAGAAGCATAAAGTTGCTTTCTATTCATTTAGGTCACCTTCATTTCAGAGTTGTGTCTTATATAAACAGTTTCTGCAAGCAGTAATACTACTGCCAAGATTAGGAAGCCCAATGAACCATGTATAATGTTAAATTTTTTTACAATCAAAGAGTACATGCCAATACCCAAATCTGGGAATAGTAGATAAGATAATATGTGGGCAAAGAAAATCAATAAAAGAAAAAATAACTGAAATCAGATACAAATACTATTCATTGCCAAACTCTACAAATTTACTGAAACTGAAAGAACAAATGAGAAGCAATACAATTTTATTCACTTGTAATGTAATCACTTGTCATCCCATTGTTCATCGATTTGCTCAAGCGGGAACCAGTAATGTCTCGATTTGTCCCTGTCGTGTGCTAATGTACCCCAATGGCATCTGCTCCCTCACAAAGGAACACAAAGAGCATCAAGCTATTCGTTAAGCGTCTTAATGAAGAAGAAATCCGACCATCTCATAGGTGGGCAACCAGGTGTTCTTTTGACGTCCCGTGGAATTCAGTCCGTAAGGGCTCTAGTTCAGTGGTCACCCCTAAATTGCATTACATGTCTGGCCCATCTGATTTTTGACACATTGGCAAATGAGGCAGCGTCTCTGATCTTTGATTGTCAACAGAGTTTGGAACTCCGGGTTCCTTCTCTCACTTGAAGCTTGATACTCCAAGCATTGATCTTTTGATTCCTCTTTGGGTGACCAAATAGTGTTCTCATCCTGTTTTCATAGGGCCCAGGTCTCTGAGGGGTATGCTAGTGCAGAAATAACGGTGGAGTCAAAAAAGATGTACCCAGAGCTGAGTTTCTTCATCCTCTTAACAACTTCTTAAATGCTCTTGAAGGCATTCCATGCTACTCTCTTCCTCCTGCTCAGCTCAGGTGCCAGGTCTCTTTGTCATGTTGAGTTCTCAACCAAGGTATGCATAACTGTTCCATTTGGAGATGTTTGTTCCATTGAGAGCAAATGGAACTTCAGTGAGTTTTTGTTTCTCATGAACATTGTCTTCATGAGATTCAGCTGCAGACCAACATTTCCAAACTTACAGTTGAAGTCGGCCAGTATTCATGCAGCTTGGCTGATGTTCAGTGTTATTAAAACAATGTCATCAGCAAAGTGGAGGTGATAATGTTGCCAAGTCTATATTCACTCCCATTTCTTTCCATTCCAGTCATAGCATGACATTCTCGAGGGTGGCATTGAAGAGTTTCGGTGAAATGATATCACCCTGCCGAACTCCTCTCTTGACGTCATGATCATTTCTTTGTAGAATGGTGAGATCCTGGTGGTGATCCTCTAATACAGCTCACAGAGGATCCTGATGTACTGAGTTTGAATGCCCTGTTGGCTAGGGCTTTCACAGTTACAAACAAGATTTGTAAATACCAAAGGTGCACCAAAAATATCCTCCACAATTAATAAATATTATACTAACAATACTTGCACTTAAAGCTTTGTTGTGGTGCACAGGCCAAAGCACTTTGCAAGTAAACATGTGTTATTAACTTAATTTTCTAGAGATGTGGAAAACTCACTAAATTTAAGTTAAATTAAAACCACATAAGCTACTACTCAGATTCATGAATAAATCAGAGTCATATCCTTGAATAGAGACTAGAACTCTACAATGGCCTCTGGTTAACTTGAGAAAACTATAGCACCTATAGCAATTGAAATTTAAATGAGCACCACTTAATAAACATGCACATCATATTTCTAATAACTCTTAACCTGAACACTTGTGATAGTTGTTTATTCCCATTAATTTTGGTATGGTAAAAAGAAAACAGTGCCTTTTAGAGATATTTTGTTTAAAGGGGAAGTAAAAAAACATTGATACATTAACGAGTATCTTGTGGGTACATCTTCTTGTGAGTACATCAATGAAAGCTTGGAGCAAATGTGAAACATGATATAAGAAACGTGGTCACTGCACCATGGAGAAGGAACATAGAGAATACAGGAAGAGATAGAGGGAAACTTCAGGATGCTCATCTTATTTGTGTTTATAATTAAATAATGTAAAATTAAGTATAAAATTAAAAAATATATTTTAAATATATTTAAATTATTTTTAAATTATTCAATTAAAAAAATAAATTATTTTTAAACTGTCCCAGTGGAAAACTAGCAGGACTATACTACTATACAAGAAGGGAGAAATCCACGACATTGGCAACTATCACCCAATCTGCCTATTGTCTGTCATCTACAAGCTATTCACTCAAGTCATCCTGAATAGAATAGGCAGAACACTAGATGAAGGACAACCATGCGAGCAAGCTGAGTTCCGGAAAGGATTCAGCACCATTGACCATATCTCCAAGATAACCAACTTCGTTGAGGTTTCTTGGGAGCTCAAGATGCCGCACTGTCTAATGCTCATTGATTTAAAGAAGATCTTTGATTCTGATGAGACAGAAGTGGTCAGTGAATCCCTAGCCAATCAGGGCATTCAAACTCAATACATCAGGATCCTCCATGAGCTGTATTATGGATTCACTGCCAGGATCTCACCATACTACAAAAAATTGATCATTGAGAGGGGTTCGGCAAGGTGATACTATTTCACTGAAACTCTTCAGTGCCACCCTTGAGAATGTCATGCCACACCTGGAATGGAAAGGAATAGGAGTAAAGATAGATGGTCAGCAACTACACCACCTCTGCTTTGCTGATAACACCAAACATCAGCAAACCGGCACAAATGCTGACTGACTTTGACGGTGAGTGTGGAAAGGTTGGATTACAGCTGAATCTCACAAAGACACTGTTCATGAGGAACAGTCTTGTCCCTGATGTTCCATTCGCTCTCAACAGAACGACCTTCTCCGAATGTAACAGTTATGTATACCTAGGTCGAGAAGTCAACATGATGAATGACTTGGCACCTGAGTTGCGCAGGAGGAAGAGAGTGGCTTGGAATGCCTTCAAGAGTGTCGAAGAAACAGCTAAGAGGACAAATAACCTCCGGCCCTGGGCACATCTCTTCGATTCCACTGTTCTTCCTGCATTAACATACGCCTGAGAGATCTGGGTCCTACAAAAACAGGATGAGAATGCTATTCGGGTCTCCCAAAGAGGAATCGAAAGAGCTATGCTTTGAGTATCACGCTTCACTCAAATGAGAGAAATAATCTGGAGTTTCGACCTCCGTCGATGTTTGAGAATCAAGGATGCTGTCTTGTTTGCCAAGGCATCGAAAATCAGATGGGCTGGATATGTAATGCAATTTGGAGACGACTGCTGAACTAGAGCTATTAGTGACTGGATTCCACAGGACGTCAAAAGATCACATGGTCGCCCACCTACGAGATGGTCAGACTTCTTTGTCAAGACCCTGAACCATTGGTTTGAGGCTCTTCATGTTCCTGGAGCGAACAGACGCCATTGGGCTACAGTAGCATGCGACAGGGACGAGTGGAGATGTTACCAACGACCGCTTGAGCAAATCGATGAGTAATGGGATGTCAAGTGATCAAGTGACACTTGCACACTGATACATGCCAATACATGCCAATGTCCTCCTGTAGACTGCCTTCCTCACTCCCCCCCTTCTTTCCTTTCTCCATCCCAATCTGCGCTGGCCAGCTAGTAGCATCCTTCCATATATATGTGTGTATATTTGGCCACACATGGCAGTGCTCAGGGCTTACTCCTGGCTCTGCACTCAGGAATTACCCTTGAGTTACTCCTGGTGGTACTCAGGGACCATAGGAGGTGCTGGGAATCAAACCTGGATAGGCCACTTGCAAAGCAAACACCCTACCCACTGTACTATTGTTCTGGTCCTGGATCCTTCCATATTTCTGTTTTTGCATCCCACTTAGAAACTCAAGCCTCACAAGAACTCCTGGGTGACTGGCTGTGATAGTGTCCCCCTGGTCACAGTATCTGTCACCAACACGAGGTGTCAGGAACTCTTCTCTGTGTTACGCTGTGTTCCTCCATGCCATGGAAATTCCGAGATCTGGTTCTCGTTCTCTCTTGGTACCGGCTGAGCAGCAGATGTGAGTGCACAGTGCTGTCCGCACTCGGAAGGACATTTGTCTGCGTGCTGGTTGAGAGCCCAGCTGTGGCTCAGTCGTGGCCACGAGGATGAGCTGAAGTTGTGACCCTTGAAGGCACCACGAGTTTGTTTCTTCCTCCTGCCCCAATATAGTGTGATTGAGTAGATCTGGGGGCTGTCCTCCAAATGGGATTCTGTCCCTCTCCACCATAGGGGTCTCTGAAGCACCCCAGAGGGGGAGACGAAAGGGAAAGATCCACCCAGAAGAGAGGATCATGCACTGGACTTTAGTATCTCACATGCTTCTCCCCAAATATGTCAGCCAGAGCACCAAATAGCCTTCCAGGGAGATGCAGAAACAAGGCCTGCTCCATGTGCTAGTCTCTGTGTGCCCACTCTGAGTATTCACTCTGTGTACCTGCTCTGTGTGCCCACTCTGTGTGCCTGCTGTGCACTACTCTGTGTGACAATCTCTGGGTGCCCACTCTGTGTACCTGCTCTGTGTGCCCACTCTGTGTGGTGCCATCTTTGTGTGCTCACTCTGTATGCCCTCTTTGTGTGCTCACTCTGTGCCTGCTGTGTAACACTCTGTGTACCTGCTCTGTGTGCCCACTCTGTGTACCTGCTCTGTGTGCCCACTCTGTGTACCTGCTCTGTGTGCCCACTCTGTGTACCTTCTCTGTGTGCCCACTCTGTGTACCTGCTCTTGTGCCCACTCTGTATGCCCTCTTTGTGTGCTCACTCTGTGTGCCTACTGTGTACCCACTCTGTGTACTTGCTATCTGTACCTGCTCTGTGTGTCGACTCTGTGCTCCTAATCTGTGTGTACACTCTGTGTACTTTCTCTGTGTGCCCGCTTTGTGTACCCACTTGGCATGCCCACTCTGTGTGCCTGCTCTGTGTTCTCTTTCTGTGTATCTATTCTGTGTGCCCGTTCTGTGTACCCACTGTATGCTCACTCTGTGTGCCAGCCTCTACCACACTCTGTATTGAGTTCTTTATTTCCTTTTAGTCTTCCCATTTTGAATAGGCACCTTGCCTATGTGTCCTTAATTTCTACCATAAAGGCTAGGGTTACTAGGCCAAAAGAAATACATATTTTTCAATGCAGATTTTTAATGTAACTCCTAAAGTTTTCATCAGTATTGCCAGATTTCTCCCCCAAAAGGCTGTAATCAGTTATATTCTCAGTGACCATGTATGACTGCTACTTCCCCTGAAATCCCTGCCAGCAATTGCATTATTGTTCTTCTAAATGTTCTTCTGTGCTATCTCCTTGTCAGTTTGATTTGCACGTCCCCAACCAACCACTAATGAGTGCGTGCATCTTTTCATTTGTGGCTGTTTGGCTTCATTCCTGTGTGAATTGCCCATTCGTGTCCTTTGCCGTAATTTCTTTGGGGTTGCCTGCCTGTTCTCCTATTTGCAAGAGTTCTTTGTCTCTCATAGATGGTATTGCATTGTCCTCTGCTTCACAAACATTTTCCCGTGGTTCATTTTTTTATTAATGATGCTCATGGTCGTCATTTGTCTTATAAAAGACGAATATTTTTATAGAGTCAAAAGTCTGCTTTCTGGGTTTGCTCTCCTAGAAGTGCTCACCTTGCTTGGGTTCTTTTGAGAAGCTACTTTCCCTTCCTGGGCTATGAAGAATAGCTTTCTCCTCACCTCTCTCCTGGGTGCGGGTAGCCACCTCAGCTATTTCTGGCCTTGTGGGGACCAAGGGCCCAGACTCAATTCCTATAAAACTTTCCTGACCTCTGGTGTCTGAACCATCAGGTCTCAGATATGGTGATGAGGGACACAAACAAACAAACCTGGACATTTGGGCTTGGACACTGATGAGCTTGGGTATCGCAACCCACCCTGAGCGGGCAGTGGAAGGTTGGTGTTATCACTTAGCCGTCCATTCCCTGCATGTCTCCTAGGTTTGACCTGTCCTACTGACTCCCTAGGATGCCCTGAGTCTCAGAGGATCATGACTCAGGGCTTAAGGCTTAAGGCTCTCTGCCCTTTTTGAATCACTGTACATAGGCTGAGATCAGTGGCAATAATTCCCGACTCTTGATGAGTGACTTTAGGAGTGTTGGCTCATTGAACCCTGGAAAGTCACAGGACAGTAGCATTCCTGTTTTCTTAGAAAGAAACAGGCTCAGAGTGGGCAAGTTACATGTCCAAGACTGCACAGCAAAGAAGAGGCAAAGGTGAGGCTTTGAAAAACTTGAGCACATCCTAAATTCTAACTATGGTGTGTGTGGTTGTGTAGTGTTCCCAGAGGCTGGGAAGGAGAAACTGTGAGAGAGAGGGACTCTGCAGAGATTAAAGGTTAATGGGACAAGTATAGAAATTTTTGTGAAACTTTCTAGATGTTTCCTGGAAGGACCATTTTCCTGAGACTCAAAGCTAACAAAATCTGTCTGTGTGGACAAGGTGGCCTGCAAACAGGACTGGAGCCAGGGAAGGGGGTAGAGGGCTGCTTTGTGAAATGGGCCCAGAATGAAAGGAGGGAACTGGAGAGAGAGAGAGAGAGAGAGAGAGAGAGAGAGAGAGAGAGAGAGAGAGAGAGAGAGCACAAGGGAGTGGAGTATCTCCTCTCTGGGATGAAGGTGCTCTGAAGGCTGGCTGGGGTGGTCTTAGCTGCGTTTCCGGTGGGCTGTGGCCTAAACAGGAGCTACAGCTACCTGCTTACTTAGCCCTGATATCCCAGGTTGCAGTGACATTCCCATGATCTCCTCCGAGTCTGATGCATATTCCCTGCTGATTCACTCCCAAAACAGTTCACCAGACCCTCAGGCGAGACTTATCTCCTTCTTGAGGAGACTCTGCCAATCCCAGGGATGCTATTCTTTGGGCAGTGATGGCTGCCCTGGGATTCTGGCTATTGAGCCATGAACCCTAGACACGGGGTCTGGGAAAAAATACCTCTTTGGCTTCTCTGTTTGTCCTATTTTGGGGGGCTGGGGCAGGAATCAAGCCAGCACCTCATCCATGAAAATCATGCACACTGACTCTCACCCCCTCCCACCCCCCTCCCAGATCTCTTGCTTCTTAGGTGAGTCCCAATGTAAGCGCTTCCTTGGTTTAGCTTTGGAAACTGTTGTATGATGTCAGGTTCGCCCAGTTGCAGACTTTCTGGAACCATGAGTGGGGATCAATTCTGTGAGGGCAAAAGAGAAAGCTAAGCCGGAACATGGCAGAAGGACAATGCAGTTGAAGCAATGCATTGGCTAAACTCAGAAAGCCCAAACCCAGCATTAATTGTTTTGTGAGGTGATCCATTTCCCTTATTGTTTAAGCCCGTTTGTGCTTTCAGGCCAGCCAAAATGCAATCAAACCAAACAAACCTCCTCTCTCTCTCTCCTCTCTCTCTCTCTCTCTTAGCTTTTTGGGTCACACCTGGCAATACACAGGGGTTACCCCTGGCTCTGCACTTAGGAATTACTCCTGGCAGTACTCAGGGGACCATATGGGATGCTGGGAACCGAACTCGAGTTGGCAGCATGCAAGGCAAACGCCCTACCTGCTGTGCTATCACTCCAGCCCCATGAGTCTCCTCTCTTTGTTCAGAAGGTAGAAAGGAGAGAGACCATATCAATTTATCAACCTTATAGCATTTAAATCTTAGAACTACTTGACTTTCTTACATTTATTGATGACCCCTAAAACAATTTGTTATGTGGGTACAGTTATCCATAGTTACTACATTAGAGATTAAAATGAAAAATTAAAAAAAATAAAATGAAAAATTTAAATATTAATTATTGCATCGACATATTCTATTTAACAGTGTAACATATAATATCAAAATTAATCCAACTATTAAAAAGTCCTATCTTAAGTTATCCTAAATGATCTATTTTTTTTAAATGGATAAGAACTAGAATTTCTAGAACCAAAGTGGTAAGAAGAGGGACACTGTTTTTCCCCTTTTTTCAAATCTCCCAATGTGTCATGCCTGGTTTAATAGAAGATGTCTAGATTCCAGTATCTGCTTTTACACTCAAATTGTTCAGTGGTACACGTCATGGAGCCTCTGAAAAACTGCCCTGCTCACCCACGAGAATCCTGGCAAAAAGGCAAACGGGCTCTGTGTATTTCTGGTGGTTCTTGTGGCACTTTAATGAGTGGCCACAGGCTGGCTGACTACAGCAGCATTTATTCTCATAGTTTCTGGAGGCCAGAAATCCTTGAGAGAGGGGTCCACATGCATCCTGCAGAGACTGGAGTTGGGAGGCAATCTGTTCCTCATCCACCCCCCCCCCCTTGGAGCACTGTCTTCATTCCCAGGTTCAGAACAGTGTCTTTTCTCCTCTGTGTCTTTCTCACCAGGACACGTGCCACTGACTTTTAGGGTCCACCCGGGAAGTCCAGAACGACCTGGTCATCTCAGCAGCCTTTAGCTAACCACATCTGAAGGGACTTGGTTTTCTCCCAAATAAGTTTCCATTCATCGTTTCTAGGGACTAGACCATCTTCTTATCTTTCGGGAGCTATTCAACCCACTGCATTCTTACTAGAAAAATGATTTAACCCACAAAAACCCTGGCATGGGCTTGGGATTCTCTGGGTTCTCAGAGCATATTTGAAAAACCAGATTATCTATCAGTTGCTTCAACAACAGAGCTGAGGAAGTCCAGACAGGAAATGAAAGGAGTACCAAATCTGCTTTGCCGAGTAAACCAGAGAAAAGAAAGTGTTGAGAGAGTGTCAATGGGGTCAAGGATTCCAGAGGGGATGACAGGCCTGTCAGGAGGTGACACCAGGTGACATAAGGTCAGGTGAAGACTGGAGTCTGAGGAGAAAGGAGGCAGAGGGAGGGTAGCTAGTTCACAATTGCCTAACTTGAGTGGTAAGCTGTGTGGTCCCATGGTAGAACCCATTCTATGGCCCTAAAATGGAGCTGAGGCCCACAGGGATCTTTGGCTATAAAATTGCAGAGAGATCATTCCAAAAGATGAGACCCTGGACACCAGCCTTCGTGGAGACTGGGGAGGATGTCACATGAATGACATCAGCATGGGGTGTGGCCTCAGGGACTAGGACAGGGCAGGCCTTGGAGGGTTGAGTGTTGGAGAAAACCCAAGGGATTCCCTGAAGACTGTGAGAGAAGAGGGGTTCCCAGGCCAGCCTGGGAGGTGGCAGGTGGTAGGCGCAGCAGATGAGCTGCCTCTCAGAGGCCAGCAACCCTAACCAATCACAGGTGATCTACCTGAACCACAGTGGGGTCAGGAACCCATAAAAGAGACAACTCAGACCCCTTGGCATTTATCTCACCTTCCTAAGGAGCCTCTGTGGGGTTTTAGGAACCCTGAGGGATGCAGATCATATGTGAAACATGGCCCATTCCCCTCATACCCCTGTTAGCAATTAAGTGTTCAGAAAGAAAATGATCTATCATTATCCCTTCATACAATGCAGAACATCACAAAAAAACCCCAAGCTCTCTTGGGTCCCCCAAATCATCTCTATTTCGTTTGCTTATTTTGATGTTTGTATTTTTGGGTCATACACAACTGTGCACACGGCTTACTCCTGACTCAGAGAGCACTCCTGGTGGGACTTGGGGGACCATATTAGGTGCCGGGGACTGAAATCAGGTTGGCCACATGCTGTAATACCTCTCCAGTGCCCCCCCTAAAATCATCTTCAAACTTCAAAAGTAACCCCTAGAAAATATGTGCAATATACATGAAAGGCAAATATCTCAGGGGGTGGGGTGAGGTGTCATTTTTGATGCTGGGGATCAAATTCAGCACCTTATGCATTTGAGGTATGTGGTCAACTGTGAGGTTGCATATCCCCAATGTGAAATGGTTCTACTATGCAGAAAGAATACCAGTTCCCTCAACAGAGAGAAAATTAGGCAAAGGACATAACAGGCGATTTAGGAGGTAAATATGGATGGCTAACTCACACAAGACATTTGGTTTCACTAAAAAGGAAGTGAACAAGTATCCAAAATAAACTATAGTTTTCTGGGGGACACTGGTGGTGGGAAATGAACACAGGTGAAGGAACAGGTGTTGGGATATTATATGACTGAAACCAAATAATGAACAACTTTGTAACTGTGTGTCTCACTGTGATTCAATTAAAACATAAAAGGCAAAAAACTATAATTTTTCACATCTCAGTGTGGCTATGACTGGCAATTAAGATCATTGCTAGCATCCAGCTTTGGTAAGCATTGAAGAAAAACTGACCTTTTGTGGAGTTGGAGGAGAATTAATTGTTATTGTCATACGAATGCAGCTAGAAAATGTGAATCGTGATGCAAAATGTGCCTGCCCTCAAGCTCTGCCACCCCACTTCTGTAAAATGGGGGTAATAACCTTCTTTGTTTCAATTCATTGTTTAGGGGTTCAAGGACACTAATCCATTATAATCACTTAGTGTCTGCAGAGAGGCCTTGAGACGTGTGAGCTATTAAGAATTTTTCCCATGATATAAGCTCCCATTGGCTAAATTCCATGGATATAGGGAAATGTTTCCTGCTGGTTTGTTTTCAATAACAGCCAATTGGAAGCCAATGGATTGTTCATCAAGAATGAAGGAGACTAATTTCAGGAGTTCAGTGCTCACGGTCATGTCAGGGTGAACCAGAAAAGATCTGAAGGTCTTTGGATGACACTGCTTCTTGATGTGGATGCTGGTAACCCAGATGGATTCTCTTTGTGAATTTTATCAAGCTCTTGCCTTGTGATTTGTGCCCCTTTCTGTATATATATTCTACTTCAAAAACGAGTAAAACGGTGCACACGATTGTTAGAGGATGAGCTCATCTAGATCAATGTGTGCGTGTGTATGTGTGGAGACAAATCCAAAGGAATAGGAGATTCATTTTCGAAAGTTGTTTCTCGGCATTAAGATGAGGAGTTCTTTGTGTTTCCATTCTGTGTGCAATATTTTCTGATGGTCTTCTTGGATTATGTGTTGCAAGACTAAGGGGTTCTAAGAGTCAGAAACCCAACCCAATATTATCGAAAGAAAGCATGGGAAACATGAGTGAAAAACTTGGCGCTAGATTTAATTTCAGACCTGGAAGGAGAGAACCGAGAGCTGTTCCCCACTGGCAAGCTCAGGCCAAATTCCTACTTAACAAGCCCAGTAGCATGTCTTACCCTAGAAATTGCAGCCAAGGCTCCAGAGTGGGTGTTTACCATTGACTTGAGGTCCTGCGCTATTCCCACACCAGTCACTTTGGCCAGGAATGTGTTTGTTTTGAAAATTCAGGTCAGGTCATGTGGTCACTTTTGGAATCAGATGGTTTACAAGAGTGACTTCACACAAGTCCCTCAGGAGCAAGGGAAAGACTGCTCTCGGGCTGGGCACGAGGGTAGCTGGCTGGGAGCAGGGTGGCACTCTTCTCTGGAGGCACTGCCCAGAAGGAAGGCAGCCTCTATGCATGTGGGCACGAGAACAGGAAGTCCAGCGGACACTCACGACTCCTCTCCCTGCGGAGACCGGAAGCTCACTAAGGCTGGGTGCACATTCTCATTCACTTTTGCATTCCCTCTGCTGCCTGGCACATTATGGGGGCCCAGGACATGTATGTGTTGATTACATTTCATAGAGCCTGTGTAGCGACCTCTGCATTGGCCCGTATAGATTGCAAATGACAACTGTTAAAACTGATATGAGCAAAAGTGGGGAATTGACTACTTCTCATATCATTCAAAGTCTATGAGTCTGTGGGTATACTTTGGTGTCCTTTCTACCTCCCTCGGGGGTGGAGGGGAGGACCATTTAGGAGTCCTCCTGGACAGCAGGCAGGATAGAGACATGTCAATCTTGATGGAAGGTGGAAGGCGGGGTGTTAGGACTGTCTTGGCTCTTGGGCCTTCCAGGAAGTGGACATTTGCTCCCAATCACCCTCTCCTTCCCTCCCTCTCCCTCTTCTCCTTCCTCTCCCTCTCTCTCCCTCCTTCTCTCTCTGCCTCTCTGTCTCTGTCTCTCTATCTGTCTCTCTCTCTCTTTCTCTCTCTCTCTCATGTGTTTGGAGGGAGAGGGATCAGAATCTGTCCTCCGGAGGCCCGAGAACACTCCCAGTGATATTTCAGCAACTGGACTGGCAGATCAACTGCAACAGATTTTTATTGGCCAACACAGGTCACATGACCAGCTCTGACCCAGCCACAATGGCCAGGGGATGAGCGTTCTGATTGGCCTGTCTAGATACAGGCCCATCCCTAAAACTCTGAGGATGATTTCCCCAAAGAAAATCAGAGTCACTGTTATAATGGAGGTTGTCCAAGTCTTTGAAGAACAGGTATCCACCCATCCTGACACCAGACTTTGGGTTTCCTTGGCTTGGGGGACTAAGCAGAGTCAGTAGGTCTGAGCCCACAATTAATACCCTTTTAGGAAAGATCCATGGTCTCCACTTCCGGAGACACCCTGCGTGGGGCTAGGAGAGGGAAGCAAGGGCTGTCCCTCCCCTTGGGGGCCGCTATGCTTAGTTGTCGGCTGCTCTTCTCTTAGAAGACTGGATCACAAAGCTCTGGAAATGGGTGTCTGGGATGGAAACACAGACACACAGTTAATTATGGCGTCCTGCTCGGCGCCACCCTAATTAAGGCAGCTCTCTGGTGGAGGCCAAGATTTAATGCTCTCTCTTTTATAGTCCTTGGTGGCAAGTGGGCGGCCCTGTCCTCTCCCCTCCCTCTGATGCTCCTGGTCTGGCTAGCAGGGAGCTGGGTGGAGTGGGCTGCCTGTCTGGAAGTCAGGAAAAAGTCTCGGGTGGAGCATTTAGGAGCCCTCCTGGACAGCAGGCAGGATAGAGACATGTCAGTCTTGATGGGAGGTGGCAGGCTGGGTGTTAGGACTGTCTTGGCTCTTGGGCCTTCCAGGAAGTGGACACTGGCTCCCAGAGGACATTAGTGACCCAGCTGTTCAGGAACACAATCAGTGCCCTTTACTTCCACTCCTCTGTCTGTCTTCCTAATCATCCTGATGCAGTTGGAATAAGGAAAATAGTTCTATTGGCAAAAAATAGTGTATTTATATATTTAAATGTCTGTGGAGGGCCCAAGAGATAGCACAATAGGGACGTCATTTGCTTTGCACGCAGCCTACCCAGGTTTAATCCCTGGCATCTCATATGGTCCCCCGAGTACCACCAGGAGTGATTTCTCAGTGCAGAGCCAGGAGTAACCCCTGAGCATCACCAGGTATGACCCAAACAAAACAAAACAAAATTTTTAAAAAGTCAGTGAAATTTCTTTTGATATCAATAGATTCTCCCTCTGCTTTTGACAATAGAGAATTGTCTGACCTGCTTTTATGGACTTCAGTGGATTGTCTAGAACTGGACGGGATATATAAATGAGTTTATTTTATCAGTGAAGAAATTGAGGCCAAGAAGTTTAAATAGAGAAGGGAACACCAAGTAAAGGGAAAAGCTAGGGATGGGAGATGCGTGCTAAAAGTAGACTATAGACTGAACATGATGGCCACTCAATACCTCTATTGCAAACCACAACACCCTAAAGGAAAGAGAAAGCAAAAGGGAATCCCCTGCCACAAAGGCGGGGTGGGGCAGGGGAGAAAGAATCACTGTGATCATTGGTGGTGGAGAATGGGCACTGGTGGAGGGATGGGTACTCGATCATTGGATAACTGAAACCCAAGCACATAAGTTTGTAAGTCTACAACAGTACCCCATGGTGTTTCACTAATAAACATTAAATTAAAAGAAAAGAAATTGATGCCGAGAAAGAACTAATTCTTTCATAGCATCATGGTATGTGGATCCATGTGGCATTGGTCTCATGTCCCCAGGCTGGGGACAGCTGTGATTGGAGCTGGTGATGATGGACTTTGGAGGTCTTTATGTCACCCAGGAGGGAACCCAATGGGATATCTGTCACAGGCACTGGGTGACGTGTGGCAGCACATGGGCCAAGTTCTGGCCATCCCAGCCTAGATGGCACGAGGTACTATGAGAGAAAGATGGAAAGGTGGCCCTCCTGGTGAGCTTGGGGTAGGCAGAGAAGCTGAGGCCAGAAGTGACTTGCTGAGGGACATGTCACCCACGAAACTCCTCAAGGAACTGCCATCAAGTTGCCTTGAGCTATAGATGGTCAGGATGAAGAAGGGGAGGGAACTAGACTCTCATAAGGAAGTCTAAGCTGTCTTTGCAGCTGACCTACCACGCAGAGCTCTGAGTCCCCTAAGCCTCTCCCTCTCCTTTCAGGCACCTGCGTAATAGGTCATAGGAATGAATCCCTAGATGCTTGGAGGAGTTGGGTCTTGTGGGGGGAATTCTACTGGGCTGCCAATCACAGAGAACAGCGATTAGTTGGAATGTCAGACCCAAAGGACTAAGTGTGTAGGGATGTCCTTGCCTCTGCTGCCAGCTGTCTGTGACCGTGTGAGGCCCTTCCACCCCACCATGGCCCCTCCAGAACCACAGAAAATGAGCTTCCAGTGGTCCCAGGAGCTCAAAAGACCTCTCCTACTTGACCAGATAGTTTTATTTTTCTTTACTACAGCAAATTACACTATCATTAACAACAACAACAAAAAAGACGATTTCACCCACTGTCAAGGGCCCAGTTTTGTGGTATTTGATACATTCCCACGACGATGCCAGCACGACCACCCCACAGCTTCCGAGCTTTTTCATGTCTCAACTCTGTCCCCACAGAATAATGACCTGGTTCCTGCCCAGTCCCCAGAAAGCACCATGCTCCTTTCTGGGTCTTTGAGTTCAATGACTTTGAAAAGTTGTTGTTCTTTTTAGATTCCACCTGGAAGTGATCCCTGGGAGTAGCTGCTCTCTCTCTCTCTCTCTCTCTCTCTCTCTCTCTCTCTCTCTCTCTCGTGTCCTACTTAGAGAAGTGATGCCTCCAAATTCATCCCTGGAAGGATTTCCTCCTTTTGAAAGCATGATCATATGTCACATGCAGATGTGCATAAAATTATACGTTCAGTTTTTTTTTTTTTGGCTTGGGAGACACACCCCACGGTGTTTGGAGGCTCTCCTGGGCTTGGTGCTCTGTGGTCTGGGGTTCAGGAAGGCCACGAGGAGCTGAGGCATGAACCCAGGATTCCTGCAGGTAAAGCATGCACTCCAGCCCAGCGAGCCCCTGTGAGTCCTCTCATCCATGCAGTTATTTTCTTAATCCATCCACTGATGGACCCTTGGCCTGGTCTTGTTTAGTGTGAATAATGCTGCAGGGAGCATGTGGGTGCAGATTCCTCTTCAAGGCAGTGATTTTGTTTCACTTGCTCCCGGAAGAGCAGTTTGTGGATCATAGTCCTAGTTTCCATTTTCCCTAGGTATTTTCCAGAGTAGCGTTACCCATGGACCTTCTCTCTGAAAGACACCAGGTCCAGGAAGGGTCCTTTTGGGTGCAAAAAGGAATTCAGATGAAAAGTCTCAAGCCGGAAACTAGGCTTGTTTCTCTCCATCTGAGGGTCCCCTGGTGATGGCTTCTTGAGGTCTTTGTTCCTTCCCAAGCCTCATCCGCAGCTCCAGGGCCTGCTCCCGTGTCTCCAAGGTCAAGGGAGAAGCTTCACACCACTTTCTGAACCAGGACCCCCTTCGTGGGGTGTGACTCAGGTCTGTGGCCTGGCTCCTGCTGCATGGTTGGGAAATGGAGTGGGGGTAGGGGGTGGGGGTGGAACCTCCGCAGTCTGGTTCTGGAGTGAGAGCTGGAAAGAGGCAGTTCTCATCGCAAACACTTGAGCTTCTCAACTTATCTCCTCAGGCTTCAGAGAGGTGCTGAGAATGTGTTCCCGCTATTCCTGGCACCTGGGACGGGAAGGACATGAGGGCCTGACAGCATCCTCCTCCCAGGGCTGGCTGGTGCCCCCTCCCTGAGGAGCATGGGGTCTTCACTCGGGGAGCATAGCCAGATGGTGGTTCTCTGCTGCCAGGGTGCTCTGCTAGGCTTCTCTCCCTTTCATTACAGATTTCTCCTCTCCTGGCATCACCTCCCACAGACCTTGAACTCAGTCTCACAGACGGTTCCTTCTTCTCACCGGTGCCCCTCATGCTTCCCCAGGTGGACGGAAGGAACGATGGTGGCTCCCCTCCCTATACTGGACTTGGATGGCTTCAGCTCCACACTCTGCCCCAGAGATGGCAGATGCTGTTTCTGTGAGGCAGACTGAACAGGAGAGAGGCAGGAGAGTGAAGCTTCACCCCTGCCTTCCCTCCACCAGACTCTTCTGAGACACGTCATGTGTTCCCACCCAGGCCCCACGGAGGTGGCCCACCTGCCTTGTGACTCAGGAAGCTGGGGTCAGCCTGGCAGTGCCTGCGTTTCAACTGTTCTTCCTCGAACCCCCGGGTTCCCTGGGAAATGGTGCCTGAGCTTAGGGTGCAGGAGGATTATGGGAGTGGGGTTGATTTGTGACCTGATCCACAGTGACAGTCCCCTGCATTGGGATCTTTCTGTCCCTGTGATTGTCAACCATCCTATACAAATGTCCCAGGAAAGGGCTGGACCTGGGGCCAAGGATGGCAGTAAGTGTGAATCTAGCCCAAGAGTTGGGGTGCGTGTGGTGGGGGGGGGTTGTATGCTTTGGCGGGGGGGTGTGCTCTCTTTTAGCAGCAGGAGTTTGGTAAGTTCCTCGCTTCCGGAGGGATTGATGCACTTTGCTCTTCTTCCTCTTTCCCTTCTGTTCATTCTCGCTTCCCTGGGATCATTTCTTCCTCCAAAGCATTAGCAGAGAAGGAGTAATGCGGGTTCTGCCCTCAGGGTTTCATCTGGGTAAGACTTTCCCTAAACCACCACCATGCTTGCTGGGAAGAGGTTTCTCCTGGGCTGTTGGGGAGCCTATGACCCAGGTCTTTTGTCTTAGAGCTCAAGGCTCAGACTTGGTCACCCAGGCCTTGGGGTTTCTTTTTCCTCAGCTGGAGGTTGTGAGAGCAGGTAGCCAGGGGACCCATCCTTCCAGTAACACATGGAACTTAGCTTCTAATTATATTGGAACATATATATATATATATATATGTATATATATTTGGCTGGAGCGATAGCACAGCAGATAGGGCATTTGCCTTGCATGCAGCCAGCATGGCCGACCCGAATTTGATTCCTCTGTCCCTCTCGGAGAGCCCGGCAAGGTACCGAGAGTATCTCGCTCATACGGCAAAGCCTGGCAAGCTACCCGTGATGTATTCAATATGCCAAACACAGTAACAACAAGTCTCACGATAGAGACGTTA
>JAOXYA010000015.1:17796670-17811234 GCA_028565675.1 Sorex palustris
AAACTCCCCGTGGTGTACCCAATATGCCAAATACCAGTAACAATGATGGGTCTCATTCTCCTAACCCTGAAAGAGCCGTGAATATCACACTTTTTAAAATCTCAGGGCTAGGACGAAAGAGACATTACTGGTGCCTGCTTGAGGCAATCGACGAACAACAGGATGATCGTGATCGTGATCATGAGGGTTAACTAAGCTGTTAATGTTTTTTGAGACTTCCAAGTTATTGTTTTATTTCTTGAGCTTAGTTGGCATCTATGCTACTTTCCCATCTAATTTGGTGTGCTCCTACTAGGATGTCAGTATTGTGGAATTTGGAGATGTTGTGCAGCTACATATGCATATCCGGAATTCCAAGATCTGTAGAACTAAGCCCAAAAGTTTTAGCAGCTTGACTTGTAGCTCTTCTGAGATTAACGATGAATCTATACAGATTCATGCTGCTTACATGATGGTGGGATGTGGGCGTGGCTGCTGAGTTTCTGGCAGTAAGGAAAGGGGAAGGCTGCCCACCCCCACTCAGAAAAAATCTCAGAGTTCTCAGCTGGGTGGTCTGTTTTGAGGACAATCTCCTCTTTTTTATACAGAGGCCCAGGGTCACCTGGAAACACCATCATGTAGTTCTACTCAATGGGAGAGAAACCCCAAATCATCTTCCTGCTCCTCATGACATATCATGAGCAGATCTTAGAGGGCCACTACTCAGTTCAAGTTGGACAACACAAATTTTTCTGTCCCCTTTTCACTAAGACATTGTCCCCTCTGGCTCCCTCACCCATCAGCCCTCTTGCAGATGGGGGCTTCTGGTCTCCCTATCACCATGCTGATTCATTCCTCAAATTGCCCCGACTTCCACTCCCAAGTCTCTGCCATCTTCACTTTTGCTTTCCTGGGGGCTAATTTCAAAAGCTCACGGTCACCCAAGTCAAGACATCTGCAAAGGCCAGGCTGGGCTCTGGATGTGGCAGGGCGAGCGGCAGGCAGCTGACACAGCAGGGGAGACATGTGTGACTGTGTGTGGTCTCTCTCTCTCGTCCTCTGCATGCCAGGCCTGCAGGGACTGGATGGAAGGGTAGCTGTGGAGGCAGAATGTCAGGGTCCATTACTTCTGGATCACGTGGCCAGAGATCTGTGGCCACACTATCCCATCCCACCTCTCAGTCATTCTCTGACTTCTGTGCAGTGGAGGGTTGGAGTTTGCACTCTGGCTTCCTCATGCAAAAAAGTGCCCCCATTTCTCTGTCCCTTCCCTTTATTTTTTTACTTTCGGGGTCACACCTGGTGATGCACAAGGGTTACTCCTGGCTCTGCATTCAAGAATTACTCCTGGTGGTGCTTGGGGGACCATATGGGATGCTGGGGAAGGAATCCAGGTTGGTTGCGTGTAAGGCAAATGCCCTACCCACTGTGCTATCGCTCCAGCCCCTCCTCTGTCCCCCTTTGAGTGTCTTACAGTCCAATACTGTGATTGGGGTGAGACAGTCAATCGACTCCATCTGGTCACCTCCCTGTTGTGTATCTTCTCAAGGGAAACCCACCAAATGGCCGCAGAGATTGGTCTAGGACTAAGCACATGACCCAAGGAGACCAATCAGTGGCCTTCCCCAGGATTTTTCTCACCTTAGTTGGGAAGGAATTTTTTTGCCATCCCTAAAGAAGGGTTATAAGGTCATAAAATTCAGTGATTTGGCTTGGGCCACTTTCTTTTTCTTTCTTCCCCCCCCCCTTTTGGGGGTCATACCCAGCGATGCACAGGGGTTATTCCTGGCTCTGCACCAAGAATTACTTCTGGCGGTGCTCTGGGGATCAAATGGGATGACTGGAATTGAAACTGGGTTGGCTCTGTGCAAGGCAAATGCTCTACCCACTGTGATATCTCTCCAGCCCCTCTTGGGCCACTTTCAATTGTTTCAGTCATAGTCACAACAGAAAAATCCTAAGGAAAACATTATTTGGGTGGGGGGTTCTTAATAAATAAGTATGAGGGCTCTCTTGGAGGAGGGGCACTCTGTCAGGGTCTATGTCCAGCATGTACAATAACAGAGCTCCTTACAGGACCTGAGCCTCCGTCTCAGTCTTAGGTTTGCCTCACCTAGCATAGTGGCTTGCCTGGCTTGTCTCTTGGGAGGGCTGACAGCCCTGTGTGAGGTGAAGGGAGGTGGTCTGTACAGAGGTCTGTCTGTCACCCCATGGGGTGCCCAGGCTATATGGAGTCGGTTGTCTGGTCAGCAGCTGGCCGTGACTGGTCTTCAGCACACAGTTGCCCCCAGTCCTTGCTCGCCCCAACTCAGCCCCTCCCTCCCTGTGATGACTTCAATAGATCTTTCCAGAATCTTTGTGGAATCTTGTGTGGTGTGAGTGAGGAACTCGGGAGTGAGAAGTTGTTCCTGCTGAGTCAGGGTGGAAGGTGGGCCTTCCTGGGCTCCAGGAGATCAGATGGGGGAGGCCGGCAGGCTCTGGGAGGTCTAAGTGCCATTTCTGCTGTGAC
This sequence comes from Sorex palustris, assembly GCA_028565675.1. Classification (NCBI taxonomy): domain Eukaryota; kingdom Metazoa; phylum Chordata; class Mammalia; order Eulipotyphla; family Soricidae; genus Sorex; species Sorex palustris. Next base: position 17,799,159 of record JAOXYA010000015.1, read on the forward strand.
TGCAGGGCAAGTGGGACCCAAGTGGAGACACGGGAGGGATGAAGAAGGCTTGGGGGTGTAAGCTCAGGAAGAGCCTGAGCTTCCAACATTGTCTTTTGTGAAAACAGCAGGTGGTATGGATTTTTGAGAACAGAAAACTGGTGTTTTGCGGTTGAAAAAAAAGATGCTGTTGTAATTGTTTTTACCTGGAGTTAGAGGCGTCCAGAATGTTACAGGTGCATTAAAACAAAAAGATGCGAGTCCAGGAAGCGGCCGCCAAGGGGCTGGAGTGCATCTGGCCTCCAGGAGGGGAACCCCGAGTCTAGTACTCAGCGTCATGTGGGCTCCCAAGCGTGATGCCCAGAGGACTCCTGGATATGGTCCTTGAACAAAAACAAATAAAACCCCTAGCTAGAAAATGATGAAGTACAGTTAAATACAGGGCCTGGCTTTGAGCGGGAGTTCAGCAACCCTCTGGAGCCCCTTTCAAGACAAATGCTTGCTGTTTCGCCTCCCTTCCTGCTTCAGGCTGAGGCCTGGGATCCCTTCAAGCGTCCCCTAGGCTCACTAGCCCTCTGGGTGCCCAGAGGATCCTGCCCCAACAGCATTCTCTAACAAAGAGGAAGGTTGTGGGCTTAGGGGAGGGCCGTGGGCTGGGGTGTGGAGCCTGGCTTCACCCCACTCCTTGCTGTGACCACACCTTTCCCCGCCCTCCCTGGAAAGACCCCAGCAGTGACTAAGGGGCGTCCACACACAGAGGACTCAGCCCCCAAGTGGAGGTGGCAGCAGTGGGGGGGGGGGGTCCCACGGCAAGTGGAATCTTGTCACTTGGTTATTGTGTCTCCAACTCTGGTTTTGTCAGTTTGGGGCCATATCCAGCAGTAATTGGGGCTTACACCTGCTTCTACTTTCAGGGCTCAGTCTTGGCAGTGCTTGGGGGACCACATGGAATACCGGAAATGGAACCCAAGTTGATTGCATGCAAGGCAAGTGCCCCACCCTCTGTACTACCACTCAGGCCACAGCTTAGAAGGTTCGGCTGTGTTGTGCACAGGAAGTGCTGGACTCACACTGGGAGGAAAAGTGGTACATGGAGGGGCTGGAGCAATAGCACAGTGGGTAGGGCATTTACCTGGCATGTGGCCAATCCGGGTTTGATTCCCAGCATCCCATATGGTCCCCTGAGCACCGCAGGAATAATTCCTGAGTGCACGAGCCAAGAGTAACCCCTGTGCTTTTCTGGGTGTGACTCAAAAAGAAAATAAATAAATAAATGGTACATGGAAAGTGATCTCGAGAAGGGGTTATCGCCACTCTGAACATGGGTCCCCTGGTGGCCATCCTAAGGTTGAAGATAGAGACACTGCAGGAATGGTGGTTTATGCCTCTGACCACCTCCTGTGTTCTCCTATTAGTTTATTTGTTTTGGGGGGAGGAGGAGGCACACCCAGCAGCTCTCAGGGCTGACTCCTGCCGGGGCTCAGGGGACATATGTGGTGCTGGGTATAGGGCCATGCCAGACACGTACATTCCCTGTTGGACCATCACTGTGTGTATCCATCCCAGGTGATCTGGGAGCAGGGGAGGAAGGCGGGTACCCCCCACCTAGGTTTCAGGGGTGTTTCAGTCATGTCTCCACTATGATCCAAATTCACAGGTAAGAAAACTGAGGGCAGGTGTAGAAACTAAAAAGTGTTAATGTTCTGCTTCAGATACTTGGAAGCGAGACAGTCTGGGTGAAGGGGAGGGGGAAATCCTTATCTTTTCTTCTTTTTCTTTTGTGTTTTGGGCCACACCCGGTGATGTTCAGGGCTTACATTTGGCTCTGTACTCAGGGATCACTCCTGCTAGGGTGTTTGTGGGACATTTGGGGTACTGGGGATCAAACCCAGGTTGGCCAGATTCGAGGCAAGCAATCGACCTACTATCCTGTCTCGTCAGCCTTGGAACTTGTGCTTCTAGAAATCAGTTACCAATATTTTATTTTATTTCTTCATTTTTTTATTATTTTGCTTTTTGGGTCACACCTGGCAATGCATAGGGATTCCTCCTGGCCTTGCACTCAGAAATTACTCCTGGTGGTGCTCGGGGGACCATATGAGATGCTGGGAATTGAACCCAGGTTGGCTGCATACAAGGCAAATGGTCTACCTGCTGTGTTATCACTCCAGCCCCCTCCCTTTTTTTTTTGCTTAGTTACCAATATTTTGGGCTGGAGCAATAGCACAGTAGTAGAGTGTTTGCCTTGCACACAGCCGGCCCAGCCGAGCCGGGTTCAATTCCTCTGTCCCTCTCGGAGAGCCTGGCAAGCTACCGAGAGTATCTCAACCACACGGCAAAGCCTGGCAAGCTACCCGTGATGTATTCAATATGCCAAACACAGTAACAACAAGTCTCAAAATGGAGACGTTACTGGGCCCGCTCAGGCAAAATCGATGAACAACGGGAGGACAGTGACAGTGACAAGTGACCAATATTTTAATGTAGACGTTTGGGACTGGAAGGAGCTCACTGGGCTGGAGCACAAGGTTTCCATGCAGGAGAACTCCCCAGCCCCTGCATGGTCCTCTGAGCACCAACCAGGAGCCACCCCTGAGCACTGAGTCCAGAGTTAGCACCTGAGCACAGCCAGGTGTGGCCCCCAGACCAAAAAAATAAGTAAACATAACATTTGGAGCACTGACCTAGAAATATGGCTTTTCAGTTGCTCTTTATAGGTTTATTACTGTTTTCTGGGCCTCCTCCCTGACAGGCAGTGTAACTCTCAGCAGTGCTCAGGACGCCGTGGGGTGCTAGGGGATCCAACCTGCCCTGTCCAGCTACTCCTGAAGAATCAAAGCGCCTCTTCCCCCAGTGCCCTTTGGCTGGCAGTTGGCATTAAGCCACAGCTGTCCCTGTAGACTGAACTGAGGCCACCAAGTCTGTCTGCCTCCAACCCCCCTGCTAACATTTCCTGCCTCCTCGTATGAACCAATGACGACCCCCACCACCCTCTCCCCTCCTATTGCTCTGATTCCTGGGCATTGCACCGGCCACCTTGGTGAGGCCATCACTGGGGTCCGCGCTCAGCCTGGCAAGGAGAATGTCACTGTGGGCCGTGCTCCCCTCCCCAACATGCTGCCAACCAGCCTGGGGGCTGGTGACAAGCCTCCATTGTGACCCACTCAGGGGGCAGACACTCTTCCTCCCCCTCCAGCCAGCCAGCCAGGCCTCTGCGTTGTTTTGGGACGCAAACATACACACATTATTAGAAGCCCAGATCAAAGGCGGCATCCCACCGCCTGCCTCTCAATGGCTCCTTTGTGCTAGAGAGTTCCGAACTAGGGGGAGAGGGAGGGGCTGGAAAGGGGGGCCCAGCACAAAGATACTTGTCACCCTGAGAAGTCAGCAGAGGGCTGCGATGTTCAGAGAGGCGCCAGGTGGAGGACGAGCCGGCCGCCTTGGAACTCTCCTTCCAGTCGGTGGTTTCGAGGAGGGGTGCCAGGGCCTGAGTGCCCGGGGAAGCAGCCTCCATCTGCCCCATTGCCCTGGCTGGAGGTGGCTCCAATTGGGACAAAAGCCCCTTGAAGTCTCGTGGGGGGTGGTGGGGGGGAACAGGGGCTTCTGGGACCTTCACTTGGGCACAAGCAGCCAAACACAAGTGGGAGATCACGTCCCCCCCAGTCCACCCTGCGTGCCCACAGAAGGCGTTTCAGACGCCCTTACCGTGTGCCAGGCCGGGCGCAGGGCAAGGTTGGAGGGACACGTACGTGACAAGCTTGGGGTCACACAGCTCCTCTGCTACCATCTTATCAGGGAGACTGGCATCTGCCCAGGTGGGCAGGCGGGCGGCTGGGTGCCCGAGCCTTTCACACACATTGTCTCCTTTATCTCGGCCCTAAACAAAGGTGTGCTTTGAGAGCCAGACGCCCGGGCCGGCTAGCGGGCAGCCATGTGCAGGGGTTGCTGGGAAGTAGGGTCTCCTGGAGGGGCCCCAGGAGGACAGAACAGAGGTTCTGAGGGATGAGACTGGAGGAGGTGGGTGACCGCCCTATGCTGGCCCTGATCTCAGCACTCACGCCCTAGAGCTCAGGCCCCTGCTCCTTTGAGCATCGGCTACTGGGTCAGATGGGGGAGAACGCTCGTGGCTAGTGCTAGCCTGTTCACAGGGGCCTGAGCTCAATCTTGGCCCCTTGTGGCCCTCTAATTGCATGTTACTCATGGCCTGGGGCCCTCATGGCCTCCTGCACTGCTGGGTCTATGCAGAGTTGCATCAGCGGCACGATCAATCCAAGTGTGCTGTCCACTAGACCGGGTACCTCTGTGGTGGCCTCTGGGTCTTCTTGGAAGACCCACAACAACCGCAGCCCACAGTTCCATCAACCTGCTGGCCGCCCACGTGCGCATGTCTGCAGCTCACAGCTGGTTTCTGGACTCCAGGCTCCGAGGGCCACCTGGGCACCTGCCCTCGCGGCTCTCTATACCTGGGTTCAAAACTCAGCCCCTGCTCCTGCCCAACCCGCATGTCCTCAGGAAATGGCGCCACCCTTCCTGCCCTCGCCCCAAACTCCAGTCTCCTGCAGTGCGCTGCTGCCCACCCACCTGAGCTGAGCTCACACAGGTCACTCCCCCGGTCACTCTTGCCTCAGGCCTTGGCCCTCCATGGCAGCACCTGCCTAGCCCCAGTCAGGGTCAGCTGGAGCCACAGCGAGCATTTCTTCAGGGGCCTCTGGGTTCTGCCTGACCTTTGTCACAATGCCATAAGCCCACTCTGACCCCAGCACAACTCCCCACTTGCTTGGGGTCAGGGCTCTCCTCTCACACTCCCTGTGTTCCTCCAGTACAGTTGGAAGAACTGTACACCGCCGAGCCGGTAATGTCCTTCTGATCCAGCCTTGTTATTTTCTAATCTCTTCATCTTCTTGCACCATCCCACCCCAACACACACACACACACACACACACACACACACACACACACACACGAGTACTGCCTCTGAGCAGCAGGTCTCCTGAACACGCATGCTCGTCCCCACCTCTGGTCCTTTGCACCAGCTACTTCCTCTGCCTGAACCACTTGATCATTTGCACTCCCCCACCCCCCGCCAGCCCTCGCCCCTCCACAGGGCTCCCTGTCTCAGCTTCTGGTCTGCACAAACTTGCCACACCCCCCCCGCCACCCCCCAGCAATCCCCTCTACTGCTCCACAAGCTCACATCCCTTTCCTGGTATTTCTTCTCCCTCTTTCCTAGCTGATTTTTGTTTCATTGGTTCTGGAGCTCATATCTGGCTATGCTGAAGGCTGAGTTCTGACTCTTTGCCCAGGGATTGCTTCTGGAGGGACTTGGGGGACTCTTTCTGGTGTCAGGGATTGAACCTGAGTCGTGCAGAGCCAGCACCCTACCCGCTGTACTGTCTCTCTGCACTCTCAGTTGACTCCTCCTGCACTGACGCCCGGTACGCTTCACTGAGTTATTGGTCTGTTCCCTTCACGGACGCCTGGAAGCCAGATCCTCAGCGAGGCGTGGCTGGTGACTGTCAGAGACAAGTCCTTTTATTTCTCAGCTCTTCTGTGGACCCTGTCCCCCTCCTCCACAGCACTGCCACTCCCTCAGAGAAGGGGCCAGGGTCTGATTCGGGGAGCTGCGGAGTGAGCTACCGCAGCATCAGACTCCAGCAGCAGATTTTCAGGTCCACCCCAGACTTCACTTTAGCTTCACACTCAGCTTTTGCAGGCGCATTAAGTTCCAAGGACCCAGTGATTTGACCCCACTTCAAGAAAGAGGGAGCAAGAGTTTCAAGGAACCAAAGTCAGAACAAACAGGCAGCACTACCCAGGGAGGAGCTGGGAACAGACAGTGTAGAGGCCAAGAAGTGTGTGTGTGTGTGTGTGTGTGTGTGTTTGAGTCTGTGTTTGTGTATGTCTGTATGTCTGTATCACTGTGTTTGTGTATCAATGTGTGTGAGTGGGTTGTTTGTGCGTGTATATGAGTGTCTGAGTGTGTCTGTTTGTGAGTACTTCGGTGTGTTCATGAGTATCTGTGAATTTGTGTGTTTGTGTGTATATTTGAGTATGTGTGTGTATTTGAGTGTGTGTGTGTCTACCTGATTCTTCTGCTCTGCTGATCCCCAATGCTGGCATATAGTTTCCTAAGCACCTCCAGGAGTGATCCCTGAGCACAGAGACAGGAGTAAGCATCATAGGATGTGCCCCAACATCCCTCACCTCATTCCGATTTGGTCAAGCTTGTGAATCAATCATCCAGTCAGCTGTGATCAAGGAGCAAAAGGGCCACAAGATACTAATTTGTGCCCTGTGGGATGACAGATAAAGGGCGGGGGGAAGAGGAGGAAGGGGAGGAAGAGGAGGAAGAGGAAGAGGAGGAGGAGGAAGGGGAGAAGGAGGATTAGGGAAGGAGGAGAAGGCTAAGCTGGAAGGGGAGGCAGGGAGGCAGGCAACTTGGCCATGCTAAATGATGCTCTTCCTTCTCACCGGGAACCGAAACCTACCTCATAACAGGTGTGTTACTGCCCAGAGGCCTGGACGTAGACAAGCCCCAGGACAGGTATCTCTCAGCACACTGGTGGCCGTGCCCGAGCCTCCCACCCTGGCCACATCCTCAGTGGGCTCCCCCTCTTGCCAAGCTTGTAGGGTTAGTCCCTGGGTTCACGATTTGGAATCGATCTCAGTTGAGACGGAAATGGATATCATCCAGTCCAGCATTTTAGAAAGTATGTTTCATGGAACTTTGTTTTACCTTGAACACCCTAAAAGGGTCCATGGGCCCAGTGAGATGGAAAAGTGCTGCTTGGGATGCCCTCTTCTTGGGGAGCCACAGAGTCTGACTGCGTGTGGGAGCCCCCAATCAGTTCTGCGTGAAAGGAACTTGTTCTTGTAGCATTTCCCAGGAAGTCTGTCTTTCTTCCCTCCCCTCCTCGTCTCCCTGCCTTCCTTCCTCAACATCTCACAACCCTGGTGTTGGGAGGAACCCATTTTGGGAACTGCCGGCCCTCTGTCCTTCCTTCTCTCTCAGTAACGGCAGAAAGAGCAACCATTGGGTGAGATTCACTACAGGGAACGGGAAAACAGCTGCTGGAAAGGTTAGGCATTTCTCTTTTCCTTTTGTAGAAAGGGGAGTCAAAGGTTGGCAGTATGGCACGTGACTGGCAGGGCTTCTCAGAGGAGCTGGGAGAAGGGCAGAGGGGAGGCAGGGACCGGAGGGCAGGAGCAGGACGAGGCCAGACTGCCTCCCTCCCTCCATCCATCCATTCATCCCTCTGGCCCCCCACCCTCCCGGGGCGAACCTGTGCTCTTACACCAGGAGCAGTTGGTGGTACTGAGTCACCAGCCACACAACTTCAATTCTGCTGAACTGAAATATAAGCACTGACAGGTGATTGGGCTCTCTTTTCTTAATCCTGAATAGCATGACTGGAGCACCCCACTTAAGGTGCCCGAGCACCCTTAACTCCAAGGCCTAATGCACCGGATGGTGTTCTACCTGGCCACCTCCAGCTCCTGCCCTGACTTTCCTTCCCAAAGGACATTTCCACTTTGAAGCTGCTCCACTCATGTGCTTATGGCTTTAATGACAAGCTCTGGGTGGGGGTGTGGGGGGGTCCTTTTCCCGGGTCTGGCTCTGTCCTGAACCCGAACCCAGAGCTGTGGCTAAGATTTTGCTGTGGTTTCCAATCACAGAGGGTGACTCCAGTATGGTTCCAATTGGGATTTTAATTGGCATTTAATTGGCGTTTTAGTTCCAGTTTTGGACTCAGAACTAGATTCCAGTTGTTTTGAGTAGGGACAGCTATCAGTTGTATGTTGGATGTCACTGTGGTGAGATTTACTGGCCATCTCTCCCCCCCACACACACACCCATTCTGTGCGCCCCTTCTCAGACCTTTCTTTATCTCTCTTCTCTTAGTCTTTCCCGTGAGAGCCCTTTCTCCCCTGTACTCCAAAATTTCTTTAACTTTCTCTTGCAACCCCCTTGAATCCTCCCCTCCACGCAATCCTGGATTTCCAGGTTCAGCTAAACTTGCCAGGGAGCTATGGAGTGATGCTACTCCAAGGACGTGGAAGGACCCACAGGAACTTGCACATTCATGATTTCCTTCTGATTCTCCAGAGCATATTCATGGCCAGCCCTCCCACCCTCTTACTAACTATCATGCACTCCAGGGTAGAGATGGGGGCTGCATGGGGTTCATCTCGGTTTATATAGAGCGCCTCCTATGGGAAGTTCTGGGTATTGCACCTAGAAAGGCCCATCAGGCTAGGTTCACCCACCTCAAGAACCCAGGTTCTCTGAGGCAAATTTAGCTCCGTTATTCAAATAACAACAAGAAGCAGTGAGGGGAGGGGGAGATTTTGTTTATTTAGAGAATTCTCAGGTTGGATGGTCAAGGAGGTCTTCCTCTAGGATGGGGCATTTGAAGGATGCCAGACCAGGCAGTTTCAAATGGGGACAAGTGTGAGGCTCGCCAGCCGATGATGTGGATGTTATTAAAACAAAAAATCCTCCCGGCTCCACATCTGACAGATTTCACCTAAACCAGCCTTGCTAAATCTCAGGCCCCATGAAGCCCATTTCTGTTATAATCTCTCTCTCTTATCTCTTCCTTGCCTTCCTTTCCCATTCTCCTCCCCCAAAGGATGGGAAATCTTCAAAGAAAAAGATGTGTCACTGTGAGTATACAGCCCAAGAAATGGGCCAGATAAATTATTAAAACACATAAAAAGAGAGTGAGTCGCGGGGCGGGGAGCCGCCCGAGGCTGCCTAGCCACCCTGGGTGGACAGAGGACCAGGCCCCCTGGCAGCCCCTCCTCAGCCCCAGGCAGGGGAAGAGCTGGCACAGGCGCACTCTCTGGTTTTGTGCCTCAGGGCCAGTTGGGGGGAGAATGTGTGTGAGTGTGTGTGTGTGTGTGTGTGTGTGTGTGTGTATGTGGTATGTGAGTTTGTGAGTGGTGTGTATGTTGTGTGTGTGTGTGTGTTTGGATATGTGGTGTGTGCTTGTGGTATGTGTGAACAGTGTGTGTAGTGGTATGCATTGTGATGTGTCTGTGCGTGACGTGTTGATGTGCGTGGGGGTGTACGGGGTATGTGAGTGTGAATGCGTGTGTGATGTATGAATGTGAGTGGGGTGTGTGAGTGAGTGGTATGTGTGAGAGTGTGTGAGAGAGTGTGTTGTGTGTGTGAACAAGTGTGTAGGTATGTGTGTGGTGTGTGTGTGTGAGTGGTGTAAGAGTATGAAAGAATGTGTTGGGGTGTGTGTGCATGAGTGTGTGTTGTGTGTGAGTATGTCATGAGTGTGTAATGTGTTCGTGTGTTTTGGAGAGTGTGCTCGCATGTGTATGCACACGTGTTTGTGCGTGCATGTGTGTGCATGTGTGTGCATGTGTGTGTGTGTGCAAGTGTATGCATGCCTAGGACCCCCGGGCACCTGCTGGTCTGGGCAGGGCAAGCTGAAGGTGGAGGGGGCCTTTGTGTCAGGACATTTGGGATTTGCTTCCCACAAGATGAAAACTGGTAACTACAGAGTTTTAGTTCTTGCTTTTATCTCTTTTTGAACTGTAAAAAGAAATTCCCAAGGGGAAGTGGGGATACTTTTTTCTCATGAAAGAAGAAAGCCATGACCGATTTAAGGAAGTACCCAAGTTTTCTGAGCGCAGAGAAAGCGGACTCAGGGTTTTGCTTTGATTTCCCTGTGGGCTGGCTCCGGTGAGGAGGTGGTGGGGACGGGGACCCACAGAACCCCAGCCACACCCCACAGGCTCTAAGGGGCCGCAGGGAGCTCCCACTCTGACACCCCCGCACCTCCCTCTTCTCGGCACCCCCTCCTCTTCCTTTAGGGTCTTGGTTTCCTACAGCCAGGGTTTCTCTCTTGAACACTATTGACGTTTGGGGCTGGGTGATTCTTGGGGTAGGGGGCAGTGGTGGCTGTCCTGTGTTTGGTGGGGTTTTCAGCTGGGCCAGGTGGCCTTGGTCGATGCCTGTAGGCATTGCCAAATATCCCCTGGGGGGGGGCAGAACTGTCCTCTGCCGCCCTTCCCTGCACATGTTCCCGGCCAGTCCTCACAGCAGGAGTGCCCTGAGCGTGGGAACTGTGCTCACTGATGCAGCTTCCGTGCTCATTCTGCTACCTGGTCAGTACTGATTTTCAGAGAGACTCTACTAGTAAAAGTCAGGTTTGGACTGTGTTAAGACAGGTTGATGCAGTGAAAACAAATATGAGCAAGGCATCAACAGGCTTGGGTTTGAGTCCTAAGCTCCTTTGTTGAACAGGCACAAGTCTATGGCATGGCTGTGAGCGTGCTGCGTGGCTTAGGATAATGACTGGATGTAGCGGGCATCCGATAAAGAATTACAGGATGAGCCATAATATAGGAGTTAAGGGACATAACGGCCAATCCCAGTTGGGTTTCCCTCAGCACATGCCGCCCCCCCCCACCCGGGCCTCTGGTAGGCCCACCTCCACCCCCAGCATTACTGGTTGCAGACCTAAAATCCCCCAGCATCGTCAGGGTGGCCCTGGCCATCGAAGGACCCAAGTTGCTTGTATTGAACCAATGACCTTGTAAAGCAAGAATCCCTGGCAGGGGTCCCAAGCCCAGGAGTACCCCTGGGGAGGCCCCCCTAAAGATAGTCGCAATACAAAATCAACAATGATATTTGGGAGTGAGTTGCAGACTTCAAATGGTGAACCTAATGATAAAGCTGACCTTCACGTCCAGCTTAGTCACACACCAGGAACTGAGTGAGATCCTAGTCTGAGGGAAGGTGGAACCAGGCACGTTGTGGGGTGAAGATGTTTCCCAGAGCCCTAGGAGCTGTAGAGGTGTGTGAGGTCTCTGCAGAGCAGTGTGCCTGTCCCCCGCCCCTCACCCCTACCCAGTAGCTACTACCAACAGGGGTTTCCTCACTTGGGAAGGTGCTAGTGTGAGTTGAGGAATCTCTAAGTGTAAATACTCAGCAGATTTCAAAGACTTCGTGCAAAACAGAGAATGTGAACTATTTAATGAGACAATGGACTGGACTAAATTCTGCAAAATTAATTTCATCTCTTTCTTTTCACTTTAAATATATATATATATATATATATTTTTACTAAAAGTGGACCATTACTTACTCTGCCATCTTTCTCCTGCTGAGGCACGGAAGTCAGTCAAAGGGGCTGATTTGAGCTACACTTTACAGACCCCGGAACCGAGGCTCACACAGAGGACCCAGAATCCAGACGCGGGGCAGAGCGGGTCTCTGCTCGGGCGCAGGCTGTCCTGTTCCCACGCCCAGGCTGCCAGGTACCGGGGCACAGTTAACAGCAGGCCCACGCGCCCCCCAGCAGAGCAGCCATTCTCTCGGAGAGCCACAAAGGTGGGGTGGGACCCCTTGATGTTGCCCTCCCCTCTGCGGAGAACTCCCCAGACAAAACAAACAAGCCCTCGGGTCTGGCGAGCTGCAGCGGGGAGCGGAAACCACGGAAGATCAAAGAGTCAGCGGTTACCCCCTTCCAGGCCCAGCTGGCAGCGCGCCCCGGCCCAGGGCGGGCACCCTCGGGCCAGGGGCGAGGGGGTCTGCGAGAGGGGCCTGACAAATCCTTCGATGTGTCGCTGCCAGGGGCAGTCTGAGTCCCCTCACAGGCCTTGGGTCACCAGGGGACGCGGGGGATGGTGGTGGTGGTGGTGGTGGGTGGGCGGGGAGTGGGCTGGTCAGCGACTACTCTGTTAAGGTGGTGGGGATTGGCACGGACCGCGCGGCAGATCCAGGCGCCCCGTTCCTCTGGTCTCCTCTCCCGGCCTCAGTTTCTCCACCTGTACACGGGACGGCTGAGCCCTGCGCAGCCCACGTCGAGGGAAGAGCGGAGGTCCGGCGCACCAAGACGGCTCGGCCACAGAGGGCAGCTGTCCCGGGGTGCGGTGGGGTGGGTTGGGGACGCGGACCCCAGGGGATGTCAGCTCCGGGACGTGTCCTAGCCACTCCCCCCCGCCCCTCCTCCCTCGGATCCCGTACGGCTGAGCCGGGTCCCAGCCCCCGGCGCCCGCAGCTGGACCGGGCGCCGAGTGGGCCCCGCCGGCCCCGCCCCCGGCCCGCCTCGCCTTTGATGCGCCGCGCCCGGCC
>JAOXYA010000015.1:17811334-17834153 GCA_028565675.1 Sorex palustris
CACTGTTCACAATAGCCAAAATTTGGAAAAAACCCGAGTGCCTGAGAACAGATGACCGGTTAAAGAAACTTTGGTGCATCTACACAATGGAATACTATGCAGCTGTTAGGTGAGATGAAGTCATAAAATTTGCTTAGAAGTGGATGGACATGGAGAGTATCATGCTAGGTGAAATGAATCAGAAAGAGAGAGACAGATATAGAAGGGCTGCACTCATTTGTGGAGTATAAAATAACATAACATGAGGTTGACACCCAAGGACAGTAGACACATGATTTCCCCACAGTTGGATGCCATCTCATGAACTGGGGGAGAAGAACACCAGAATAAAGAAGGGATCACTAAGTCAATGATGGTTGGAGGAATCGTCCGGGATGGGAGATGTGAGCTGAAAGTAGATAAAGGATCAAACATGATAACCTCTCAGTGCCTGTAATGCAAACCATAATCCCAAAAGTAGAGAGAGAGTATGGGGGAAATTGTCTGCCATGAAGGCTTGGGGGGTGGGAAAGGGGGGGTATACTGGGGACATTGGTTGTACAGAATGTGCACTGGTAGAGAGATATAAAATCTGGTATAATAGGTTATAGGGCTGTTCTACAAATACATAAATGTTAAGTACTTACAACAGTGTTGGCACATAAGATCTAAATTAGGGTTACTTCCTCTAATTATACTGAGGAGGAGAAGAGGAAACAAAATATACAGTGATGATGATAGTCACTGACTCAGTTTATTTAGTGAGTGAAAAACAGTATGCCAAGCATTTTGCTTATCTTATTTCCTTTCAGCAACACACAAAAGTAAAGTGGTTAAGAGAATAGGCAGAACCTCATGGCAAATTCAAGCCTTTACTCCTAGAAAGTCACCTTGAATAAATCTCTTTATTTTTAACCCAACATTTAGCCCAAACTTTAGTTTCCTCCTAGATCTGACCATTAGAGATAATCTATGGTTACTAAATAATCTAAACAATCATCTAAATTAGCCAAATGTGTAATAAATGCAAGGTCTTTTGATTCATGAACTCATGAAGGAAGTATAACTGCATCCTTAACTGGCCTAGGGCCTCATAGTTGATGTGAACTTGAACCTAAATGTCAAGTCAGTCATCTGGACATGCTGAACCCTGGACATGATCCACCAATTTCAATCATTTTATTCTTCAATCTATGCTTTGTGGCATTGTATCAATCAACTGACAGAGCAGTGGCAATTATCAATGTAAGTACCCAAACTTTCACCTGAACATTGGCACTAGACTTTAAATGTTTATACTTGTTTAAAGTCTAGTAATGGCCTATTGGGGCATCGTGGGTAAACAAAAGTGTAGACTATTGAGTGGAAGGAATAGATAGGGGTTAAAAAAATTTTATTATAATCATAGTTGTGGTAATCTCTGTATTGTGATTCCAGGCCAAGGGTTTGTTATTGTCCAATACTCTCCCCTTCCTTGTTTCGTCTCTCTCTACATCATAAGTGAGTGAGGTCATCATCTGGCATTTGTCTTTCTCCCTCTGACCTTTTTATTTAACATGATACCCTAATGGAGGGCATTTTGAACTGAGATTGACTAAAGTGTAGCCTTGGTTGAACAGATTGTTCCATTCTTTGGTCTTTTATTGGACCAAGAAGAATTCAACAAACACCTTGACTGATAAGGATCTTAATCCTCTCACCAGACACTAACAATCAGTGGAAACTGCACAGCAGAGTTCCCCTTGACCTATAGTGGCCACAGCAGGAAATAAACTTGTAATGATGTTTCCCCATCTCTGTCTATGGATGGTCCTTAGCTCCTTCCATGTTCCCTGACTGGGTTTACTTACTTCCCCACTCAGAAATATGAACGATCTTCACTAAAAAATTTCCAAATACATATAGGCAGTCATCCTATTTCTATCTGGCACAAAACAAAACCCTTACCTCTTTTTTGAAGCTTGTTCTCCAGCCAGTAGCTGATTAGACATGCTTGTAAATATAAGTTGCTTCTTGTCAATAACAAACGTACTTTTCCATCCATGCTCAGGGATTGCTCACAGCAGTGCTCAGGGGACCAGAAAATGCTAGGAATCAAACTTGGGGCTCCCACATAAAAAATTTGCTGCCTATCACCCTGACCCCAAAGTCCTCTTTTCTAGTTAGATGTTCCTGTACTTTTTGGATGACACCGAAATACAGATTGAAATATTATTCATCCTTAAGATGGAGTGAAACCGTGATACATGCTACCATATGGATGAACCTTGAAGACATGCTCCTAGGTGACATTAAAAGCCAGATTCAAACACACACACACACACACACACACACGAATTTTCTAAAGTAATCAAGCTCTTAGAAACAAAGTAGGCAGATGTTTGCCAGGGATTGGGGGAAGCAAAAATAGAAAATTGTTGGTTAATGATCTACAGTTTCAGATTTGCAAAATGAAATGCACATCAGTGTGAATACACTGAAAACTACTGTACATTCTGTTTAAGCACAATGGACAAGATGACAGATCTTAAGTTAGGTTTATGTTATCACAGTTAAAAAAATTTAATAGCCAATGGATATATAGATATATAGCTGATATGACAACACCCAGACCCCCAGACATTGTATGCTGCCACACTGAGTGCAGACCCAGAAAATCCCTGATCCAGGATAGAACAATAAGGAGAGAAGGTGAAATGAATATGGCTATGTATCTATGTGTTTGGGGAGGATGAGTGAGTGAGGGTGGAGATTGTCTTCCCAATGGAAAGAAATACTAGACAAAGAAAGAAAAAAGACCTGGATGGTCTGAGGAAGTGGCTTAAAAGGTTAAACTGCAGGCTCTGTCTGTGGAAGTCCTGGATTCAGTTTTAGCACCACAGGGGGTCGTGAGCACCACTGGGAATAACTCCAGGGCATTGAGCCAGGCATAATGCCCCAAGTCCCACAGGGTGCAGCCCCCTCCAAAAATAAGGGGAAAAAAGCAATGAAGAAAGACACAATAGATGACACACTTCTCCCCCTCCTTTGAAAATACTGCCTAAAGGCAGAGGATGGCCCATGGCCCAACTGTGCCTTGCCATCTGTGCCTTGGAAGCGTGAGGCTGGGTGTTTGATCCCAGGTTCTTCTCACATGCACCAAGAGAGATGTGTCGACAGCTCAGCCCTTTGAGCCTGGTGGTTCTGCTGTCTTTGGTCCCCAGAGCCTCTGATGTACAATCCTCAGAACACACCACCCAAAGGGATCAACTCCCGGACATTGAAATGACAGCATAACAGAGGGAAGGGAAAGAGGCAGAAAGAACCCAAGAAATTGAACCTCTCTTGTTTCTGTGGTATATAGAACAACAAGGGAATGTAACACATCAAAGGGAAGATACCCAGATTCCCCTAGACCCTAGATTATAGAATTGAGAAGGACGGGGAAGGAAGGAAATCAAGGTGGGCGGAGTAAGAAGAGGCAGGTGGGACATTGTATACCTGAGCCACAGAATGAAGAGCATGAAACCAAAACTGCTACAGTCAAACTTTAAAATATGCCTGTCAAAGAGGTAGGATGGGGATGAGAGGAAAACCTGGGACTGGCGGAAGGAAGTCCGTCACTAGGGATGGGATGGGTGTTAGAACCCTGCATGCCTAATACACAACTTTGTAAGTCACAATGCCTCAATGCAAAACAATGTTTTTTAAGAAAAGAAAAATTAAAATACTGTTTAGTGAACAGAAGTCTACATGCTTCTTTTCTATTGAATATTATTATAGAGACAGTCTCTGGAATAACCAGACACAGGGACCAGTGTCAGAGCATTGTCAGAGCAGGGACCCAGAGACAAAGGGTTCAAGACCAGCCTGGGCCAGGCCACTGTGAGGAGAAATCCCTCCTCCCCACCAGTCCTCCAATCTCTCTCCAGGCTGCTGAGCACACAATTGTTGGGGTGCAGACAAGGCTCAGACTCCTGGGATCTGCTGTGGCAGCTCTGCGGAGAGCTGTGGGAGGCGGGAACCATTTCCAGGGCTGCAAGGTGTGAGGAGACGCTTCTTTGCTACAATCCAGACAATCCACTTCACACTCCACGAGACTGTTTCCCACCTTCAAGGAAGCAGTTTAGGGAAAGAAAAGACTCACACCCTCCCTTGCGATGTTCCCTAGGCACAACGGACATCTCTTTCAGTCTTTTCAAAGCGGAGGAGGCAAATGGGGTCTCCTGGGCTTCAACAACTGGCGCCTCCAACTCGGGCTAGCAAAAGCCAGAGCTCTCCAAGAAAGGAAACGTGAGCTTTCGACGCAAGGGTGGAGAGTCTGCAGAGAGGCGGCTGGGTGGTGCCCAAAATAATCGTTACTACAAAGGCAAATCAATGCTTGAAGATTTGCTTCTGCTTTTGCACTAATTAGTGTACAGAAGGAGGGGGCTGTGAAGCCAGCGGGCGGCCACCAGCTGCGAGGATTTGTTCTGTTAACAAGATGAGAAGGGAAAATGGTCCTCAGGTCTGATGTGTCTGATCCTGTCCTGCTTTCCCTTGGGGGCGGTGTAGGGGGTACTTAGCTCCCCCATAGCCTCCCCATTCTCTGCTGCACTGAAGACTGAAAATCCCTTTCAAGTGGGTGTCTCTCTCTTTCCTATGCCAGAAACCCACTTGGGGTGCAGGATTGGGATGCGCCCAAAAATCAGAAGGGAATTTACTGGCTGGTACCGCTGAGGAAGGCTTTCCTAACTGGGGCTGGGGGAGGGGGTGTTATGTCAGCTTTCTGTGTGGATTCCTCAGAGCAGGTAAATGGGTTGGGGAGCCCCAGAACAGAAGAAGGGGTGCAGATGGCTGAAGTGCCTCTGATTCTAAAGGGGCAGGAGTTAAAAGCAAGCACTGGGAAACTGGTTTTAAACCCTTTATTTTTCCTGGGTCCCTAACATTTGTGTGTATGTGTGAGGTGTGTGTGTGGGGGGGTGGCTTTACAATCTACAGGGAAAATGACAGCATCCCAGGACAAACCAAAGGAAAGTTAAAGTCCAGTGTGTGTCTGTGTGTGTGTGTGGTGGGGGGGGGGGGAATATTTATCTTTACTTATGTCAATGTAAGAAAAAGTAAAACACAAACGTTTCAGAAAAGTGTTATATTGAATTTACATAAAAACTGTTTTCAAATGTTTATGGGAGACCATCAAATTTGCGCTGATGAACATGCTTCTTAGAGCTTTTCCCCATTCTCTTGAGGAAATGACTACAGGGAAGCAAGTATGGAATAACAGTTTTAAGCAACAATACAATCAAATTTTTGATGATCTCCATCAAGAGATATTAAGAAACTCAGTGTTCACACAAAAAGTCAAAATTATTTTTTTTACCATTTTTGCAACCATTCAAAACTCTACACAATGAAATTATATTAGAGTAAACTAAAGCTTTCCTTCATTGACAAATAAATGATATTAAATGTTTTTGTGACTATCAAAAGATTTCTATGTCCAACAAAGTTTCATGCCATGTATTTCAAAATAATGAGATGTATGTTTGCAAAACGTACTTGAGTAATAAGAACAATCTGCCTACAATTGACTTGGGTAACACTACAAGGCTACAGAAGCAGCAAAAATACAATTTTTATAATACAGCAAAAAACCCAACAGAGTTCATTGTAAAGAGCTAATAGATTCTATTAAATGATCCACACTGGGTAGTATCTTATCTCAGAAGCAGAAAGATGCTACAAGGAGTTATACAACATGGGAGGTTTTATTTCATCAGGAAAAGGGTAGGACAAGACCATTATCAAAAGAAAGATTATTTCCGATAAAACCACCTTGCTTTAGGAAAGCTAGGGGACCCTTCAGTGCAAATTACTTTACAAATGCTGAGAGGAAACTCCAGATTAGTTCGATTACATTTCCACTTTAGGGAGAGGCTGAAACTGCAATTAAGCTAAGTATTGAGTCTTGGTAGGCCCAGCACAAACAACTCCGTTTGGGGGCTTGTTCTTTTTTTTATGAGACAGGGGCAGGAGGGGTGAGGAGGAGGCACGCAGAGGGCCAGGCGTCCCCTCAGCAGCACTCCATCTGGCAATGAGGGGCTGCTCCAACCTATGGTGTAACAGTGCTGGGGTTGACCGGGACTATGCCCAGAGGTACTTAGGGCACCAGGAACCAAACTCAGGGCCCCGCACATTTCCGGCACACACAGGCACTCAGCCCTTGGAACTACATCTCCAGTGGCACCACCATTTTTTTAATAATTTATTTTATAAAGTAGTTCACAATATTTCATTACTTAATATTCAAACACGAATCCCATCACCATTGCACCTTTCCACTGCCATATTTTGGATGTTTCCATCCTGAACCCCAGTCTCTGCCCCAAAGCAGAACCAAAATAATGTATTTTGTATTGTTTGTATAATAAGTGGTTGTGAAAAAAACACTGAAAATGCTACAAAAAAAGTATCCATAAAGGAAAGAGTGTAGGGATTGTTGCACTTCACCCAGGGGCCAGTAAGCCCTTCTATAAGCATTGAACCTTGTGTGTTTTATATGTGTGTGTGTGTGTGTGTGTTTATCTGTAAAAAAATGTATGTTCCCTGTAAAATTGTTTGCCTCCTGCTTTGAACCCTATCAAATGCCCTGAGGTAATCTTGAAGTATGGGGTAGGGTGTGTGGTTTGAAGAATCGCGCAGCAGCAAATGTGGCCGCGAGGTCCAGGAATAGATTCACTCGTGGGTAAGGCTCAGCCCAAGCGTGTGGAGATTGGCCGTGGGCATGGCAGCAGCTGGGCCTGGAGGATTTCGGCTGCAGAATTGGGTCCCTTAGGGCAGGAAGAGGTCTCACCTGCCCCGCTCTGGGCTCTGGGGCTCCTTGAGTGAAACAGCCTGGTGTGGGGTCTGGTGGCATGGTTATGACGAGCGTCATGGTATGCCTCCTTCTGGGAGAAAAGGACATGCAATCTGAAGTACTCATCTTTTTTTTTTCGAAGAATTGTGTTCTATTGGCACCAGCTCTTACAGCCCCCCAACTGGGCGTGCAGAGCTACCTATTGTCTGACTGCTCCCTGGCCCCTGTATTCAGGAGGAAAGATGAAGCTGTGAATGAGCAGGCAGGGAGCAGGTGGTGATGAAAAAGAAAAGCGACTCATGGCACTTGTTGATGTTGACAAGGAGGACCACAGCATGGCAACTAATAGGAGAGAGATTGGGCTCAACACTGGGTGTAACAAGGACAACGGGGGAAGCAGAGATGATGGAAAGAATGTAACTAAGAGGAGATAAACCCATCAGGACTAAAGCTGAATTCAATCATGATGAGATATGATAAGTGAAGAGTAGAGGAATATAATCAGATACATAGGGTGATCAGACACAAGGGTAGTAGAGGGGATGTTTGCTAAACCAACTCAATAGTGGATTTACACTGATACTTAGCGAAACTGTCATTTGTTAAACTTGGACAAAGCAGGCCAATGACAAGTCCAAGTTGGAGGTTTAGTCAAGAAAGGGCCTCAGAATAGAATGAAGAAGTGGATCTTTGTGCTCAGAAATAGCTCAACAGGGCGAAGCACATACTTTAAGTATGATCTCCAGTACTGCAAGTGCCCCAGAGCACTAACAGGATTGGCCCTGAGCAACAAGCTATAAGTAGCCCTGAGAACCAATGGATGTGACCCAAAATAAGTAAACAAACAAAGAAATAAATAAAGGAGAGAAAACAAAAAGGAGAGAAGAAGGAAGAATAGGAGGAGGAGGACCGGGAGTTTTTTGTGGTCTTTGTCAGAGTAACACTGGTAGCTTCCAGAAATCAGTGGAGAGATGGAACCAGTGCTTTTTGATACCCTGGTCCAGGGAAAGGAGGATGTGAGCTCAGTCACTGGTGGGGCTGCTGAAGAGTGTGGGGAGTTCCTCTGTCTGACTCTGATTCTAGAGCAAAACTTACCAGCCAAGATGTGAGGGAGAGATTTAAGGCACCAAAAGCCACCAACTAATCAGTTGGTGCAACAGATGGGGACAACAGGCCCAGTGACAATGCACCTTCTTTACTCAGAGCCAGCACTTTCTGGACAGCTGCTGGGTACCAGTCCTGGGAACCACTGAAACATGAATTTTTCCCACTAAGGGCTCAGAATCCATGGAAACAAGTGGGCTGTCAGACCATTATGGAGCCTGTGAAAATGGCCAGGAGATAGATGACAGGGTGCAGTGGGGAGACAGGGAAAATACCCCTATCCCCCTTAAAGGGAGAAACAGTTCAGCTAGAACTTGAGGAAGAGGAGGAATTAAATAAGAAGGGGCAAAAAAAAATTCTAAAAAGTTTTCCAGGAACCAAATGAAACATGTTACAATTTAAATCATTCAGTTTGGGGCTCTAGAATTGACTCAGCAGTAGTGTGTGCATTGTGTGTGTGTGAGGTACTGAGTTTGTTCCCTAGCACTGCCACACTGTCAAGTGCAATCCCCAGCACCACAAACAAAATCCCCAACACATCCTCAATGTGTACAGTCCTCACTTGTCACTTGTCATCCCGTTGATCATTGATTTGCTCAAGTGGGAGCTAGTAATGCCTCCATTCGTCCCTGTCACATGCTAGTGTAGCCCAATGGCGTCTGCTCGCTCCAGGAAAAAGAAGAACCTCAAACCATTTGTTCAGAGTTTTGACAAAGAAGTCTGACCATCTCGTAGGTAGGCGGCCACACATCCTTTTGACTTCACATGGAATCCAGTCAGTTAAAAACCTAACAAGGAAGCTCAGGCATAATAGGTCAGCCAGTGGGGAGCACCAGATGACTTTGAACAAAGACAGAAAAGTGGTATTTGAGGGAAAATGGTCAAAGCTCTAGTCCACCGCGGGGCTGCTCGGGCAGATGGAAGAGGAGGAGGAGGGAGAGGAGGAGGAGAGCGAGGCGCGGCGCGGCGAGCCGCAGGGCCCCGCGGCCGGGGCGCATGGCTTAGGGGGGCGCCCCCGCCCGCCGCGCCTCCAGCATGGGGAAACTTCACTCCAAGCCGGGTCAGTGTCCCCGCCCGCGCCGGCCGCCACCGCCCCCCGCGACCCCCGGCACCGCCGCGCCTCTTGCTAACTCTCTGCCTCTCCTTTCTTTCTGGCTCCCGCCCCGCCGCCGCCGCCGCCGCGATGTGCCTGCAGCCGCCGTGTACAAGCGCAGGGAGAGCCCGGAAGGTAGGGGCGCGCGGGGCACGGCGCGGGGGGCGCTGCGCGGGGGCCCAGCCCGCGGGATCTGGTTACCAGGGCCACCCCCGCCCCCAACCCACCCCGCCACCAGCCCCACAGACCCGCTGGCCGAGCGGGCTGCGTGCGCGCCCCGCCTCTGCCCCCAGCGACCCCCCCCACCTCCCCTCTCATCCCTCCCCGCGTCCCGGGCTCCCGCTGCTGACCCTTCACCCGTCTTCTCGGGCCCGGTCGGGGACCCCTCTCGCTGCCTGGGCCCCCTCTGCGTACGGCCCCCTTGTTTCTGCACCCCAGCTCCCTCTCCCGAGATCTTTGCCTCCTCCTGCGGCCGCCCTCCCCGGCACCCCTTCTTCTCCCGACGCTCCGTTTCTTTCTTCCCGGACTCACTTCGCGCTCCCGGGACCCGTTTTCTGTTCCCTTTCCCTCCCTTCCCCTCCGCAGGGCTGGGTCCTCTGGGGCTCGCTCTTCGGACTTCCCCGCAGCCCCTTCGTTCCTCACCCGGTGTTGAGCGTCCCCCGTTTCTGCGCGTACCCCCCCCACCCCGCCCCACTGCGCCCCTGCCCGGGACCGTGGCCCGTCCCCGCGCGGCGCCCCCGCCGCGCCCCGCTCGCTGCTGGCTGGAGGCTCACTTTCAGCTGGGGCCAGACTTAGGGGCTTCGTGTTGTCCCGCCCCAGGTGATAGCTTCGCGGTGAGCGCCGCCTGGGCACGGAAAGGCATCGAGGAGTGGATCGGGAGGCAGCGCTGCCCCGGCGGTGGCTCGGGACCCCGGCAGCTGCGCTCGGCTGGCACCGTTGGCAGAGGAACCCGGGTACGACCCTCCCGCCATCCCCCCCACGCCCTTTTCGGTTTCAGACGTCCCAACTTTTAGCGCTCTCGGGGCATAGCGTCTGAGTCCAAACATGCCTTCTCCAAGCTGCCTCTGGCTCACCAGCACGTCTGGTGCCCCGTTTGCCTTAGAGGTGGGGGCGGTGGGCAGGGGGTTCGGTGCGGGGAGTTGACTGGGAAGCTGGTCTGTGCTGGAGGGACTCGAGGCCCTGCTTCTGCGTTGTTTCTGCCACCAGCATTTGAAGGTGGATTTGGAGATGGGGCAGAGAACGATACGATAGGGGTGTCAGGATGGAGGTAGCCCTGGGCCAGACCAAAGAACCTGGGTGTCTGTGATGTTCATCAGGACCCTGTGCCCAGGAACCCCAGCAGAGCAAAGCCCCACAGTGAGAGCTGACTTGGCCTCACTCTGCCTCCCCCCAGCCCACCCCAGTCCAGCCCTCTCTCCGACCCCGCAACCCCAGCTGCAGTCCTGTCTGGGGAAGCGGTGGTTGTGAGGAGGTGGACGGGAGGGGGGGGGGTTATGAATGAGTGCCGCCCCACTCCTGAGCTGGCACTGGCATTCACGAGTGTCCCAGGAGCTCCCGAACTCCCGCACGGGGCTTTCAGAGAGATGGGCTGCGTGGAACTGAGCGAGCCCAGATCAAAGCACGAATCCACTTTTAGATGTGACATTTAATTATTTATTTTTATTATTTAAAAAAAAAAACTTGGGATCTAACTGAGTGTGGGATCTGGCTAGTTCTTTGGTCCTGTTCGTGGACTTGGGAGCGACCGGTGGAGTCTGGTGGGGGGTGTGGCCCATGGGTGGTGGAACCTCACTCACAGGGGCTCAGCTCCCCTGGAGGGGTAGTGCTGGGTGCCGGGGAGCAAGTCAGTCCTTGTGTCTATGAAATGCCGTGTGTGTGTGTGTGTGTGTGTGTGTGT
Source organism: Sorex palustris (assembly GCA_028565675.1). Taxonomy (NCBI): domain Eukaryota; kingdom Metazoa; phylum Chordata; class Mammalia; order Eulipotyphla; family Soricidae; genus Sorex; species Sorex palustris. Next base: position 17,822,222 of record JAOXYA010000015.1, read on the forward strand.
GTGTGTGTGTGGTAGGGAGGGGGGAGCCATCCTCCCTCCTCCACTCCTGCTCCTTAGCTGGGGGCTTTTGCATTTCTCCTAAGCACTGAGCGAGCAGGACCTGGGTAAAGCTTCGCCGTTGATAGGGTAGGGGGCACGCGGCAAGAGCCCATTCCAACCTCCACACTGTGCTCACTTCCCCTCCACGGCGAGGTTTTGATCTACTTATTTAAACACCAATGAAAGTGATCCGATTTAGCTGTAAGAACAAATGCATTTGCAGCTCAAGATAGAGGCTGGCCAACTGAGTGGATTTCCATTAATCAAGTTTCTTTTTTCAGCCTGTGTATTTTTTTTTTTTACAAAGTATTCCTGCAGAATGACATTTATTTGCAATTCCCTCCTCCCCCCCCCCAACCCCCAGCCTCCTCTTTCCTAAACTGCGAGGCAGCTTGCTCCATGCTTTAGGGGAAACTTGAAATACAGCAAGGGCTTACTTCAATTGACTTTTATCTTCAAAGCCATAACAAATGTTACCCGCATGTTTTTGGTGGGTCTCCTTGGCATCCAGTCCTGGAGCATGGGAGGGAGGAGGAAGGAAGGAGAGGAAAACAAAAGTCTGTCGTTTTTAATTAAATAGTAGTGTTCCCAGCGAGAGGAATGCAGGCCAGTAAAAGTTGCCATTGGGGGAAGTGAGGGGGGTGGAGGAAGGGGGCCCCAGCTTAAGTCTGTGGCTTTGGTGAAGTCACGGAATTCTGTTGCCTGCTGAGGACAGCATAGGATGGTGCTGGGTGGTGGCCCTCCCCACTCCCCCCCCACCCGCCCCCTCTCTCCGACGCGCTCAGGGGTCATTCATGTTTGTTCAAAGCACTTTTGAAGATGTGAGACACCAAGGCATCCCTGTGATGCGTGCTGGGTGGCTCTGCCCGCTGAGATCCTGAGGGGAGGAACTTTCGCTCCCTGGAGACTGGTCCGTGGCCACTGGGACCGGGACACCTGGGTTCCCACCAGCATGGCAGAGTTTGTGAAGGGGAACTGTTGTATTGTTTCTCTCCCCCCCCAAACTCCCCAAAACTCCCATGAAAACATCAAGCTCTGATTTCAGAGACCTTCATGCTTAGGATGAAGTTGAGTTGAAAGAGGTGGTTTGCATACAGAGTCAACTCAGAAAGATAGAACCATGCCAAGGAGTCAAAACAGAGTGTGTGCAGAGCCTGGGGCCTGACCCAAGATTACGGAACCTTGAGACGCTGAGTAGGGCAGCAGTGAGCAACCCTCCTAGGGGGAATTTCTGCAACTCCTGGCCGGCCGGGAGCTGGCAGGCTCTTTTGTTATATCACCAGGAGGGAGTCGGGCCTGGGCCCCAGAGGCTGCTGGGTTCCCAGGGCTGGCTGAAGTCCCCAGGCCAGCCCCAGGCTGTTTTGGGGTCTGGCCTGGGTTGCTGCTCCTTCCCTAGCTCTTCACCAAAGTGGTGCCCATCCAACTAGCATTATCATTGTTGCCATGATAATGACTGTTTAGTAAGTGCCTGCACATGTCAAGCACTTGGATTACAGGATCTTAATCCTCTCAGAACCCTGTCCGGCTGCCAGCCAGCTGGTGTGGACTCCGTGTCTGTCTCTTCCTGCAGCACTTTCCAGGTTGCTGGAAGCCAGAGGTGGCCAGTCCTGCTAGAGCATCTGCCAGGAGGGGACCTAGTGACCATGGCCAGGGAGGTGCAGGGCGGCTGGCAGAGGGACAGGTGGATGCAAGAGGAGCCTCTATTGGCCTTCTTTTTCTTTCTTTTTTTTAAATTTTCTTTTTGGGTTGTACCTGGCAATGCACAGGGGTTAGTCCTGGCTTTGCACTCAAGAATTACCCCTGGCGGTGTTCAGGGGACCATATGGGATGCTCAGCTGTGTACAAGGCAAATGCCTTACCTGCTGAGCTATCACTCCATCTGCTGGCCTTCTTGCTTGACCCTGAGTGGGGTCTGAATTGCTCCGGCATTATGCAGGGTGGTTCAAGTAGCCAGGCCTGGGATGGGAGAAGGCATTTGTCCTCTCAAACACCAAATTCCATGAGGTCAGACTCTGCCCTGATTGCTGCCCACCTTGCCTAAGCCATATAAGAGTGGCAGGCCTCGGTGGGCTCATCTGTGAGATGGGTACGGGAATATTCTCATTTCTGGTAGATAACTCTGCAGAAAGAGTAGACTGTTTGAGGGGAGGCAGTGGGAGGTTCCTGATGGGATGATGCTGAAGGTCGATGATGAAGTCAGGGGCTCCCCACCCCCAGCTTCCCTCCTCTCCGTGCTCACTTGGTAGGAGGCACCCAGGCTAAGGCCAGGCTGTCAGCCCTCATCCTGGGTCACTGAGGGAATGCAGGAGAAGGTGAGCTCCCGGGAGGATGGTATCATACGATGCCGGGTGCTGCAGGAGACGAACAATACAGCGGAAGGGTTTGTGTGTCCCACAGAAATGCGCTAAGCAACAAGGAACTATACTTAAGTTGGATGATCTCTGAGAGATCAAGGAGGACATTGTAAACAAGAGGCAGACACAGGCGGGTTCCAAGAGAAAACCGAGAGGCGTGGCCATGTCCGGGCAGTACCTTCGGGGGAGCGAAGATGCCGAAGAGACGGCTGGACTGGCATGGATGGAGGTGCAGGGCAGGAAGAGGTCTGTGGGACGGGCACGGTGTGCGCCCAGGCTGGGCTGCGTGCCATATGTGTGTGCCCCTGGAGGTATACCGCGCGGCCCCACCCGGGTCCTTTTGTTCTTGGAGAGTAGAGCGGCCCTGTGCAGGCCGGGCCCCCGGCTCGGGATCAAAGGCGGCTGCCAGGCGGTTTGGTAATTTGATTAAGGGGCGCCGAGTGCATTTTGATATTTGGGGGAGCTGGGGAGGGTGCAGGCCCGGTGGGGACAGATGGGGCTGGGTGATGAGATTGGAGGCTGGCCCAGCTGCTGCCCGAACACCGGATTCCAGGGGAATTACCCTTGAATGATACCAGTTGGCACAATTAAAAGGCCCCCATGTCTTCCCCATATGGAAAGTGTTAGGCCTCCTTACGTGGTTTCAAAGCTATGTGCCGGGAGGTGGACTTGACAATTGAGGTAAAGCATAAATTAAATATTTGGTGTTTCGGAATTAAAAGATGATTTGCGTGGAGTCTGTGGGGGAGGCCTTAGGGCTCCCCCTCTCCACGGAAGGGCATCACCTCCCTCACCTGCAGGTTCTCATCCCAGCTAGGTGGAACTTAGAAGCCAGGATGAACGGACTGCCAGTTGAGAGCTCTTCCTTCCGACACTCACTGAATTAATTATCAGTGATGGGTGGTTAGTAGCCCCGTGGACTGGGGATTAATAAGCAGGATTGAGGGTGCAGTGACCCTGAGGGGCATGGGATGTCCATAGTCCTGGGAGTGGGTAAGGCGTGGTGGCCCTAAGAGGCCGGTGGGAAGAGCCAATGGTGAGCCCTCCACCTTGGTGGCTCTGGGCACCTGTCTGCACTGTGGCCTCCTGGCCAGCTGGGCCGTGACGCAGGTCTGATGCGTGCTCCCTTGGGTAGACTGGCACTTCCGGGCGGTGGGGCCTGGCTCCAGCTATCTGTGGGTTGGGTGGTCCCTGATGCCTGGGGGCGGGTGGCGGGGATGGGGTGGTGCTGTCAGCTATAAGTCCTTGGAGCCCAGCTGTGGTAGGATGTGGTGGGGGCCGACTGAGGGGTGGTGGGATGGGCTGTCCCGGTGCCAGGGGGCAAGAGGTAGTGGCCAGCCAGGCTCTGAGCCCAGAGAGGCTGTTTTTGCCTCGGAGAAGAGGCCTCTGGTCTTGGCTTCTCAGATGTGTCAGAAGGGGTGGGTGGGTGGGAAAGGAGCCTCTGACTGAGGGGTGGGGAGCATAAATGGTCCAGGTGGCTGCTGGCACCGGGAGCTCAGTTACCCCACAATCCTCCTAGCCCGGGGTTTCTGTGCCCCCACTCAGGGGCTGTGGGTTCCCAGTGTGTTTTGGCTAAGAAACTTCTGGAATTTTTAGGTTGCTTGCTGGATTCCAGAGCAGGCCCTTCCGGCGGCTGCTTCCCTGACTTCCCTCTCTCTTTCTCCCTCACACATGTTCTTTTTTGTGGCTCTTGTCTCTCACAGACATTCTTTCTCTGCCTTTCCCTCTCCCTCTTTCCCCCTGTTTCCCCCCCCCCCCACCGCCCTCCCGTCCCCTCTCCTCCTTCCTCTCCCCCTCTCCCCAAGGAAGGGAAAAATTCAGACTCTCACAAACAAAATATCTGCCATTCCATCCAAGGAGAACTGAGGCAGGAGCCCAGAATATTCTGGAAGAAATGCCAAAGAGGGCTGAAGGTCTCAGTTGTTTAATCTGGAAGGCGGTCTTTGATGGCACCGTGCTCCGTTTACCCTGGGACGCTGCCGGCTGCTTTCAGGCTGGCTCCAGGAGCTCCACATGAAGAATGGGCCGGCTCCTTTGGGGGGGGGGGAGTGAAGGGAGGAAAAGCCTGACCACTCCCCAAAGGGCAGGCCTGGTGATGCCACGTCTCCTGCCAAGCCCAGGTGGGGTGGGGAACCTTTTCCAAACAAGCATTTCCAGAGACATAAGTAATTCTTTGATACCTTCCCAGGAGAGCAGAAGTGCTGTTTACCCATGTGGGTACCAGTCACGGGGTTTGGGAGGAATGTCCCAGCACTGAAGTCATCCTTAGCCTCAAACACAGGTGCCCCCCACCCGGCCCCGCCCCTTGCCCTTGGAGCCTCAGGGGAGACCGATTTGGGTTTCACTCTCCTTACCTGCTGACCCATGTGATCTGTGGCCAGTGTGTGCATGACCTCGTGTGTGGCTGATGACTTGTGGCCATCACAGAGGTGTTGGCATCCCCTGGAGGTACCCTCCTTCCCCTGGCTGGGCCTTGGAGATGAGCTGAGTGGTAGGATAGAGCCATGTGTGATAGTTAACACAGCAGCTATCCACTGAATGCTTTCTACCCGTGTTATATCCATACCTCCTGGGTTAGCTTTCAAGTACCTCCCTTTCGTCCATGTTCGCATTTGCTCTAAGGAAAGCCTGGTCTTCATCTTCACAGAACTTCCAATCTCATAAGAGAAGATTCATATTTAAAAAAAAGAGCACACCAAATTGCACAATCAAAGTTGTGATATGTGCTGGATGCTTTGAGAACATTTAATGGGGACCAGACCTAATCTGGTTGACGATTCATTCCACAAATATTCAAGTGTGCTTAGGATGTTGTGGAAACTCTGACAAATAATAGGACATGGTTCCTGCCTCCCAGAACTTAGAGCTTGGTGGAACTGAACTCACATCATTGTCGCTCTGCTATTTTTCTTATCTTATTGCATTGGTTAGACTTTCCTGTACTTAAATAGTCATTACATATGCTATAATTTTTGTTGTTTATCTAGTTAAGAAAACTTCAACTCTTGGCTTCCTGAGACTTGTTTTTACTATTTAAAAAGTTTTTAAGACAAGGAATGATAATTGAATTTTAAGCCAGAGTGACAGGAAAATGGGTTGGGCGTTTGTCTAGCTCTCAGTCAACCCAGGTTCGATTCCTGGAACTCCGTATGTCCCTGGAGCCTGTGAGTAGCAATCCCTGAGCACAGAGCCAGGAGTAAGCTCTGAGCACTACCATATGTGGTCCACTACCCCTCCACAAGCTGCCTCTAGATTGAATTTTGCCCATTGCTGTTGAGTGTTGGTGGAACCGCTCCTTCTCTGGTGTCATAACTCAGGACTTGTATGATTATTAGGCCTCCTAGTGTGGCACTGTTTTTTTTTCTAACCCCTAAATGAAATCCTCTGTCATAGTAGACAGCTCTTTAGAAATGTTGCTGTCTGTATTTTACTTCGGATTTTCGCATCGATATTCATCAGGGAGGTTGGCCCATAGTTTGGGAAGGTAGAGGCGGAGAAGTGCAGCCCGGATCAAAGGAATGTTTGATGACTCTGGTGTTGAGTTGAAAAGCAGAGAGCCAGCAGGTGTGGGGTCAGAGGTGGTTTTAGAGGAGCAGCAGTTTCAACAGGAGGGTGACTTGGGAGTGGGGTGGTGGTAGTGGGGGAGCCAGGCAGGAGAGGGGCGTGACTCCCTGTTTTGCCTTAGTTCCTTGGAGGTGCTGATTGAGGTTCTCTTGGCTGGTGAGGGCTCATGGCTTGGGCTGAACAGTCTTCTTGACCATGTTGCAGAGTTTGATATTTGTCCCCAGGGGTGACATGTGGCAGGCCCAGCAGGACAGAGGTGAGCCTCGTGACTCAGGGGAGCCCTGGAGGTGGGGCCTGGGGGGAGGTTGTGGATCTCTTAAAGTTGTCAAACACATCCGGAGGAAAATAAGGAAGTGGCAAGTGCCAGTCTCTCCGCGAGGGGTTGAGGAAGGTCCGCCTTGGGCTATTCTCGGGGCTCAGTAGGGCCCTTGCAGGACCCTTAGCACAAGAGGGACCAGGAGTCTTGATGGAACAGGAGGCAGGACAGGAGGGGCTCAGAGAGCAGGCCTGGCGCCTGCCATCCTAAGGTTGACACCAAGTCACCCTGGCCTCTCTGTGTACCCACGGGGAGCACTGTGCTAGACGGAGCCCGCACACGTGTGGACTCCTGACTTTCAGCCCGCGGCTGCAGCTTTTCTACACCCGCGGGCTGGTGGAAAGACACTGTCTCAGGGAGGAAGTCAAGAGATTTCTCATAGTATCTTGTCTCGTCAGTGCAATTGGCCACTGGGTGTTAAGTGACCACAGACCAGCATCTGTCTGCGAACCGGGGCCCCAACCCAGTGTGGAAGAGCATGGCTCTGCCCTTCCCCAGTGGACTGTGGGGCCAATGTACTGGCTTAATGGAAACACAGCTAGCGCTCTAGGGTGGGGACCCTTCCCAGGGTGTTCAGGTACCCAACTATGTAGGGGGGCATCCTTGGTTTTAGTGGAGAGCTGCTGCCCTGTTTGGGCTGCCTGGTCAGGGTTGGGGGCATTGGTGTATGCTGTGTGGGTTTGGATCCCCAGAAGATCTGGGAGGGACAAGAAGGGCAGCTACAGGCTATAAATGTGACTTCATCGGGCCCAGAGATGGCTGAGGTGCAAAGCAGGGAGGGGCAGGGAAGGAAGAAGCCAGTCCCTGCTCCTGCTGCTGAACCTCAGGGCAGAGGCCAGGCAGCCTAGGGCAGTGGGTACACACACAGGGCTGGGCTGGCTGGGCCACAGAGCAACCTCAAGGATGGTGGGAATGGAAAGGGTGGGGCGGGCCATGGAACCATCAGCTCTGTGCCTTGGTTTCCTCACCAGTAAAGCAGAGGTGATGGCGGAACTCCACAGGCTCATTTGTAAAACAGGCCACAGTCTGGCATGTGCTTGGTTAGTCATCATGGCTGCTGAGCTGCAGGGAGACCCGGGCAGTGGAGATCTGGGGAGTTGGGGGACGGCCAGCAAGAAGCAGGACTCCGAAGAAACACCTGGTGCAATAGTACAGTGGGTAGGGCATTTGCCTTGCATGCGGCCAAACTGGGTTCAATTCCCAGCATCCCATATGGTCCCTCAAGCACCGCCAGGATTAATTCCTGAGTGCAAAGCCAGGAGTAACCCAGAGCATCACCAGGTGTGACCCAAAAAGCAAAAAAAGCCTGACCAGGAAGTCATGGTTATGAACTCAGCAAGCCCCTCGTGGTAACCCTGGGGTTGGGCTAGGAGTATTCTAAGGATCAAGTCCCCACAGGCCCAGTCGAGTTTGCTGGGTGGGAAGGTGGTCCTGGCAATACCCTGTCTGCTCATTGTTAAAGAAACCTATCTTTGAAACATGCCCTTTGGGTGGACCTGAATGGCTCCATCTCGCCCGCGATGCCTTGACGTGCGAGCGTTGATTTAGCTGGGGGAGATGTGACTGCGGTGTGAGAAGGACAGTGGCCCTACTGGCCCGCAGGACAGAGCAGGGGAGGTGCTGGGCTGTCTGCCCTGTGCTCTTGGGACGTCCTGTCATTTCTCCGTGCGGACACACAGATGAGGAGATAGACCCAGAGAACGGATGGGGAGCGGGTTCGGACCACAGCCCGTGTGTGTGTGTGTGTGTGTGTGTGTGTGTCTGGGTTAGCACATGCACAGGGAAAGATCTGGAAGGGCATGCTGTCAGTATCTGTTGGGTTAGGGGATAGTGAAGAGAGAAATTGCACCTTCCATATTCTTGATTGCTGCATGATTGAACTTCATTTTTCTTTACTTTTTTTGTTTTTGGGCCCGACGAAACTCAGGTGTTACTCCAGGCTCTGCACTGGAGTAATTCAGGAGTTATGTATGCCTGACAGTGCTTGGGGGACCATATGGGATGCCAGGGATTGAACCCGGTCAGCCTGTGCAAGGCAAATCTTTGAAACAGCCGACCAGAAGGAGCCATCCAGGTCCACCCAAAGGGCATGTTTCAAAGATGCTGCTGTTACTATCACTGTGGCCCCAATGTCATTTTTCTCTATCTATTTTTGGGCTACACATTGTGGTATTCATGACCTCACCTGGATCAATACTTGGCCAAAGGGGGTCACTCACTCTTCAGGGTGCTTGGAGGACCCAGGCATTGCCAGGGTCCAAGCCTGCTAAGCACACACTCAACACATCAGACTCTCTCTTCAACCGTGTCTTCCTGTTTCGTGAGCATCTCCTGCTTCTGTTGGGATTTCCCAGAGAACCGACACATTTTGAAAGAGAGGGAGGGATGAGGAGATGACACACACAAAAAGGTGAACTATGGAGAAACTTTCCTGGAGGGCTATGGGGAAGAGCAGACTGGGGTCCAACTGTGGAGCCCCTCGAGTGAACTGCTGAGTGCTATCTGCAGTGGAGAGAGCACGGAGTGGCCCTGCCTCTGGGCCATGGTGGGATCCAGAATCCATCTGTGCTCTGGGTGACAGTGCGGATAAGACCCAGTAGGAAAGGGACTGCAGGTGGGGTTGGGGCCGTGGGGGTGGGGGTGGCGTGCTCACCCTAGCTGCCAATATTCGGGAGGGGGTGAATGGGGCTGTAGTGAGGCCACTGCCATTCTGGCTTAGATGGGCAGGAGCCTGACTTCTCCAGCGCACTGATCCTTGGCGGTGGCGCCTTCCACCTGGGGAGAGAACCCCAGCGACCCAGGTCCAGGGTCTTCCTCTGCTGCAGCCACCAGCCAGCCATCTTCTCCTTTTCAGAACCAGAAGGAAGGGAAAGCAAGAGTCCCCCGAGACAGGTGCTGAGAGCGGAACCCTAGATAAGTTTTGTTGGACTCGATTCGTATCCATTTTCATCACCAGGCGAGGTGGGCATCTGCCTGGCAGGCCCGTCCCGGAGCCCTGGAGAATGAGGTGCTGGCTGTGCCCACATGCAGGGGGTAGAGGCATTCTGGGTGCAGGTGGTAACGGGAGAAAAGCCCCTGCCCAGAACCCCTCCTGCAGGCCTTCGGGGTGCTGCTCCCGAGGCTGAGCAGGGCCTGGACTAACAGGGAGGTGCCCGGCTGTGGGCAGGCAGGAGCGTGGCCTGGAGCACCTTCTCCTGGTGGCGTCAGTCAGCGCCTTTGAAGCCGGGAGGTCCTGCTTGGCAGCTGCTCCTGGAGTTCTTAGGGGTGGGCTTGTCTTACCTTTGGCTCAGCCCGGGGCCCTGGAAGGCAAAAGGCACGGCAGGGGTGAAAGAGCCAAAGCCCATGTTTACGCAGAGCTGTGGGGTTCTTGAAACCTTCCTCCCAGCCCTTGGGCAGGCCTTTCAGAGTGGCCGAAAACTTGGCCTGTGCCCGTTTTAATATTCCAGGGAAACTGAGCCCAGATCTTAGAGGGCCCAGGGGAGGGCCCTGTTTGGCTGGCGGTGTCCCCAGGGCCTTTTGCTCTGCATGGCTCATGGCAGATGCTCAGGGAACCTTGACTTGGAGAGTGAGGCTCAGAGGGTGGATTTACTTATTGGCTGGGGCTGGAATCAGGGGCAGCTCAGGTCTTGTCCCCTCTCACCCTGCAGCCCTTCACAGAACCACACTGCTTGGACTTGTGGAGGGGAGCCCCAGCAGGCTTTGGCCCTCTTCTTGCTTTTTGTTTTTCTTTTTTTGAGTCACACCCAGTTAGGCTCAGGGGTTACTCCTGGCTCCGCACTCAGGAATTACTCCTGGCGGTGCTCGGGGGACCATATGGGCTTCTGAGGATCAAAACCAGGTCGGCCGCGTGCAAGGCAAATGCCCCTCTTCCCCCCACTGTATTATAGCTCCAACCTCATCTTCTAGCTTTTTTGGTAACTGAAGTCATGGGCATGGTCAAAAGCATAAAAGGAAAATATTCTCAGCAGCACAAAAGGGTGTATGATACAAGGAGGCATACTTCTATCTCCTTCACCATCCTCCCAACCTCCTGCTTCCAGTTCCTTAGTCCTCCCAGCCTCCACTCTGATATATCCCTCCAGCCCTGTGTCTGCCACACATCGCTCTACACAGACCACAGGGTGCAGCCCTCTTGGTCAGCAAGACTTGGCATTTATAGGTGGGCTGCAAATTTTACTTGGGGAATCATGAGCATGTGCTGGAGACTGTAACCATGGTCTTTTTGGGTTTTGCTTTTGGGTCACACCTGGTGGTTCTGTTGGCAGGGGTGGGGGGAGGGGCCACTTCAGTGACTAGGGTCATTAGCAGCCATGCTCACGGGACTCTTCAGTGCTAGAGCTCAAACCCCGGCCTCCTGCGTACACGGCAGCACTCCCGCCCTTTGAGCCATCTCTCAGGCCCTAAATATAGTCTCTCCCCAACCCTTCTTTGGTTTGTGGGTCATACTAGCAGTGCTCAGGGCTGACTCTTGACTCTGTGCTCAGGAATCACTCCTTTTGGTGCTTGGGGGACCTTATGGGGTCTTGTTGGGGGATTTGAAGCGGAGTCAGTCACATGCAAGGCAAGCATCTTCCTTCCTGTCTGAACTCTCCCGCCCTTAAATCTTCTAGCTAAGATGGTATGTGCTACTCCGATTGCTTTATGGGGCTACTGTGCTTGCTTTCTGACCTTCACAGTGTGTCTTGGAAATGTTGCTTGCTTTCTGACCTTCACAGTGTGTCTTGGAAATGTTGCTAATCAGTCCCGACTCTTTTCCGGCTTCCTCACAGTGCTCAGGCCTTCCATGGAGGGCAGGACACAGTTGTGTGCTGCAGTCCCCAGCTCTTGGGCAGCCCCATTGTTTGTGGCTCTGAGTTTCTCTGTAGCCAGACTTCTGCACGCGTGCCCTGTCTCCTCCGTGTCCCCCCACCATGTGGTCTCTGGCTGTGACTCTGCTCAATTTCTGATAAAAAAAAAAACCAGTTTCCCCCACCACCCTCTACCCCAGTCTTGAATCTTCAAAACTCAGGAGAGAAGCAGTTCTGGGGTGAGGTGGTTATTAGTTAGGATCTTGAGTTTCGGGCACCGCTAAGATGTTGATGCAAAGGTCCATGTTGACCTGTGTCACTGCGGAGTGGGAGGATGAACTGAATTCAGGTGTATCCAGCTGAATCCAGCTTCCAGCTCTCTCTGGGGACAGAGGGTCTGTGTCTTCCGCTCTTTGGAGTTTGCTTTGTTCTCATGTAGATGCTCCCCAATTCCTGCCGGGTTGGGTCAAGCGACTTCTACCTTCAGCGGGAGAATGTGAGTTCCCACTGGAACCAGGCCGAGAGCCCACTGTTTCGGCCTGAGTCAGTGCCCACTGCAGCACCAGTCAATCCCCATACTTCTGGCAGTCTGTGCCCCGTGGTGCCTCTGCAGTGGGGGTCAGGGTCGGCTGCCCACAGACCTAGGGGCAGGCTGGGAGGAAGGACCAGAAACAGCTGCGAGGAGAAGCCTGCACAGTACAGAGCAGGTGGACAGACCAACCTCTGCACTTGGTCCAGCACTGGAATGTGACTCCTGACCACAGCTCTGAAAGGCCAGCAACTGGAGGCTGTGGTGCCTGGACAGCGAGCTCCCCCTCTGGGAAGATCCCGCCTTGCCATAGGAAGAACCAGGGTGGTCTTCCACCTCCTCC
>JAOXYA010000015.1:17834253-17853182 GCA_028565675.1 Sorex palustris
GCCTGGACAGCGAGCTCCCCCTCTGGGAAGATCCCGCCTTGCCATAGGAAGAACCAGGGTGGTCTTCCACCTCCTCCATGCAGCCTGCCTGGATCTCAGTCCTCCCTTTAAACTCGGAGTCTCCCCATCACCATCCTAGGCCGGTCACGCACAGTCATCAGTGGGAGGGAACAAACGCTTTTTGGGAATATGCTGACTCCTGTGGCATCTCTTCACAGTCAGAGCTCTTACACCTTTAGCTCTAGTTCAAAGGATATGGGGCTCCCAGGTTCAGAACCTCTGCCTTAACTTGAATGTCCATTTTTAAATTTCTTTATTAAATTTATTATGATGATTTTTTTTGGTTTGGGCACCACACCTGGTGGTGCTCAGGGCTTACTCCTGGCTCTCTGCTCAGGAATTACTCCTCAGTAATTCAGGGGTCCCCTCAGTGCTCAGGGGACCCTGTGGAATGCTGGTGATTGACCTCCCAGGTCAGCCATATGCAAGCCAAATGCCCTACCCACTGTACTATTGCTCCAGCCTTGAATGTGGTTATTTTTAAAACCTAGTTATTTAACTTTATTTTCTTGCATGAGTTCTTCTGGTTTCAGGGGACAGGGAGCCTTTAAAACGGTTCTATATTATTTTAATGTTGCAACAGTGTTCAAGTTTACAGTATCCACAGACAAAGTCTCTGCACGCTCACCCCGCCCATGCCAGGGGCAGAGACTTCTGGATCTGGGCTTCTGGCCTGGATCATACTAAGTGGTGCTGATGGGGAGCTTCAACTTTCTCCCCGTAAAATGAGGAGAGTTCCCAGCTTGTGGGGTCTTTTCAAGAACTGATAAAGGCTAAGCATTTAGAGTAAGTACTTCCTGAGGCCTTCAGAGCTGTTGAGGTGTTCTAGAAGATTCCCAGTCAAACCACCTGCGTCTCCCCCGGACGTGGGGGCAGGACAGCACCCAGAACGCTTTTGACTACTGAGTGATGGGTGAAGAAGTTAGAGGTTGTATTGGTTTGCTTGGATCTGTCCCGGGTCATGCTTCTCTGTACCCAGGAAGGAGGCTCTTGGTGAATTATCCAGCTGCCTTGGGGTGTGTTAGGTCTGCTTTTCCACTCAGGCTACACCCCACTCTGTCTCACTGCACAGACAGGTCACTGGTCCTGCTCTCCTCTGTGTTATTGCTGCAGGAAAGAGTCCCATCAGCTCAGCGGAGCCCCTCTTTTAGCCCCGAACACTAGCCAGCTAGATGTCTGCCCCCCCTAGCTGGCCACCAGGCCCGGAGTGGCGGGTACTGTGCCATAGAAATGTGAACTGGTGCTGTGCTTTGAGAATATTAAGACACGAAGTCCCCGTGGTTAGCAGCAAATCAATCACAGCGTTACGGAGGGAATGTTGGGCAGACATGACTTCACGAGCCTGTCAGAAAGTCTGCCCTGCCATGTTTCACTCTCCAAGATTTTTTGACTTTCAGAGAAGGAACCGCAGATAGAGTTACCAAGTTTTACAGAAATATTTTTACTGGGCAGAAGATTGCTTTATGGCGAGCGCCAGTTATTTCAGAAGACAAGCAAAGAACCCTTTATTCTCACGTTCTGTGGGAGGAAAATATTATGCTCGGAAGCCCGTTTCTTGGACAGGCCGGGTTGCATTTCTGGACTCGGGACTGGGTGGCAGGAGATGGGGTGGAACTCAGGGGGGCGGATAGTCGGGGGTGGGGGGGTGGCGCTGGGCATGCATCCACCTTCCCTTCACCCTCCTAAGGGATTTGTGGCTGGTTTTGTAGGTAGTGGACAGTGGACTAAAGTCACAGAGCAGAAAAGTGATGTGGCCAGAGCTGGGCTTTGACCTGGGGGGATTGCAGCATTGGCTTCAAGAGGAAGGAAATGGGGGTGTCACATCAGTGTGACCCTCCCCCCCTCCATTCGTGAGCCAGCAAGCCTGGGGTCTGACCTGGCTCTGTCACTTGTCTGTATCTTGGCACCCTCACGCCCCAGTCTGAGCTACAGTTTGCAGTATGTCCAGAGGAGAAACCTTAGACTTGTTGTAAGCATCAAGTGAGCTGGTCCGGGCCAGGCTTTGAACTGTGCAGGCCTCAGGGCTGGCTAGGGGCTGGCAGACTGGATCTCTTCCTCCTCTTTCTGGGGACACCTCATTCTGCGGCTTCTTTGCTGGTGCTGGAGTGCAGCCGGCCGGTTCCCTGAGCCCTGCAGAATGACTTCTGCACGGACATGGGGAGGGCGGCTATGTTGAAATCTGGGCTGGCCCAGCAAGCTGGAGATTTATGGGTCTCAGTCCTCGAGCTGGGTTAGTCCTTGGGGTCACAGCAGGGACTGTTCTCTCCTGGAAACTGGCTCGGCTGTACTCGAGGAGGGCAGGTCTGGCCTCTTGTAGGGCAGGACTCTGTTCTTCCACCCAATGTGGCAGGAGCTTCCCCTGCCAAATGTTTTGTTTGTGTCTGGAGCATTGCTCTGTCCGATAAGGAGACCACCTCCTCACCCCTCCTTGCCTCGGACCACAATCCCTTTTATGTGGGGCCACTGTGGACGGTTGATTTATTCCTTTCCCTTCCTCATCCCCCCATCCCCCCTTCATTATTTAGAGCATGAGGGGAGTTTATCTTGTTCTGCAGGAGATCTGTCATGGCAGCTTGGGAATGGCATCCAAGTTTACAGAACTGAGTTGGGTGCCCAGAGCCTTCTGGTAAATATTTTGGGAAGATGAATTCCGCTGGCATCGTGGCCCCAGGCTTGAGCAGTGGGTGCTTTTTCAGGACCAGATGATAGAAGTCAGGTGCCCCCGTGCACACAAGTGTGTGCTTCCCCCACTTCCTGCAACACTCGTGCCCTTTCTTCATCCTCAGCACCCTTCTGGGACTCATGTGCCAGGGACCAGCTCCGGGTGCGCAAGCCCTGAAGCAGGGCATCGTGAGGATTAAGGAAAGAGATAGAAGAGGGAAAAAAGCCTGGGGTTGGGGGCACACAGCCTCGTGGAGTGGCCAGTATTTAATGCTTAGAACCAGGAAGCATTGAAAGGAGAGGAACAGGGCTGGAGCGATAGCACAGCAGGTAGGGTGTTTGCCTTGCATGCGACCGACCCAGGTTCAATTCCCTGCATCCCATATGGTCCTTTTGGTCCATATTGACCCTTTCAATTACTCCGAGCACTGCGAGGAGTAATTCCTGAGTGTAGAGCCAGGGGTAACCCCTGAGCATCGCCAGGTGTGACCCAGAAAGCAAAAACAAACAAACAAACAAACAAAACAAAACAAAAAAACAACCCAACAACAACAAAAAAAAAAAAAAGAAAGAAGAACAGTGTTCTCTGGTCAGGTGCCCATCAATCTTGATCTATCTGGACTAGACATTTCACTTGTCCGGGGGCGCGAGTTTATTGGATACACACAGATGTAAAGGGTCAAGGTTCTTCTCCAGCCACTCCAGGGCAGCCCTCCGTCTCCAGGCTCCAACGTTCCAGATTCTGGTTCCCAGTACTCAAGCCCCCAGCCTTGGTTTGCTGGGAGGGAGGTGACCCTGTGGTGCCAGGTGTGGCCATGAATGGATGTGGGTGTGGTGGTGTGTGCCCACTGTGCCCAGCCTGCTGCGGCCCTTGTCCTTGGAGGAGGCTCAGCATCCTTTGCCAGGTGGCCTTTGCCAGGCTCATGTGAGCTCTTGGTTCAGTGGGTGTCAGTGTGGACTGGGCGACTCTTCCTAGACTGCCTTCGGAAGGTGAGCAGGAAGCAGGTGGAGGGTGAGGAAGTGGCTGCCCGTGAGACCAGGCACAGACAGTTGGACGACAGAACTCTTTCATGCCTAGGGGGAACGGGTGTCCTCGGCTAGGCCTGAGACTGCAGGGAGCAGCTTCTTCTTCTGAGATGTTGAGGGACCTCTGTTACGAGGGCTCTTCCTTCTGTGGGGAAGGGAGGCTGAGCTGGGAGGGCGACCCACTGGTGGTCACACAGCCTGGGAAGTGGGCCCAGGATTTTTGCGCATGGCGGCTTGGGGACTGGGTGGTATTGGGGGAGTTTTGAGAGGTCTGGAGACTCTTGCAGCCAAGCGTGTCATGTCCCATCCCCGCCCCCTCATTTTGCTCTCACGCTTGGGGTGTTCCAGGTGTCCTGCCTCTGTGACCTGGGGGTCACCCCTGATGCTCCCTCAGCATTACCTGCAGGATGGCTCTTACCGCAGGGCTTCAGGAGTCTGCGCTGCTCTCTCTGGGCACCCCTAGTCTCAGCCTGGACCTGCTGGTGGGTTGGTGGAGTAATGTAGACTCACACTGCTTGCCAGGACCCCCCCCCCCTGCAGAGCACCACCCGCCCCTCCCCTACCACACCCCCTGCCTGTTCCTTCCTCCTCTCGTTGTTTGTTTTGTTTTTGAGCCTCACTTAGGGGTGCTCAGGGCTCCGCCCTGGTTCTGCACTCAGGGATCACTCCTAGTGGGCTGTGGGGACCATATGGGGTGCCAGGGATTGGACCCAGGTTGACGGTGTGCAAGGCAAGAGCCCTGCCCCCTGCACTATCTCCCCACCCACCAGAGGTGCCACTGTACTGACTCACCTTTGAACATGTGCCCCACTCAGCACCTTTTCTCTAGCTCTTCTGCTGCTTGTGTCATGTTTTTCAGGACTGGGTTTCCACATAGCCCCTGGGAGCAGTTTCTCGAGACCCCCTTTGCCTCCTGTCTCTTCCATCCTGCTTCCTTGGGTGGATACCACTACCCCCCACCCCCACCCACAATGTTCTGTTACCCCCATGGGCACTTGGCTGACACACCGTGCCCGCTGTGTGGTCCTCTGCAACTCAGCCGATCTCTCTGAGGCTGCATTTCCCTGTCTGCGAAATAGCAAAACCTAGTGAAACTCCGTCTTGGGGTTGGCACGAGAATCTGGTGACAGTCTTGCATGCAACCCCCATGGTGGGCAAAGACCTGGCAAGCAGCAGAGCGGGTTGATCCTGGCACTAATAAACCCTCTTCAGGATGGGCTCTCTTGAGGCGGAAGTCTTTTTATTTTTCTTATTTTTATTGTTTTGCTTTTTGGGTTACATCTGGCGATGCACAGGGGTTACTCCTGGCTTTGCACTCAGGAATTATTCCTGGCAGTGCTCTGGGGACCATATGGGATGCTGGGAATTGAACCTGGGTCGGCTGCGTGCAAGGCAAACACCCTACCTGCTGTACTATTGCTCCAGCCCTGGGAGAGTCTTTTTAGAAACTCCACCCATGACAAAATATTCGTTATTTCCTTCCTTCCTGGATGTCCCCCCTCCCCTCCGCCAACCTTTGGTACCCTTGCCCCAGCCCCTCTGCTTCCCCCCTCACACCTCCACATTTGAAAATTCCCGGCATCTGTTCTTGCCCTGGGATGCCCGACCGTTCCAGGACAGGTATTGTCCAGCTTTCTGGGCCCCAAGAACAAGTCCGCTCACAGAATGTCCCTTCTGCGGTCCCCTGCCCACGGCCCTCGGGAGTCTGACCAGGTTTGCAGATGGGCAGCTTGAGGAGGGCAGGATTTCAATTCTTTTGGGTCTCTGAGTCTTTCTCTGTGCTGTTTTGAGAACCTTCCCTCACCCTCAGTAACCTGGGGAAAGCCAATGGACTCTGTACGGTTCCAGCCCGACTTCTGGTTCAGTGAGTTTCTGAGCACAAAGGGAACCAGGCCAGGTCCTGCCTGTGCCACGGCATCTAAAGGGAAGGGCACGGTGGGGCCGGGACCCCATAAACAAGATGTGTCGATTATGTGTGTCTGCAGTGCGGCCCTTCTTGCTACACACACACACACACACACACACACACACACACACACGAATGTGTGTCTGTGTGAGTGTGAAGGTCCATGCTCACGGAGGCACATGCGTCTCAGCTTTACTTGGGACTTTGGGCACCAGGGTTCTTGAGTCCCTTTTTTTGGTGGTGGGGGGGGGGTCACACCTGGTGATGCACGGGCGTTACTCCTGGCTCTGCACTCAGGAATCACTCCTGGCGGTGCTCAGGGGACCATATGGGATGCCGGGGATCGAACCCAGGTTGGCCATGTGCAAGGCCATGTGCCCTACCCACTGTGCTATCACGCCGGCCCCTTGGGTCCCTTTTGTGGATGGTAAAAGTGCGGCTCTGAGGGACGAGTGCCTTGATTCCCTGGGCACCCGGTTGACGGAGCTGGACCCTGGCTCTGAACTCTGACTGGTGGTGCCGCTTCGCCTTCCTTGCCTGGCCAGCGGGCACTCCCGAGTGGACAGCGCTCAGAGGGGACAGCTGAGGGTGGAAAGTGTGTGAGTCAGCCCTGCTGACTGGCCCGGAGCTGAGATGACCCAGGAGCACCGGATAGTTTGGTTGACCTTTCTGAGGGGTGCTGGCCCTCCCTGGGCCTGAGGCTGAGCAGACACAGCCGTCTTCCCCCCAGGGACTAAATTTAGGCTTCCTTGGCTCCTGGCCGGCCCTCGCTTTGTGTTTGGACAGTCTCCATTTCGTTCCTCCTGCTGCAGGGACGGGAGGCCCCTGGCCACAGCCCGGTGGCCTGTCCTGCTGCCTGTCCTCCCTCTCTGGCCTGAATTGATCTGGTTGGAGTTAATTAGCCGCTGGCCTTGCGGGCCAGGCCTCCGGGAGGCAGGAGGAACGGTGTTGGGACATGCCAGGAGCCAGGGGGTCCCCTCCCTGCTTGCCCCCCTCCCCCGACTTGCTGCTACCTCGGGCGGAGGCCCTCTGAGGGAGCCGCTGGGGTTTTCTTTGGCACTCGGTGAGCAAATGCCTCCCTCTCCCTTTTCTTCTGAGCCCTGTAAAAATACAAAGTTAAAAAGACCCTCAAGTTTGAACAGTAAAACCAAATCCATGAAACTGAGCTGCTTCCAGGTGGGGGCCACAGCCTGTGAACACCCAAGTTTGAAACTTCCTCTCCGCGGAATTTATGGGCGCCTTGGAAACTTTTTCCTTTTCCCTTGAAGCATCAGAGTTGGCTCGGGGCATTCTTTAAAAGCAGAGCCCTGTGCTGCTCACAGCTTGATTTAATACAGCTTGAATACAATAGTCACTTCTGAGCCCGCTCTCTTCAGAGTGAGCTGAAAAGTCGTTTCATGACACCAGTAAGTAGGTTTCTCCCCCCCCACCCCTCCACCTCTGGTTAATAAGATGCACTTAAATGACTGAATATGCACTGCACTTTACAGGCCTAATCTCTGTCATCAGTTTGGGTGGCTGAGGTGAGTGAAAAGCATGGGCATCAGACAGAGGCGTTGCTTCAGAAAAAGTGGCCTGCAGTGTGTGAGGCGGATGGAGGATCCAATCTAATTTCTAAAGAAACGAGGCAACCTTGAAGCTAATTCCACTCACCCACCAGCTCAGGGTTCACCCACATGCTGCTGGGATCATTCCCTGCGGTCTCGAGAAGATTGCAAGTGAATTCCCCGGCAGAGACAGGCTACACCCAGAACCCTCTCCAGTGCCTAAGGCTCAAGAAGAATCCTCACCTCATTTTCTAGAGGAAAAACACCAACATCTAGTGTTCCAAAATGGAGATGAAGCTGCTGGGAAGGCAAGTGAAAACCTACCTTCCCTCAGCAATAGAGCAGCCTAGTCCTCTAGAGGGAGCGGCTCCCAGGAGTTGGGCATTGCACATACAGCACCTGGCTTTCATCTCTCTGCCCACACTCAAGCTCTGCTCAGACTCCCAGCAGCTCAGTCACCTCCAGCCAAGTAGGAGAGGGAGGGAAGGGTGAACTCGTCTCCTCTAATGATTCAGTGTCCTTCTTTTGGAGGGGTTCCTAAGCATAGTTAAACCCACTGTGAGCAGTAATAATGCAGTCTAAAGCATGAAAACATGCTTGCAAGAATATTCCAAATGGAAGCATAAGGGATGAAGAGTGGGGGACCGGAGCAATAGTACAGAAGGGAAGGAGTTTGCCTTGCATGCGGCCAACCTGGGTTCGATCCCTGGCATCCCATATGGTCCCCCAAGCACCACCAGGAGTTATTCCTGAGTGCATATCCAGGAGTAACCCCTGAGCATTACCAGGTATGATCCAAAAAGCCAGAAAAAAAAAGGTGGTGAGTGCAGGGCAAGAGAGAGAACATACAGGGGCTAGAGCAATAGCACAGCGGGTAGGGAAATTATTTGCCTTGCATGCAGCCAACCCGGGTTCGATTCCCAGCATCCCATATGGTCTCCTGAGCACCGCCAAGAGTGATTCCTGCGTGCATGAGCCAGGAGTAACCCCTGAGCATCGCCGGGTGTGACCCAAAAATAAAAAAAAAACAGAGAGAACATACAGAGAGTAGGGTTTCTGCCTTGCATACGGCCACCAGGGTTTGATTCCTGGCATCCCTATATAGTTTCCTGAGCCTTGCCAGGGGTACTTCCTAAGTACAGAGCCAGGAGGAACCCCTCAGCATCTCTGGGTATGGCCCAAAACCAATAAAAGAAAGAAAGAAAGAAAGAAAGAAAGAAAGAAAGAAAGAAAGAAAGAAAGAAAGAAAAAGAAAGAGTGGTGAGTGCTAGAAGTGGAAAGTACTAGAAGTCAGAGCCGGTGCTGACAGCATCTCTCTTTGCTTCATCTCCCCGAGTCCACAGTCAAATCATCCAAGCAGATCCGGTGTCTTCAAGAAGCTTTTTCACCCTGCCCTGCTAATACACAAAAGAACTCCCTCATTCATCACCACCCTTGGCCCACGACACCAGTGTCACTCGCAGCCAGGTAGCAGGACCATACCACATTCTATATTCTCTCCATGACAGGCCACACTCTACCCAAAAAAAAAAAAAATTATATGCTAGTGACCAGAGAAGACACGTGATCCTATAACCTAGAGGATTCTGGAGAAATGGTGGGGCAGCAACTTATGGACGGAAGCAAAGAAACCAGCCAAGATAAAACTATACATTAGAACACTCACAGTGCTTTACTGATCATGCACATAAAGTAAGAAAATAAAGAATCGAAGGCATGGTACGTTACCCAAAAGCCCTGCTAAAGACCGCATGTCCTTCTCCATCAGCATGTAAATCTCCTCCTCTGAGAAGCGGCCAATGCCGTGGCCGTGCATCTCGCGCTTCACAATTCCTTTCGTTATGTGGCACACGACCCACCTCAGCAGGTTACTGAAGGGACCACCACCACTAAGGGAGAGCATCTTCCGGGTCTCAGTGAGATTGTCCACCCACTGGCAATAAGCTAAGGTCCTGGAATTGCGTGGAAACAAGTTACTACGGTGCATCAGGTACACAGCAAGCTCCACAAAGTCCATTTCCAATGAGTCATTCCGAATGGGCCATACTCTAGAGGAATGAGTCATTGCACCTTTTACAAAGAACATGGGAATGGCAGGTATTACAACGGGCTCTGGGTAATGCCTGCACTTCAAACCTGTGAGAGGAACCACAGTGAATCCAGAGAAAAATGCTTGTTGCAATTCCTTCAAGCCTCAGCGTCCCCCACCACATCCCCACGCCACCCACATCCCCTCCCCAAAGGCCCTCCCAAGGCTCTGCAATTGCTTTTCCTTCTGCAATCCCAGAGGAAGCGAGTGGAATCCCACTTTAAAGGGCTTTTAGGTAGGGAAGTGAGGATCTAGGGGGTGGGGCATGGGAAGGAGGCAGCAGAGACCAGAGAGCTGGCTTTATTCTTTCCTGCGGAAGTCACAGAAGTCACAGTTACACAGCTTTCTGCTCTGTGGCAATGCATTCTTCTGGGTGGTATGCTTTGCAAATGCTGTGTATAATTCTTGAGTTTTTTTGAAAAAAAAAAGAAAACTTGTCTCTGACAGAGGATCAGGAGTTGATACATCTGTCCCATTTTATTATAAACTCTATATTAACAATAAGGGTTGTGGAAATATTTCACTCTTCCAAAAGCTGACAGCTTTCAGCTGGTCCTCCAGGACATAAAAGTGAATGCAGTTTTTCAGTGAAATTTTAAAATATCTGCTCCTGGTGTAATTCATAAGTCATTCATTCTAATTTATACCATGAAGAAAAATAATAAAGCAATGCAAATACCAGAGAAAATTGATTCATTTTTTTTTCATGTTGATTGCACTTGAAGCAAACTCACCCACCCCGATGCACCTAGAGAATAAATAGGGAAAATTAACCTGCTATTTACTCTTGATGTATTATATGGTCATAGTACCCAGGTCTGAGCGGATTTTGTTCTCCCAACCTATGCAATTACAGGAATGGGTTCTTTTGGGTTGGGTATTTTAGGGAACCGACTGAGGGGTGCTAAGAGGCTGACTAGGTGTTGGGGCATCATTCCTAGACATCTAGTAACACCTAGACCACGGGGTTCTGGTTGAACCTGTACCTCTGGCATGAAGACATGTGTATGAGTCCTTGGTTCTAATTCTCTGGCCCCAACAGGAATGCTTTAATGGTTCATAGTTACTAATAGAGGGGTCGGAGTGATAATACAGTGGGTAGGGCATTTGCCTTCCCTGCAGCCAACCTGGGTTCAATCCCTGGCATCCCATGGTCTCCCAAGCAATACCAAGAATAGTTTTTGAGTGCAGAGCCAGGAATAACCCCCTAGGCATCACTGGCAGTGACCCAAAAAGCCAAAAAAAAAAAGTTGCTGGTAGATAGAAATAAAAGCATTTCCAAGTAAGGTTGAATAAACTGTGAGAGGGCAGATATAAAATAGCTTCATTGATCCTGATAACAAGAAATGAATGATGTACTAGTCATCCTCTTCATTCCTTCCAGCATTAGTGGGTACAACTGTAATGGACACTTTGAAAATATTGGAAGGGTGAAAAAATATCTTTAGAAATTTTTGCTACTTTCCACCTAAAAAAAGAAACCTGAAATTTTTGCCATTTTATATAGTTCTATTGATTTGCTCTCACCTTTAAAAAAAAAAGAAAAAGAAAAGAAAAAGACTCCTCTAAAATTTAAATAGTCCTGATTTCATTGAAAAGTCCTATAGTCAATTTCAATATATTCTGTTCCTCAACCATAACTTTTTCACTGTCTTTAAAAAAGAATGCCTACAAATTCTGTTCAAAATACTTGTGTACTATTTCCCCCTAATTTTCTCAAAATAAAGAATTAAGGAACAGGGACCAGAGAGACAGTACAGCTGGTAAGGTGTCTCCCTTGCATGCAGCCAACTGGGTTTGACTGCCAGCATCCCATATGGTCCCCTGAGCACTACCAGGAGTGATTCCCGAGTACAGAGCCAGAAGCAACCCCTGAGCATAGATAGCCAGGTATTCCCCCACTATCACCACCAAAAAAGAAGTAGTGAAGCAATTTTATTTAAAAGAGAAAAAAATTAGATTGCAATAGTAACTAATAAGTAATCAAATAGTGAATAATATTTAATCAAAGCAGTCAACAGATCTTCGAATAAAATATCTCACCATTGATGGGTGTTGGAACATTGTATGAGTGAAACCCAATCATGAACAACTTTGTAACTGTGGATCTCACAGCAATTCAATTTTTTAAAAAATCTCATGTTTATTCTAATAAACTATATAAACATGCAAAACACACAGCATTTTATTTGCTTCTCTGTTTTATACCTGTGGTAATGAAGGTGACAATTTTTACTTTCTATTAGAAAAATGCTTCGGGCTGGAGAGAGTCCCTCATATGCACCTGATCCCTGCACCCCATATGGTCCCCTGAGCAGTACCAGAAGTGATCCCCAAAATGCTGCCCTATCTTTCACAGTATTAGGAGTAAATAACCTGAGAATAAAACTAAATTTTCCTGGGACAGGGAGACAGTTCAAAGGGCTAGAGTGCATGGTTCCATGCTGGAGGCCCCAGATTACGGAGAGTCCCACCATGTCAGGGTCCCAGGCACAACCAGGGGCAACTCCCAAGCGACAAGTCAGGAGTAGCCCATGAATACTGCATGGTGTAGTCCAAAATCTGAACTAAGTTACCCTAAGTTAAACATGAATAGCACCCAGGGAGTATCTAAATTATCTAAAAAGAAGGAATTTGAGGGGCCAGCGTGAGAGTACAGCGGATATGGAGCTTGCCTTGCACACAGCAGCCTAGGTACATCGGGTCCCCTGAGCACCTCCGTAGTGATCCCTAAGAACAGTGCCTGGAGCAAGAGGTGGATGAGGAGGAGGAAGACGTGGAGCAGAAAGACGAGGAAGAAGAGGAGACAGAGGAAAAGGGAGAGGACAATGGAGTTTTGTGGTTTCCAAACTAAAAGGTTGACATGAAGAAAATACACTCTGTATAGACCATCTATACTAGTATTAGCCGGGTGAGCAGATTCTCCAAGCAGAGCTGGAGGAGCACTGGCGCTACTGAACTGTAGGAACCTCAGGAAAGGCAGGAGCCACCGAAGAGTCTAAAAGTGTACGGCTGCGGAGCGCAGGAACAGAGGTTCAGGACTACCTGCTGAAAATGGTGCTAAGACCCTTTAAAAAGCAAAACTTAACAACAGAAAACTTTGACACAGATAGAAAACATGACTGGGCGCATAGCTATGTGAAAAAAAAAGGCTAAGAACAGAGGGGGGGAAAAAGCCAGAGGAAGGCACATTTGTTACAAAATGAAGAAAAGACAAACTGACATTGGCAGAGGAGAGAGTGTCCTGGGAAGATTGGGAGAAACATGGAGAAATAAGGAAGAGAGGGCCAGGAGACAGCTCAATGGGCTGGAGCACTGCATGGGAGCAGCTCCTGTGTACCGCCAGGTGTGGTCCAAAAACAATAAAAGAAAGACATGAGGAAAACTGGAGGTACAGTGCAAGGAATAAAGAAAAATCAAGTACCAAATCGAATGCTTTGAGGTGTAACCGTGACTAATTCATTCACTGTGGAATACATCTCACTGATGAAAGATAAGCTCATCTATTGCTTCTGAAGACTCCCATGGGACCTCTAAGTGAGGCTGTTCAGAAGATTACAAACTCACAAAGGAGGCCCAGACACATATGAGAGAATTTATAAGGCACTATTTTATGACGAACTTGTGATCACTGGAAAGCTGTGAAAGGTGGTGCCTGAGGGAGTTTCCAGAGTGAAAAGTGGGTCGGTGGGATAGCAGTTCAAGGCCAACTTAGAAAATGAGAAGGCCAGGTCAGGCGAGATAGCAGAGTAGGGTAAGGTACTTGCCCTGAGCCAAGTTTGATCCCCAACATGCCCTCTGGTCCTGCAAGCACCGCCAGGAGTGCCCCCTGAGTGTGGAGCCAAGGAATAAGCTCTGAGCACTGCCTCCAAACAGCAGAGAAAACGAAAATGACAAGGCCAGCTTAGAGAGAGAAGGACGGGTATGCGCTGTCTGTGAGGGAAACGAAGGAGGCAATAGCGGAGATCAGGGGGCGACAGCAAGAAACAGGGTTCACGCAGGATGAACCCTGCAGACCAGGTAGTTAAGGGTGTGAAAGGAAGATACAGACACAGGGAGTTGTGGGTTACAGGTGGGAACTGAGCTCAGCGATACGCCTCTGCTCTCCTCTGGGTTCTATCACCAACACTGCAAAATCAAAGAGAAGTTCACAGGCTACATTAGCAGATGTGGAGGGAAAAGGTGGATGCCTGAGCAGTGCACAGAGGTTCTCTAGCTACACTGGCGGACTGAACAGAGGGGCCTCGGGAGCTGGTACAGGGATTAGGAAACCTGCCTTGCATGCGTCAATCCCAGTTTTAAGCCCTGGCTCCATATATGGTCCCTCAAGTCCTGCCAGGAGTGATCACTGAACAAAGCCGGGAGTAAGAGCAGAGTCAGGTGTGACTCCAAAAGCAAAAACAACAACAACCAAAAACCACTGGGTGGATCTAGATGTTTCAACAAGAGGCAAACTGAGAAGCTGTTGTGTCTTCCTCTTCTCTGTCTATTCTTTCATTCTCTGTGCCCAGAATTACAGCCCAGCAACAAGGCGGAGATGCAAACAGGGAGAGGCAAGGCTCTTCATGGATCAGAGACAGAGAAAGACTCAAACTGCAAAGAAACTGCTGCTTTGTGAGCTCCCAACCCAATCACTGCAGGTAGAAACTCTTGCCCCACAGCATCACATCCAAGCTCCTCTCCTCCCACCATCAAGCTTCCTGCCAACTGCGCATGCCTGGTTCCCCCTGCCTGACCCTCTCTGACCAAGGCCACAGTCTCTGCTCCTTGCTGCAAAATTCAAAGAAATCTCCCTTCTCTGTTTATCCTTCTGGAACTGGCTGCAGCACTTAACCACTATCGGTCTCTTTCTTAGAAATCCCCCTCCCTTCACTTAGACGTACCTCCCTACTCTTCCTCTCACTTATGACACGCTCCTAAGATTTTCATCTTTATTTCTCCTACTTCCTTATTCCACGCTCATAAGGCTATCTAGTTCACATCTGTGATTTCAAGCTGCAGTCCCCGACCCCACCATCAACAAGAACAACAAGAAATGCATTCCCAAGCCCTCCTCCAAACTCTCTGCCCTGAGTTCCATCCATCGATCCATGCGAGGACCCTTCAGAGGTACACACTGAACTCTTCCTTCCCTTCAGATCACCTCACCAGATCAGAAAGGAAGCCAGGAGTTATGCTGGACTGCTCCCTCCTCTTCACTCCTGCCAGCCCCCACCTGGGGATCTGACCTCTCCAGTTCCGTCAACAGCCTCGCAGCCCTTCACCATCAGTCACTTCTCACCCAAGGACATGCCTTGAGCAGGTCCCCAGGTACTACTCCAGCAATTTCAGAAGCCCTCTGCTTCATGGACACCAAAAAAGGCTCCAAAAATACAAATCTACATGCATCACACTGCATCTCAGAGTCAGTCTTATCTCCCCATGGCTCCTCAGTTTGCCATGCCAGCCTTCTTCCCCTTAGTCTGACCCCTTACAGCTGGCTGTTCCCTGCCCGTCTCCTACACTGCCCGCCAGGTACCAGGCACACAGATTTGTGGGCCTCTCCAAACACCTGTCTCTGTACTTCTGCACATGCTACTTCCTCCTCCTTCATGGCCTCATCTTCCGCCACCAGCCAGGTCCAGCCCCAGCTACTCTCTCGCTGAGACATCTCCTCTCGGCAACCCTCCCTTCTTCTCTCCAGCAGGTGCCATCTGCCTTTCCTGGCTTCTGAGAATTCCCCCAGTGCCATCATCCCAAGGGCCTGGGGTCTCCCTCCAGCCTGCCATCCATAGAAGGGCAGACATAGCATCACGTGGCCTTTCTTCCCACCAAGCCCCTCAACCGCCCCATCTGGCTACGTGCCAGACCATGAGCAGCGATTCATCAAATTCTTTGAGAGAATGACTTATTGATTGAATGAATAATGACTCTGCTAAGTCCTGTTTCCAAAGGATGACAATAAAAAGGGAAATTAAAGTGGGGGATGCCTGTGGAGAATCCGAGGACACTGTTACTCCAAAGCAAGAAAGACTAAAAAACATGAAAAAATGGGGTGGGGGAGGAGGGAGGACAGGAGGCACACATGGGTGGTGGTGGAGGTGGAGAATATAGGCCACAACCAGCCTTGTTCAGGAGCTATTTCTGACTCTGTGCTCAGGAGTGACCCTTGGAAGTGCTTGCTGGTGCTGTGGATACAAAAGATGGGTGGCTGCATGTAAGACAGGTTGCAGCACTGTTCACAATAGCCAAAATCTGGAAATAACCCAAGTGTCCAAGAAGAGATGACTGGTTAAAGAAAATTTGGTACACCTACACAATGGAATATTATGCAGCTGTTAGGAGAGATGAAGTCATGAAATTTGCTTATACGTGGATAGACATGGAGAGCATCATGCTAAGTGAAATAAGTCAGGAGAGGGACAGACACAGAATGACTGCACTCATGTGTGGAGTGTAAAATAACATAAGATGAGACTGACACCCAGGGACTGTAGATACAAGGGCCAGGAAGATTGCTCCATATTTGGAAGACTGCCTCATGAGCGGATGGGGAGAAGGCAGCTGGAACAGAGAAGGATCACTAAGAAAATGAGGGTTGGAGGAATCGGTTGGGATGAGAGATGTGTGCCGAAAGTAGATAAAGGACCAAACACAATAACCTCTCAGTATCTGTATTGCAAACCATAGTGCCCAAAAGTAGAGAGAATTGTCTGCCATGGAGGCAGTGGGAGGGTGGGAAAGGTGGGGGTATACTGGGGATATTGGTGGTGGGGAATGTGCACTGGTGGAGGGGTGGGTGTTTGATCATTGTGTGATTGTAACTCAAACATGAAGGTTTGTAACTATATCTTACGGTGATTCAGAAAAAAAAAAGAAAGAAAAAAAGACAGATGTCTTAACCCCTGGAATCATGAATTTTTTCCTCTCCTTTGGTTTCTGGGTCATATCTAGCAATGCTAAGGGGTTATTCCTGGCTCTGCACTGGTGGTGCTCAGAGAATCATGTGGAATGCCAGGGATTGAACTCAGGTCAACTACATGCAAGGTAAGCACCCAACCTTCTGTCCTATCACTCTGGCCCCTATAATCATGAACTATTAAAGTGAAGAGGATGGTAGTATCAATACGAAAATTAGTCTAGGCTGGGCACTTAAAATAATTTATCATTCTGAAAGCCTCATTCAGGAAATTGATAAACTTATTTTTACCACAAATGACATATCTGATCTCTCCTGCAAAGGGGTGAAAGAGTTGTTTGTTTTTTTAAAGATTGATTATCTTCATCAGAACAGAAGAACAAGTCCTACTAAGACTTTTTATGGAGATAGAAAAAAAAGAGGGGGCAAAAATTAGCATTTGGTGCTTTAACAGAGCTATCTCTTGTGAAAACCTAACATGGTAAAAAATATATTGCACAAGACTACCATTTGATAAAAATCAAAACTCAGTACATGGCTTCCCAACAATGAAAATGCCTTTCCCTATGTAGTGCTATCTTTGTCATCCTTTGTTTGTATTTGAAATGCTCCAAGGTATACATAATAAGTTTCAGAAAGGCAAGTTTTGCAGGCATTAGAATCCAAACAGAAACTCCTCACTGAGCGAGAGGAACGAGCAAGGAAGAAAAAAGAACAAAAATGGGGATAGAGCTTATGAATCAAGCCCTGGGTTTGAGCACCTTTACCGCAGGGCACCCTGGAAAAGAAAAAAGGGAGGGGAAAAAGGAAGGAGAAAGGGGGCACAGTGGGTAGGGCGTTTGCTTTGCACGTGGCTGACCCAGGTTCGATTCCCAGCATCCCATATGGTTTCCCGAACACTGCCAGGAGTAATTCCTGAGTGCATGAGCCAGGAGTAACACCTGTGCACTGATGGGTGTGACCCAAAAAGCAAAAAAAAAAAAAAAGAAGAAGAAGAAAGGAGAAAGGAAGGGAGGGGAGGGGAGAAAATAAAAAAGAATGCATTAATCAGCTGCAATAGAAAAAGACTCAGATTTCCTCAAAGGATCCCAGACCTCTATTCACTGAAACTATACCAAAGTCAAAATCCAAATTTTAAAAAGTTATGGATAACCTACAAGCAAATGTGAATTGTCTGTTCTAATGTCCCAGATTTTATGAGTGAAAAGGTTGTGACTAGATAGACAACAATGTCCTACCCCCCTTCCCTAGGAGTTGAAGAGGTTTTTTTTGGTGGGGGGGAAGCAAGTGGGGAGACATTGCGCTCCACCCTGTGGTCTCAGGTGCCATTCCTGGATCTGTGTTCAATGGTCACTCCTGGAAAAGCTGGTACCAGAGATCAAGTGGGGTTGGCTGCCTGTAAGGCAAACACTGTTCTACAGACCTGAGTTGGGAAGACTCACTGGTGTCCTGTTCCACCTCATTGGTGTCCACAGGAAGTATGTCACACAAAAGAAGTTATAATGTCTTACCATAAATTGATTTCATTCCAGTAATTTGACTCACCTCTCTCAAACTGTCCGCATTAAAGCTAATAAAAGCATTCAGTGGAACAAAAAGAAAGAAACCCCTGTTTTCCTCGTCTTCAACTATATTTATGATGCAAATGGGACAAAACTGAATAGATTTCAAGTACAAGAAAAACCACTTTGTAGTTGAGTAGTCTTATTTGAACAGACATAGAATAGTGCTTCAGGGCTATGTGGCATTATATAATGGACAACATCCATTAGCTCTGCTATTCAGGTCATCATAACTGAAGCTGAGTATTTTTAAGGTGGCAAATGAAAATAAAAACCCGGAATAATTCCAGATAATCAATTCGGCCAGAAAGCCAATTCCCCCCTCTTCCACCTCTGTAAGTATAGTGACCATTCTGGGGTCAGTTGAATGAAAGAATTTATGATGCTCTTGAAGAAAGCCCATTGGTACTCTCTCCTTCATAGCATGGTCAGTTTCCACCCTACAGGTACAAACTTTGTGTGTGGCTTCTGTACTTAAAAAAAGGGGAGGGGTTGGTTAGGATGGGAAGTGAAGGGACACCACAGATTCTCTGTGTATCCTCAAGCATTTTCTTAACAGCAATGGCAAGGATCATTGTTCCACTGGGATTTAGAACTCACAAGGTATGCTCAGGATCACCTCACAGAAAGAGGATATCTGTCTATCTATCTATCTATCTATCTATCTATCTATCTATTTATTTATTGCTTTTTGGGTCACATCCAGCTATGCACAGGGGTTATTCCTGGCTCTGCACTCAGAAATTACCCCTGGCGGTGCTCAGGGGACCATATGGGATGCTAGGAATCGAACCCAGGTCAGCCGCGTGCAAGGCAGACGCCCTACCCACTGTGCTATTGCTCTAGCCCCAAAAGAGAATATCTAGGGACCAGATGTGGATCAGGGGTGGAACCTGTGCCTTGCACATGGGAGGCCCTGGGTTTGAGATCCTGAGCACAGTAAGTATAGCCCAGATGGCCCCCAAGTACCACATGTTCTGAGCATCACACTACAGGGAGTGGTTCCAGCCACCAGCACTGCTGAGAGTGGCTCTCAGAGGAAGAAAAACAGGAAAAAAGTTGGCTGCCCGGCAAGTTACCGAGAGTATTCGATATGCCAGACACAGTAACAACAAAGTCTCCATTGGAGACGTTACTGGGCCCACTCGAGCAAATCGATGATCAACGGGAGGGCCTTTAC
>JAOXYA010000015.1:17862425-17887012 GCA_028565675.1 Sorex palustris
GCATAGTACTCCATTGTGTAGATGTACCAAAGTTTCTTTAACCAGTCATCTGTTCTCGGGCACTCGGGTTTTTTTTTAGATTTTGGCTATTGTGAACAACAATGAACATAGAAGTGCAGATGTGAATTCCACTGTAACTTTTTGTCTCTCCAGAATATATTCCCAGGAGTGGGATTACTGGGTCAAATGGTCAAATTTAATTTTTATGATTAGAACTGCATAGTGTTGGGGTTACCATCAGGAATGAAGATATAAAGATACATATATCTACTTTTTTACTACTTTTCTCAACCTGTAATTTATTTGAAGGAGATAAAATAGAGTTTTTAACTTGAAGAAATTTAGTTTCTTTATGTTAAAGGGGGGAAACTAAAGGTGCATGGCAGAGCCTTGCAGGCTACCCTTGGCGTATTCGACATGCCAAAAACAGTACCAATAATGGGCCTCACTCCCCTGACCCTGAAAGAGCCTCCAACATGGCAGAGTTGGGAAGAACAAGAAGAGAGGCTGTTAAAATCTCAGGGCTGGGACAAATGGAGACGGTACTGCCGCCTGCTAGAGTAAATCAATGAAGAATGGGATGACAGTGACAGTGACAGTGATGTTAAAGGTTAGGAGACTGTCTTAACCTATATTTTTTGAGGTGGCCTCCAAAGTAGTGTTCAGGCCTGGGGCCACTCTTAGTGATTCTCAGCTAATCTGGCCAGATGCTCCAAAGCAAGTTCCCAAAGATGCAATGCTACTTGGAGACAGGGACCATCAGTACCACGTACCACCCTAATGGGAATAGCGGTGCCCAGACTGCTCCCTTCGATACTTTGGGGCTACTAGGCCACACCTGGAGGCATCCACAGGGGCCTTGGACCTTGCAGTGCCAGAGAATGAACTAGAGCATGCAAGTGTGTGTTCATGACCCCTTTGCTGTCTCACTGGCCCCAAATACTTTTAAGGCTAATTATCTTCTGGGGCCTGAGATACTGTACAATGGATAAGGTGCTTGCTTTGCCTACAGCTGATCTGGGTCCAATCCCCAGAGTAACGGTAGGCATGGCCACAAAAGAAAAATGCAAACTAACTCTTAACATTTTAACACTTGATGAGCAAGTATTTATGCATCAAGGCTTTGTTGTTGTTTTCTCTTTTTGAATTAAGATTCAGTGATTTACAAAGATGTCCGTAGTAGAGTTGTTTCAGGCATACAATGTTGCTCCAACAATCTCACCACCAGTTGTTCCAAGGCCCCAAGATCCACTTACAGTGTGCCCCCCTTGGCAGGCATATAACAAACTTGCTTTCAGAGACTAAAGTCTCCAAAAACAGTGTTCATGG
Organism: Sorex palustris; assembly: GCA_028565675.1. Taxonomy (NCBI): domain Eukaryota; kingdom Metazoa; phylum Chordata; class Mammalia; order Eulipotyphla; family Soricidae; genus Sorex; species Sorex palustris. The sequence continues at coordinate 17,863,755 of JAOXYA010000015.1, forward strand.
GAAAGATGGGACCATTCTAAGTGATACTGGCATAGCAGGAAAGTAGTATATGCAGGGCTGCTCTGGCCCTCTTATGCCAGAGAACACCAATGATACCAGCAGTGCTATGAGGACTACAAAGTCACACCCAGCAATTCTTGGAAGGTCATGAATTGTGGGTCTAGGAATCAAATCTGGGCCAGTGTACACTCAGTGTGAATCCACATCACTGTGTTATCTCTTGCTCCCTATGAGCCTACTTTTTTGGGGGGGTCACACCTGTTGATGTTCAGGGGTTACTCCTGGCTCTGCACTCAGGAATCACTCCTGGCAGTGCTTGGGTGATCATATGGGATGCTGGGAATCAAACCTGGGTTGGCCACGTGCAAAGCAAATGCCCTACCCTCTATGCTATCGCTCCAGCCCCAACGCACCTAATTTTAAATTTAATAGGCTAACACTTGTGTTAAGATTTCTCAGCTTACAATGTAGTCTGTCACTTGAAAATATTGTATATTTGTTCCAACAAGCAATTGTCAACCACTAAAGTAATATATTCATCAATTTTACAACAGTTCTCCGTAAGTTTCAAAACTGTTCAAGTTTTGATACAAACTCAGAAAATATGCAAGTACATTACAATTATTCTACTTTGGATGAAGGGAGGTGGTTTTCCCACATTCCTTCCAGTGCTCAGGGTTTAATCTGGGTGGTGCTCAGGGAACTATAAACGGTGCCAAGGTAGAATCAAGGTTGGCCTCGTATAGGGCAACCTTAATCTCTGTACTATTTCTCTAGTTCCAGGTTTGTTTGAAGACTGTGTATAATACAAACATTTGAACAAATAGATGTAGCTTTAAATAAATTCACTAATGGAAAAACAATAATAAAATTGCAGTTATATATTTAGAAGTTGACCTGAGTTCTTCAGATAGAATTAATATTCTACATGATCAGGATTCCTAATTCAGTTAACTAGAAGAGGTTAATGACATCCAAGATTCCACATTTTCTTAGTTATTACTGGAACCTATTTTCTCTGGACTTAGAGCTTATTAAAAATGCATAGTCTGAATTTCCGGCATTCAATATTTATTTGCCAATTCACAGAACTAGTTTATAGCATATTTTACTTTTATTTTTGAAGCAGATAAATGAATACTTGGTGGAAAAAAAACATGAGAGCCTTTTTAAACACTAATATTATTATCAAAATTATAATTATGCAAAATATTTCATTATATTATCTCCTCTAGATATTTATCAATTTCTTTAGAAAAACTAATTTAGTGATGGCAAAATATTGATTATCACAATCCCATAAGATTATTTTTTTCTTTTCTTTTCTTTCTTTTTTTTTTTAATTTCAGGTTTTGGGCTACAGGCAGTAGTGTATAGGGCTTGCTCCTGGCTCTGTGTTTAGAGTTCACTCCTGGCAGGGCTCCAGGGATCATATGGCCCTACCCCGCCGCCTCCGGCTGTTTCTCACTGATCCCTTCACCCTCTCAGCAGTGTGGACCCCTCCCTCACAGACAATGCCCTACCCTCTCCTGGACTCCCCCGTGCACCCTCGTTGGGGATCCAAGACCGGTGTCGTAGCCCGTGCCATGACCATGGAGCCACGGAGTCACAGAATCAGCCACAGGTTCATGCATGTGACTCTGGAGTCTGCTCCTGTTCAGGCAGTTGGGTTTGTTGGGGTTGGTCATGCTGGTGCCAGTGGGGCAAGACATCACGGCAGGCAAGTGCCTGGAGCTCTCCAGGCCGGGGAGAAACACAGCATGGATGGGCAGGGTGGGGCAGACTGGGTGGCCTGGGATGGGATAGCAGGAAGCTGACCTGTGCAAGAATGAAAGGGCCAATGGTTGGCCTGTGTGTGCACAGGAGTGTATGCATGGGACCCTGGTTACTCCTGCCTGAGTATGGGTGTGCACGTGCGGGCCTGTGTTCATGTGTAGGACTGCATGTGTGTGTGTGCACATGTGGTTCTGTGTATATGTTTGTGCATATCTGTGTGCACCAGAGCCCCGTCTCTGTGTGTGTGTTTTTATGCACCATGAGCCTATGGGTGTGTGTGTGTGTACATCATGGCCCTGTGTGTGTGTGTTTGTGCACCATGGGCCTGTGTGTGTGTGCGCACGCTATGGGCCTGTGTGACTGTGTGTGCGCACCATGGCCCTGTGTGTGCGTGCACCATGGGCCTATGTATTTGTGTATGTGCACCATGGGCCTGTGTATGTGTATGCCATGGCCCTGTGTGTGTGGGTGCTCCATGGCCCTGTCTGTGTGTATGTACCATGGCCCTGTGTGTTTGTGTGTGAGCACACCATGGTCCTGTGTGTGTGTGTGCGCATGCTCATCATGACCCTGTGTGTGTGCGTGCGCACCATCATCCTGTGTGTGTGTGCTCGCACCATGGTCCTGTGTGTGTGTGCGTGCATGTGTGTGTCAGCACATGCACCATGGCCCTGTGTGTGTGTGTGCGCACTATCGTCCTGTGTGTGTGTGTGTGCACGCACCATGGGCCTGTGTGTGTGTGCGCGCACACCCTGGTCCTCCATGTGTGTATTTGCGTCTGAGACAGGAGCACACTAGGGTCTGCCCCCTGTCCTGTGTGCTCTGGTGGGCACAAGGACTGCTGAGTGCACATCGCAGAGGCTCCACTTGGTACTCCAGAGAGGAGACTGAGAACGCCTAGTCCCTGTGCCGCGGCTGGGAGAACTGTCACTCGCAAGTCCCCCGGCCCCCCCGAGTCATTGGCCTCTGCCCGTGGCTGGTGCCTTTCCTTTCCCCTGGCTGCATGGGGCAGGGTTCTGGTCAGCAGGTGACAGAGCTGCCTGTCAGCGGTGGCCTGGCTCTGCGCCCTGCCCAGCAGGGTGCACACGCTGGCTACTGGCAGTGGACCCAGGGCCTGCCCAGGGCCAGCAGCTGCTGCCCACGGCTCCTTGGCCTCTCCTCTTTCTTTTCAGTGCCCGGCTGGGGACGGGGGCGTCGGGGATGTGTGGGTGCCCAGTCTTGCAGGCAGAGGATGGCAGGCAGTGGGGGTGGCCAATGGGCGTGAGGTGGGCACTGAACGGTGTGGCCTACTGGGCCCTGAGCACGCTGCAGTTGCCACCAGAGGCAGAACCCCTTGCTGGTGTGGCTTTGAGCCCCAACAGGCCCCCCTGGGGACACCGGGTAGGGGGCAGGGCAGGAATTGTCTCTTCCCCACGTTCAGGTAAGACCCCGAGGCCCAGGCAGAGGGCCCTGAGCTCTACACGAGATCAGAGTGTAAGTGGGGGCGGGAGTGGGGAGCACACTTCACTCGTGCCAGGCTCCGGCACTTGCAAAAGCCGCGCTGGTTCTTATTATCCCTGAGTCCTCAATGTGTGTGACCCCGGCTCCTCCTCCCCCCGCGCCCCACCAGCCCACCCATCCCTGGTTTCCACTGCAGAATCTTCCTTTGAACACTGGCCTGTAGGAAAATTCCGGTCACATTAGCCGCAATCGTTCAAAGTCCCGTGGCCCCACCCAGCCCTGGACAATCTGCCTGACACCGGGCATGTCTTCCTCGGAGCCCGACATCTCAATGGCTGCCAGCAAGAGAGGATGCCGGGACGGGGCCTGCCATTAGCCCTCCCCAGGGCCCTGCCCAGTGGGGCTGTGAGCGTTGGCTGGCTTCTCTCCTCCCTGGGCCCCGGCCCTGCCAGCCGGATACCCCCAGCGGCTCAGGCTGGGGTCGAGGCCTTCGGCTCCGGGCTCCGGAAACCTTGGCATTTCCAAAGCAGGACCCACATTCTCCTCCCAGGGCAAGAGACTGGGGCTCAGCGGGGGTTTCTTGGACTTGAAAGGCTCCGTGTTTGTTTCATAGTTCTATTTTTGAAAACCCCCAACTGGAACTAGGACATCACACCCACGATGCCACTGATCTTCTTGCTTGTGGCAAAGCGACACGTTAAAGAAAGAGCGAGAGCAGGGCGCACGTGCTGGGGGCGGTGGCAGCAGTCGGGGGCAGGGGCCGGATGTGTGCGGCTCAGCTGGCGGGCAGGGTGGGACTGCCACAGGTAGCCCCGTGCCCCGCGCACACCTGCCCTGGGAACTGTGCGACAGCCCCCTCCCCTGGGCTGGTGAGGACCCACCCTGACGGAAGCAGGGGCCGGGCCGGGTGGCTTTGCTCCCTGTGCTAGCTCTGTGTCCAGTACTAGGAAAACCCATTTGGGAGGGTTTTGCCCCCTGGAGGGTTGGGCATCTGCAGCTCACAGGCCAAGAATGTGACGGCTTCAGAAAATAAGTCAGGCTGCAGCTCCCGGTGCGCACAGATGTCCGTGTACGTGTGTGTGTGTGTGTGTGTGTGTGCGCGTGTGCGCGCGCACGCACGTGGACATGCAGTGGAGAGGGCATGGGATTCTGAATGTGAGGACAAGGGTAGGGATGTGGGGGGGAGGAGCAGAGAGGCAGGGGAGGCTCAGTGAGGTGGGGGTAGGGGCAGGGATGAGGGGATGGGTGAGAAGGGCAGGGATGTATCAGGGAGGGAATAGGTGGAGAGATGTGGGGGCAGGAGGTGGGGGACGGACAGGGATAGGGGGCAGGGGTGAGGGCAGAGGGGCAGGGGTGTGGGGGGCAGAGGCACAGGAACAGTCTCTCAAGCAAAAGGGAACAGTCCGAAAGAGCTGGAATTCTCTCTGCTGCGAGCATCTCATGAGCTTTTATTTAGTTAGTTTCGGGGCCACGTAGGGGTGCTCAGGGTTTTCTCCTGGCTCCGTGCTCATTCCTGGCATAGCTCAAGGGGACCGTATGGGGTGCTGGGGATTGAGCTCAGGCCAGCTGTGTGAGAGGCCTTTACCCTTAGACTTTCTGGGCCCATAGCAAGGGTCCCGGGAGTCTCCTTAGCCTCCTCACCCCGCGGGACCTGCTGTAGGGCGCGGACCTTTTAGGGGAAGGCTCTGGGGCTCTAGGAGGCCTGGGCTGGGCTGGGGGAGCCCCAGCCCACAGCTCCCTGGAGTTGAAGTTCTACCCACGTCACTGGGTGTGGTGGCCAGAGCTGTTTCACCCTCAGTGCCAGGGAGGGCGCACCTGCCGGGTTGATACCCGCTGTGCTCACACCTGCCAGGGGCCACCCGCCGCCCTTCCACCTGCCTGTGGGTTCACCCACAGGTATTTACTGCTGCATCAGCACATGCAATAGGCCCAGCCCCTGTTCCCTCCTGGGCACTGGCCCTGCGCTCCCGGATGGACGAGCCCTGCGCGGCAGCTGGAGGTGAGCTGGAGGCAGCCTCGGTTCTAGAATCTTCTCTCCCACTCATTGTCAGGTGGATCCTAGGGGAAAGCTCTGTTTGATTTACCTGTGGCCAGGGTTAGGGTGGGAACAGGCCTCGCTCTGCAGTCCACCTGTAGTTGGTAGGGGCTGTCAGGCCCTTGGCGTACCTCTGTTTCATACCTTTGAGAAGGAGGCCCATTTCCCTTGAGGACTGGTGTGGATGGCATTTAGGAGTGCTGACTTGATTTCCCTCCTGGGCCATCCTGGACCCCCCTACCCAGAAGCTCCCATGTTTGGGGCCACTGGAGGGACACTGAGGCCCAGGTGGGGAAGGGCTGCCCTGGGGTCAAGAGTGGTGTCCCTCCCACTCTGGATTGCTGGGTGTAGCCCTGAGGGAGGGTCTGCCTACTGCTGGGGGTGTGGGTGGGAGGCTACGAACCCTGGAAGGTTTGTGCTCTAGGGGCCCACAGTGAAATTGTTACAAATGGGGGGGGGGCAGCATGGCCATTGGGAGGAGCAGGGGCAGAAAGAGCCACGTTTGGACAAAGCTTGAGGAATGCTGCTCTAGGGGGCTGTGAGCGTCCTTCTGGACCCCAGGAGCCCAGGGTTTGGAAGTTTCTAGAAGGTTCTAACCCAGCTCTGCCACCATCTCTCCTTGGACCCGTACTTCCTATCACCTGACCGAGCCTCGGATGTCTCTCCTGGGAAGTGGGTTGTTGTGGGCGGCTTGGTTCAGCCCACTGGCATGAGCCGAGGAACGTGAGTGTGGGCTGGTCTGCCCCTGTGAAGGGGCAGCGACTCGGCGTGGGCTAGGGTCTCCAGCCCTCCCTGGTGGGCAGCCAGGTGTGGAGGGCACATGTCGGCTTTCCTTGCTGCTGACCTCTCTGAGTGTCTGCCCCGACAGCTCTCCGGATTCTGTTTCAGCTTAGTGTGTTGTTGTCGTGTTGACCAGGGTCACACACGTGCTTGGGTGTGAGGGGCTCATGGGGTGGGGGGTGCTCACCTTCAATTCGGGTGCTCGCTGAGGCCCTCTCTGGTGCTCCCACGCTTGCTTGCTGGGGAATGGGGCTCCTGGCTGTGGTGCTCACATGCTCTTTCCGTTGTGGGGCTTGCTCGGGCCGCTCCCTTTAGTGCCAAATGCTTGCCAGTGGCCAAAAGTCACTCTGGGTGCTGGGGACTGTGCTCACTGCATGGGGGCAGCCCCAGGGATGGAACTGAGGGCTCTAGCTTGTGGGACAGGTGCTTCAGCCCCGAGCCTAGCCTGACCGTGCCTCACTCTAGGAGCTCTGCAGAGTGGCCCAGCAGTCCCTTTGATGGGAATTGGCGTGCTTCTGGCCACACTGGTTAGGAAGAGCCACTACCCTCACCCATACCAGGAGACTTTCCTAGGCCTCTCTGGGGTGTGTGTGTGTGTGTGTGTGTGTGTGTGTGTGTGTGTGTGTATGTGAGAGAGAGAGAGAGAGAGCTCAAGGTGGACATTGCGGTGTGTGTGTGTGTGAGCCCAAGGTGGATATTGTAGCCTATGTGTGTGTGTGTGTGTGTGTGTGTGTGTGTGTGTGAGCCCAAGGTGGACATTGCGGCCTCTGGCGTGTGTGTGTGTGTTTGAGTGTGAGCCCAGGGTGGACATTGAGGCCTCCGGTGTGTGTGTGTGTGTGTGTGTGTGTGTGTGTGTGTGAGCCCAAGGTGGATGTTGTGGCCTCTGTGTGTGTGTATGTGTGAATCCAAGGTGGACATTGCAGCCTCTGAGTATGCGTGTGTGTGTGTGTGTGTGTGTGAACCCAGGGCGGACACTGCGGCCTTGAGTCGCCCAGCATTTGCGTCTGGATCCTGCAGGGGTAGCTCAGGAGAATGCCCCCAGCTTGTGGTGGAAGCGGGGTGCTAGCACACACCTCACGTTCCCACGCCCTGGCGTCATCATCGAACCTGTCCCCGATGCTCTGCCCAAGTGCCCTCACTCATTCTTCTGGGACATCTACATCCCACTTTTAGAGGAGCAAAGGTGGGGTGGGTTCCTGAGGGCTGTGTGGGGTGGGGGTGGGAGTCAGTGCATCCCACCTGGACAGCCAGTGCCGGCCTGCTCTGAGGGTGAACCTCGTCCGCCAGGCGCGTGGGCTGGGCACGGGCTGGGCCGCCCTCGCCCTGCGTGCTGAGCGCTGGGAGGGGGAGAGGGGAAGAAGCGGGGAGGACGGGGGAGCTGGCTCCCCAGGAATTTCCTGAGGCAGCTCCAGGGCTGGCTGTTTGGATCTGAGTGGCTGGGTGGCGGGTTCTGCTCCCAACCTCCCGCCCTCCCCGCGTGTCCCGGCCCCCGTGCATTCTTGGAATCCGAACGCTGTGCTGTGCTCTGTGGCACCGGGAGTTTCCTTTGAAAGCCCATGGCACCAACATCTGTTAGCTCTTAGAGAACAGGAAGATTGACAGAGCGCTGCTGGGCCAGGCGGTGGGGGAAGATATTAAGCTCAGGAGTATGAAGGCTCAAAGACAAAGAGGAAAAACCCCAGCCCCACTCCGGCCCGCTCCCCGAGGCCCTGCCTTGATGTGGTTTTCCGTCGGAGAGGCCTTATAAGGCATTGTGCCTGGCTGCTGGGCTGGGGCTGGCCACGCTCTCCCCAGCCAGCCGGGCTTGCTGGGGCCCAGCGGGGAGGCAGGGGAGGGGGCAGGTCTGCCCACCGAGCCAGCTCACTGGCCGAGGGCAGCCTGGGCCGGGTGGGCAGGAGCCCTGGGGTACCTTCTTGGGGAACCCAGGAAGGTCTTAGATTAGAACTTAGAGTCCAGGCTGCAAAGGGCTGGTCTAGAGGCCAGAGGACGTGGTAGCTGGTAGCGGGGAGCAGGCGATGGCTTAGCAGACAGAGAGCTTCAGGAGGTGCAGGCATGGCACCCCAAGATCCCCACTCTGGCTGCCAACTGGGGGGGTAGGGGCGGGGTAAAGGGTGGGGCCGTGGAGGCGACGCCTTCAGGCCTGGCTCTGTCTCTCCCACTATGGACACTTCTCCTAAGCGCTCTGGCTGGGCCTCTGTTTCCTCATCTGTGTAAAGTGGTAGGTATTAATGATCCTGTGTCAAAGGGCAGCCACAGAGGTTAAATGCCAAGTCCTACAAGCAGTGACCTGGGCAGGAGGGAGCGTGTTTCCAGCTTCCTGGGAGGCATATTGGCCTGGGTGCCTGTCAGCTTCCTACAAGTCTTAGGCAGCAGGTGACACGCACTAATGTCTGATCAGATCAGTGACACCCTGAGACAGAACCCCTGTCATGGACCCTGAGCTTGTAACCTCTGTCTGTGGACAGTGACCCCTGAGCTGGTAACCCCCATCCGTGGACAGTGACCCCTTAGACAGTATCCCCTGTGGACAATGACCTCCTGAGACAGTAACCCTCATCCATGGACAGTGACCCCTTAGAATCTCCTGTGGATAGTGACCCCCTGAGCTGCTAACCCCTGTCCATGGACAGTAACCCCTGAGCTGGTAACTCCCATCCATGGACAGTGACCCCTTAGACAGTGTCTCCTGTGGACAGTGTCCCCCTGAGACAGTAACCCTCATTCATGGACAGTGACCCCTTAGATAGAATCTCCTGTGGATAGTGACCCCCTGAGCTGATAACCCCGGTCCATGGACAGTGACCCCTGAGCTGGTAACCCCTATCCGTGGACAGTATCTCCTAGGGATAGTGACCCCTGAGGTGATAATCCCTATCCGTGGACAGTGACCCCTGATCCATGCATGGAGTGAGCATGAAGAGGGATCAATATGCTCTGTCCTCATGTGTGTGACTCACATCATCCTCTCAGCCACCCTTTGTAGCTAAGCATCAGCATCCTTCACGACAGATGGAGAAACTGAGGCATGATACTTCCTCTCTGGATTAATGCTGGTGTGAGGCCACAGCCAGAACTATATAAGCCACAGTCGAAGCTGGCGCCATTTCCCTGCAAGCCTCTGTGCTGGATGCCCTGTGAGGGCTTGGCTTGGGTGTGGGGCCCGGTCCCAGATCAGTGTTGGAGATGATGAGGGGTCCTTTGTGGCCCCCTGCACACACCAGAGCATGTGGCCCCTGAGAGCTGGTAGGCAGCCGTATTTCTGTGCTTCCTTCTGCACAGTCCCTGAGGGGCCACACCAGTGCTCTGTCCGGCTGGCCCCAGAGCCCTCAGGATTCCTGCTTCCGTAGTACAGGATAGTGGCATGGGTCAGTGTCACCATTTTGGCACAGGCACTCACTGCTTTGGGGTCAGACCCCATAGTTCTCATGGAGACTCATCCAGAGTTACCCCTGGAACTGTTGGAAACCTCCTCCAAGGTTCTTGTGACCACCCATTTGGGCAAGCACCATGAATAGTCGGAACAAGAGGCAAAAAGCAAGATGGGCATTAGCATGATTTTCTGGTTCCTGATGGCCCCAAGGAATGAGGCTATGAAGGGAAAACAAACAAAAAAACAAATAAACAAAAAAAATGATGAAGATGATACCTTAAACAGGCCAGGAGGACTGGTCAATGGTTGGAAATTACCACATGGGTGTGAGGGGTGGAGGGTAGCTAAGATAGAGGAGGGTCCATTATGACAACATTAGTTGGAAATGGTCTCTCTGGACAAGAACTGAGTGTTGAAAGCAGCCAAAGGGACATACATGATAACCTTTCAGCATTTGTATTGCATACCATAACCACTTGCTCACTTCTGTGCTCGTTTTAAGGAACTTGGATTGCTCGTAGACTGGAAAGGGTGGGGCTGCAGGGGAGGGTCTGGGGGGTTTTGTCTGTGCCTTCCAGAGCACCAGTCTTTCTGCTGTTGTGGGTGCGCAGGGGCCCATTTGACAGAGGTGGAGAGTGAGGTCCCAGGAAGGCAGTGGCTGGCCCCGGGACCAAGGATGAGGAAGGCCAGGGGCTGGACAGGATCCTGATCCAGGCTCAGTATGCCCATTCGTGCCTTTAGTTGAATGATTGATTCATAGTTAGAGGTATGAGCCAGACCCTGGCTGCAGGCCCAGCAGAGGGCATGTGTCAGCTCAGCTGGGGGCTCAGGAGCGTCCAGAGGCTTCTTGGGAGCAGGGCCAGGTGTCATGGGAAGAGCTGACCCCAGGCCATGCCCGGCACTTGCTTTGGTATGTGGTGGGTTTGGTCCGCTGGAGCATTTGTGTACGGCCAGCCAGGCTTGTCCAAGAACTCCTGTACGAGAGCTCTGGTGGGGAGATGGTTACAGTCTTTGTGCTCCTCCCCATGTACCAGTGAAAAGTCAGAGTGGTCAGCACATGGCCTCTGCCAGCACAGTGCCCGTTAGCTCAACCGCCCGCCCATGCTCCCTGGCGGCCTTTAGGGGCAGGCAGCCCCGACTTCCTCCTGCAGGAGTGAAGGGCTCTAAATGAGCTGCCAGGCCACATGCCACCTAAGGATGCTTCCCACAACCTCCTCTCCTGCTCCCCTGTCAATTTTTCTGCTCTGTAACACAAGCCAGTGTGCATTTGGGCAGGCACTCCCCTATGGGCTCTCACTAGCACAGAGGGGAGGGGAGCAGGGACTTCCCAGGAGCAAGTAGCTGGTTTTGAAGTCACTGGGACACGGGCAGCCTGAATGGCCACGTCGGAACCGCCTCGGAGAAAATGTGTGATGCCCCAGAATGATTTGAAAGAAGAAAGAGAACAGAGATGACCAGCCCTAATCCATAAAATCTCAGTTGTTTATCTTGGGGAGAAAGAGAGCGACGCACCTCCAGCTGCGTGCGGTGGATAAGATCAGCGAGGCAGGGCATTGTTTTTCTTTGGTTAATCAAGAGGGGCACGGTTTCTCTTTCAAGCTGTCGAGGGGTGGGATTTTTTTTCCCCTTCTAATTTCCAAGGAGAGAGTGTGCTTTCCTTTTTCTTTTCTCTTAAAAAAAATAAAAAGAAAGAAAGAAAGAAAAGGAGGAAGAGAGAAGCCGATGACAGCTGGTGAATTTGGGCTTTTATTGCTCCTTGTTTTGTGGTTTCAGAAGCCCTGCCTAGCAAGCATCAATCACTATGGGCATCCGGAGAGATAAGGCAGATGACACCCCCCACCCACAGACACACACAAAGTTTGCTCTCACCCCAAAGAGAACTATTCCCCAAGGGGGAAGGTTCTTCTGAGCATGCATCCCTTGGGATGTTGTTGGAAAACCAAACTTTTGGGTTGGAAATACACAGCATCACCCTCTGCCCAGGGTGGCTCCGTGCCCATTCCGTGGCACACCCTGCAGGAAGGAGCTGGTCTAACTTGCTTTCAAAGCAATCTGAGTGCATCACAGAACTCTTCTTGGCAGGATACCAGCAAATTCAGAAGACAGTTGGACAAGCCCTGGCCTCACTTGGGCCCTATCTAGAGTCATCTTGCGGGGTGGGGTCAGTTAGCTGAGATCTTGGTTTGACATCCTAGAAGTTTCCCAGTCTTTGGACCAGCCAACCCCTCCTGGGGGCCTTAGTGGGCTGCTCTGGGGGGGGGGGGGGATGATGAGCAAGATGCTTCTACTTCACACACCAGCCAGGCTTGTGCAAGGAGCATCCTCATTCCAGAGGTAGGAGTGAGATCGTGGAACCAGAAAGTGGAGGCTCCTCGAACTCTTGGCTATGTTCAGAACTGTTCCCCAAAGCCTGCAGTCCCGAGAGCTTCCTTACATCTGCCCCAGCCCGTTCCGAGCTCACATCTGTGGGACCCTTGGTTGGGGGAGGGATCCACGTTGAAGTCCCTCTTGGGGCCCAGGCTTGTTGGTCCTAAGACCTTGATAGGTTCAGAGGGAGGGATCTCTTCCGACCTCATCTGTGTCATTTCCTAGGGCGGAGGGTAGAACTTCCTCTCAGAGGCTTTACTCTTCTGTCACGTTTTGTGGTGGACTGAGGAAACCTTAACTTCATCGAAATCACCACAAGGGTTCACTTTCCAGTGTAGTCACATCCACCTTGTTCGCCCTGAATTCTCATCAGAAGAGTCAGTATCCAGTCACCGTGTCCCGGTGGCCTGCTCGCCTCAGGTGCCCAAGGCCACATTTCACATCCCAAATCCTGGTGGCGGCCTGACCTCAGCACTTGCTTAATGTCCCTGCTTCTTCTTCTAGGAGCTCTTGGGCGAAGTTTTCAGAGAAACACTCAGTGAGGAAGAAGAGGAAGACTTCCGGCTAGAAGGTACTGGAGTCCCATTGCTTTCTTCCTGGGGACAGGGTAGAGGTCCAGGGGCTGTCTGGTGTACCATGTGCCTCATGTTCCTTCCAGAAAATTCCACAGCTCAACAGGAGAACAGAACGGAGACTCCTGTAGGAGTGCAAGGGTGGTTGTGGTGTGAGAGGGAAGCTTAGCTCTTGCCATGGCTAAGACTGCAGTGGGGATGGACCCCCTGGGTCACATCCTAGAACCCTGATAGCTAGTCTTATCTTCCCTTCCCTTCTGGGGGTACTCAGAGTTGCCACACATAAGCCCTGCATGCTGAGTTAGTGGTGTAGGAAGCACTGCACGAAGGGCTTGCACTCTTCCTTTGCTCCATCCAGACCTCCACCAGAGCTCCAGCTTATGTGCAGATGTGCTTACCTGCACACATGTATACACACACACATGCACACATACACACACACACACAAACACACACCATGGGCCCCTCTCCTCTGCGGCTTCTCTTCCTTTTTGCAAGGGGCAATACCAGTAGAGAGGACCTTTGGCCACTGGTGCACTCATCAGCGTGGAGGCAAGCCAGGACACCTCTCAGAGCCTTTCTTTCCACATTGGCACAGTGGGACTACGGGCCCTCTCCCTCCCTGGCTCCCTGAATTTGCTCAAGAACCAGGGGACAGCTGGAAGCCTTTGCAAAGTGAGATGCCATTTCTGCTCTTTGGCTCACCATCAGAGGCAGGAATCGCTGAACTGGGGCAACCCTAGGGACAGCAGAGCCCTGTTGCTGAGGTGAGGGTAGGCAAGTCGAGAGTTCACCTCCCGCTCCTGGACCCCCAAGGAAGTCTCTTGAAATGGTGTTTCTCCAAGAGCAATGTACAGACACATCCCCTGGAAGCTTATTATGATGTAGAGTGGATCTGGCAAACCAGGATGGGGTTTGTTGAATTCAACAGTTCAGCCACTGGTGGCCTCTGTTTCCCTAGAAAGCCTCCCAGGACCAGACACTGGACTCTGCTGTTAGGTGGACAGTAGTTGGCTGGACAGTAGAGTTTCCTTTTAAGGCCCTGTAGAATCCTCAAGACCTTGATGCTCCCCCAGAGATCTTGAGGCCCCAGCAGAGGCCCCAGGAACTTGTCCCATTTTGCAGAAATCTGAGAATGTCCCACATCCATGGAAGGGGCCCATGAGGACTGGGCCCAGGTGGCCACAGATTTCCTTTGGGTCTGTCTGCTTGTGTGAACCCAGGAGCTGCTCTCAGGAGCTCGGGGGCTTTGATTCCCCAAAGCCTCATCTTGCAATCTTGGAAAGATGCCTTGATTTGGCCTCCATAAAAGGTCAGGAAAGTCAGGTCTGCAGGCCTTGGAGTCAAGGGATCCCAGGTTTGGGTCACATGAGTTTCAGCACCCACTCCATTTCTTTGTCCATTGGCTCATTTGCATTGTGGCTTATTAGCTTATTGCTTTTTCTATTTTCTATCCATCCCTCCATCTAGTCCATTCTTCACCCATTCACTGTCCACCCAAGCCCTCACCCACTAACCCAAGATCCAGCCTTCCCACTGTCTTATCCATCCATCCATCCATCCATCCATCCATCCATCCATCCATCCATCCATCATTCCATCCATCCATTTGTAATGCCACCACTCACCCACTAACCCAAGACCCAGCCTTCCCACTGTCCCATCTATCCATCCATCTATCCATCCATCCACCCATCCATCCATCCATTCATCCATCCATCCAGCTACCCACTCACCCATCCATCTATCCATCCATTACACCATCACTCATCGTCCTTTCCTGGTCACTCACTTCCTACTTTATGTGACCTATCCTTCAGCGTGCCTGCCCTCTCACATCATGCTGCTGTCCTCTACTTTCTGTCCTTCCTTCTTTCCTTCCTTCCTTCCTTCCTTCCTTCTTTCCTTCCTTCCATCCACTCTCGCCTTCATCCATTCACCCAACCCTGTCCTCTTGACCCCTCTCTATTAGTTACTGAATCTCTGGCAACTCCTATTGCCCCCCCAACTTTCTGTTCCTGAGGGACAGTCTGAAATCCATGGTTGATTTCAAATCACTTGTCACCTGCCCTTGGAGTCCAACCACTCTGAAGGGGACTTTGCTTCTGTGTCCAGAGTGTGGCCTGTGTGCGGGAATAGAAGAAGCCCCAGCTCACCTCCCCATCCTCTCTGCCAGGGACTTTCAGTGGGCATGGGTTAGGTCCTCTCCGGGCTCCCGCTGTCACATGACAAACGGGGACATGGAGCTGGACTCTGGGTATCCAGAGAAGGTGGGAACCTGGTGTTGTGGGGCATGACACAAACACTGAGACAGTGGGAATAAATCTTAGGTGGCCCAAGGGCTCCAGTGCCTACCCGGGAAGGGACACTGGTGGTGCTGTGGATGACCCAGATGTTTTGTCAACCACTACCGTGTCCTGGCACATCCGTTCCACCACTGTCAACCCTTGGTCTTAAGTAGCTCTAGCCTGCACCCAGGGGTTGGCCCAGGTTGTTTGGGGGGGGGGGGTGTTTATTCACTGCACCTTCCTTTAAACAAAAACTTACCCAGATACCCTGCACGCCCAGCTAATTCACAGGAAGGTGTAGGAGGTTGGAAACAGGGTGCCTGTATTTCCTTGGATATGTGTGTCTACACCACAGATACAAATTCTGTCATAACTGGAGGCAGGAACAGGCAAAAGCAATAGTTCCTTCCTTTCATGGGAAGAGGATGCTGAAATGGGAAAGACAGGTTGGAGACCTGTAGTTTTTTTTTTTATTTCATTTCATTTATTCAATGATTTTTATTTATATTCATACATCTTATTGAGACCACCTGGTTTATAATTAAAGTGAAAAATTTGTTATTATATATTAACCTATGTGTGAAATTATAAACAGGGTCCATATAATAAACATATATGTTATCCCCAACTTTCCTTTTTTCCCCTAAGTTTCCATATTACCTTCCTACTCCAGCTTTTCCTCCATCAGCTCTGATAGACTTGCTCTCATTCTTGGTTCGTTTGTAGTTCTTAGAATTTTATATTGCATTGTTGGGGCGGGCAGGAGGGTTTAGGATTTGGGGCTTAGGGCCACATCTGGTGGTACTCAGGAACCACATCCAATTTGATGCTGAAGGATCACCACCCATCACCCTCAGGGGACCATGGAGTGGGAGGCCTGTCGTTTTAACTGTGATTATTGTTTTAGCTTTTACAACCAGAGGGTAATCGTATGTTTCTTGTGAAGTGAAGGGCTAATGGCAGGATTCCACTGCAGAGCCCACAGTCACAAAAGCAGGCTGAGGAGGAGTCCTCTGGTTTGGGATAGGCCAGTGGGCATGGCCCAAGGACTCTGAGGAGGGATGCTGGGCCCAGTGACCATGGGCATGGGGTCTCAGGTCAGGGATGGAGCATGTGGCAGTGCATGAGAGGCCTCCAGGCTGGGAGGGCAGGTGATGCTTGCTGAGCCCGCCCCTCCCCCCCCCAAAGAGCACCCACCCCACCCCCCGCAGTGTTTCTAGCCAAGGGAGGCCAAACTGAGTCCTGAATCTCTTCTTTGTCTTCCTCTTGGCCAAGTTCATTGCCTCTTGGAGGGTTGGAGGGCTGTTTAAGGGAGAAAAAAGGCCATCTGAGGCGTGAAGATAAAAAGAAGTCTTTTAGCCATCCCAGGAGAGGATGGCTTTAGCTCCTGCGTTGTTATGTAAAGCCGGCCCTAATCCAGCGTCTTAACCGCCTTAACTGGCCAGCTGGGAGCACGCGGGCTGGGAGATTAAGGCTGGGTTTGGGGCTCAGTGAGGGCTGGGGCCCCCAAGCTGCTTTTGAACTGTGGAAAGAACAAAGTAAACATCAAACGTCCCAGCTCTGAGCGCTTGGCTGGGCGTGGCAGGGGTGGGACTTGCGGTCTTCTGGGGAGAAGGGGACTGAGCTCTCTTGGCCCCCCTCAAGGGTCTGAGGACCGAGGAGGTTCTGCCCCTCACTTTGCCCAGCACCCACCTGCCTCCCTCCCATCCCCTGCCTCCCCATGCGGGCAGGATGGCACCTGGTGGCAGCCCCAGCTTGTGGTCTGAGGGACCGCGGCAGGAAGGACGGAGAGTTGCTTTCAGCATCCTCAGCGCTCTTCTCTCTCCATCTCTGAGTGCTACCCACCAGTCCTCCTCAGGACTCACTCCTGCCTCCCACCCTGCTTTCTTTTTCTCATCGATCCTGATGGTGTTGTCCCACCTCCCAGAAGCTTCTAGAAAGCAGCTTCCGGGAAGCTCAGCCCAGCAGCAGGTCTGGCCCCATGGAGGATCTGGTGAGGCAGCCTCCCTGCATGGGAGAGCTGTCAGGACCTGCCTGGGGACCCCTCTCCTTAGCCTACGGCCCTGATGGTGCCATCCCATTACCTCCCAGAAACTTCTAGAAAGCAGCTTCTGGGGAGCTCAGCCTCCCTGCATGGGGGAGCTGTCAGGACCTGCCAGGGACCCCTCTCCCTCACCTAGGATGGATGTGCTATTTGGAGCTGTAGGTCCTGCCAGGCACAGGACAGCGGGATTGGGGCATGGCTGGGGCACTCACCAGAGCCAACCTTGGCGGGGTGGGGTGGTGAGCAGGTGCTCAAGCCCCTCCCCCATTAGTTCCTCCATTCCCTCCCCCTTTTTTCCTGAGTTCTGGGGAAACGGCAAAGTAGACTTCACTTCCAATCTCACTCTCACCCCTCTTTGATCTCCGGCACCCTACCTAGGGTCCCCCCGAGCTCCGCCAGGTTAGTGATCTCTGAGCACAGAGCCAGGAGGATCCCTGAGTACTGCCAGGTGTGTCCCAAACCACCACCACCACCACCACCACAACAACAACAACAACAAAAAACTTCATCATGATTCACTGTGTGACCTGGAATAGGTCACTGAGCTCCTGTGCCCACTGGGGACACATCCTGCTTGGGGGTGCTCCTAGCACACCCTGTCCTCTGCTGCTGGGGAGGCGGAGGGAGCCCAGCAAGTGCCCAGGGGAGCCCCTGTGGGCCGTGTCCCGCTCACCTTTCTTGGGGCCAGCCCCTGTCTATAATCACTCATTAGTCCAGATCAAAGAGGCCTCGCTTCAAAGCGTCTTGTCTCCTCTTAGCCTCTCCTGAGTGGCTCCTGCTCCCGGTCGGCGGCCTGGGCTCTCTGGCTTTGTGATCCCTGAAGAGGGGACTTGGTAACCAGGAAGTCATGAAGTCGAGGACCCCTCCCTCCCACGCGTCCTCCCTGGGTCCCTGGATGCCCAGCCATGCCGTGTTGGCCATGCCCAAGACTGAGGGGCCGTTGGCAGACCCTTCACCCTCTCCACCTGCAGTTGGAAAACTGAGAGGGGATGTGACCTGTCCCACATCACACGCAGAACTGGCCCCTTGCTCCTCATTCAGCAAATCTGACCTAAATCCCTTCCCTGGGTGTGAGGCCCAGCTGGGTCCCAGGGGGCGGTAGGCGGTGGGGGTTGGGGCTTGGCCATAGGAAGGGCAGAAAGGCCCTTCCGTCAGGGGATCGTGAGGTGGCAGAAAGAAATGGGGAGAGCTAGCCAGTCCGTTTCCGCTCCCGATATTCAGCAAAGTGGCCGAGTCCCGCATGGAACAGAGTGACGGGCCAAGCTCTCTGAGGAGACATTTCAGGCGTCCAGGAAGGAGCCAGGGAGAGGGGCATGAGGGGAAAGATGGGCCAGGAGCAAACTTCCTCGATAGACGGAAAGACGGAGGCTTGGAAGAAAAGAAGGGAGGCCCCCTTGGCAGGAGAGCGCCTTGCTGAGTGGGGCATGTGCTGAGGCCACTGCATCTGAGGGGGTCGTCACTGCACCTGAGGGGCTGGCTGTCAGGCAGTCTCAGGCAGGCCAGAGCCAGATTCTACTTGTGTTTTAACCGGGTCATTGTAACTCCAGGCAGTCGGGGGCCACCTGGAGGGAGGAAGGAGGCGGTGAGGACGGCAGGTGACTGAACACGCCACAGGCCATGGTGTCGGTCTGGTGTGGGCCTGGAGGGTCTGTGATGTGGAGGGTCTGTGATGGAGGAGGAGGAGGAGAAGGAGGAGGAGGAGGAGGAGGAGGAGGGTCTGTGATGGAGGGAGGAGGACAAGGAGGACGAGGAGGAAGAGGAGGAAAGGGACTCCAGATACACCCTAGACTCTGGCTGGGGGAATCCGGGGGGTGGTGTGTGTCCCTTCTGAGGTGACTGCTGGGACTGGGACTCAGTTGCCTGTTAGACAGACTCACTGACTAAGGCAGTTGAGTGAAGGGCAGAGTGGAGGGACAGACAGACACAGAGATGGAGAGCAGGAAATGAGGGCACAGCCCCCACGGGAGACCCGGGTGGGGAGGACATCTCTCAGCGGACTAGTGGCCACACGCGGCTCCTCGAGACTCGCAGGCCAGGCCGGTCAGTGGTTCCTGGAAGTCGGAGAGGGAGAGTGAGACTGTTCAGCGAGAACAGTGGGGGGCACCCCCCCAGCCGGAGGGGGCAGGCGGGCCACACCCCGCTGGCTTCTCTGCCTCAGTTCAGAGCCCATCCTGCCGCGCGTGTCAGTCGGGCCGACTCCACTCCCGGCAGTGCCCCCGGATGCCGGGGCTGCGCCGGCGACAGCAGTTCCTCTCAAGTCTGCTCTTCATAAAGGCTCAGCTGGAACAGTGGAAATTCTGACTTGTGTCAGGTACCGAGGAGGCTTTCACAGTTTCAAGTCGCTCGGGGTTAGGTTTGAAAAGTCGAATTTCATCACATGTTTTAACTGGGGCGGGGCTGCGGGGGGAGTCGCAGCCCGATAGTATTTTTAGCCCAGAGAAGGCTTTTTCCCCCCCCATCTCTCTCTCTCTCTCTCTCTCTCCCTCTCTCTCTCTCTCTCTCTCTCTCTCTCTCTCTCTTTCTCTCCCGGTCAGCACGTGTTCCTCTCGGTCCTTTCAAACCCTTAAAGCCGACTGGCCATCAGCCTCACACTCTGATGAGAAAAAAAAGGCCAGAACACTATCTGTTGGGCTGGGTTTGCATTTCCACACCCCCCCCACCCCCTTCTTTCCTCTCTCCCCGGGTCAAACACTGTCCTGAAATAAAATCCTCTAATGGTGAAGTGCAGCCTTGGGTGGGGCATTAGGGGGGATAGGATTGTGGAGACGGAGGAGATCCTGGGTGGTAGTGGTGAAGACAGGGGAGATAGCCTCTGGAAACGCCTCAGAGGGTGAAGGTGTCAGGTAAAGGGCTGGGGTGGGGGGCACCCCTGGAAAGGAGAGCTTCAGAGCCACAGGCAGATCATTCAGTCAGGACAGTTGGGGTCCTTCTGAATTCTCAGCTTGCCAAAACCTTCGTCTCATGAAATTAAAACATCCTGAGGGAGACGGTGTCTCCCAAGGGTTGGTCAGAGCCAAGACCTTTGCCTTCGGTGGCAGAGATGGGGCCCAGCTCTTGCCAAGCATGTCCTGTGAAGCCAGCCCTTGCCCCCCAAGATCAATTCCTCTGCTGTTTCCTGTGCCCAAGATGTTGTGGGACCCAAAGCATACCCTATATGGGCGGGAGTGGGAGGGAAACTTATTTAAGAAAAAGAACTCACGTGGAACCAGAGCCATAGTATGGTGGCCCGGGTGCTTGCCTTGCACATAGGTTCAATCTCAGACATTCCATATGGGCTCCTGAGCATCTCCAGGAGTGACCCCCTGAGTGCAGAGCCCAAGAGTGACTCTTGAGTACAGAGCCCAGGAGTGACCCCTGAGTGCAGAGCCTAGGAGTGACCCCTGAGCAGCGCCCAGTGTGCCACACACACACACACACACACACACACACACATACAAAGAACAACAAAGGACTCATGATTCTTTTAGATCTATGAGTGGCCTACCCCCGCCCTCTGCCCCTGACACACACACACACACACACACACACACACACACACACATGGATCTCTCTCACAAACCCAAAATAAACCTGTGCCTAGTGCCACCTCCCTTCAGTAAATTCCAGAAATGCCTGTGTCACTGCCACACCATGAAGAGGAAGCCTGGGGAACCAGAGTGGACAGAGATGGCCGTGCCCACCGAGGGAGGATCAGGTGTGGGAAAGGTCCCCGGGACACGTGGCCACTCTAACACACACAGCTCAGGTCCCTCCCAGATGGAGCCTGGCTGCTTTGACGGCGCCCTGCACGTGCCTCCCATCCTGGCCAACTCCAGCCAGCGTGGCTTTGGGGACGGGCCATCTGACAGCTCAGAACTGGGGACTGGGTGCAGTCCTGGAGCCGCCCTGCAGATGGGGGCGGGAGGGCGGCCCACCCCAGGAACCCCCAGTGCTATTCTCAGAAGCAGGAACAGGTGTCAGCCACTGTGACGAGCACGGGGGCTGCAGCCAGCACACCCGGGTCTCCCTGCTTCCCTCTCTGCTCGTCCGGTCTCAGGTCGGCTCCTGACTCTCATTGGCAATGATGCAACTATGTACAGGTCCAGTGAGACAGACACAGAGCTTCTTGGGGGGCTGCGGGTGGAGGAGTCAGACAGTTGAACCAGGAAGGAGGTCCTCCTTGAACATGGTTCAGTGAGCTGAACCTTACACGTGGGAGGTCTGGGGGGTGATCCCTGGGAACCACAGGATCTGCTGAGCTCTGCCAGGGACCATCCCTGATCCCAAGATGAGAGTAGCTCCAAAGCACCCACATGTAAAAATTATGAGTATAAAATGACATGCATGAGGAGGAAAACTAAGACTATTAATGCCAGCTCTCAGAACAGGGAGATGGAATAAGGGCGTGCTTCTCAGAAGTTGGAGGCTTAGTGTGGAAACCCAAAGGGTCAGCAGGCTCAGAGAGCCAGGAAGGGTGTTTTCTGGTGGGCAGCGGTGGGCAAGAACACACAGGCTCCAATTTCGTGCAGGCGGGCACCCAGGTGGCTACATGTCACTGGCTGAGTTCACCTCCACGTGGACAGTGCTCTGGCCCATGTGGTGTTAGCGAGAGGACTTCACGAAGCCACGTGTGTCCCCACACACTTCACCTGCCTACCTGCCTGCCCAGTGCAGCCCACAGCTGTGGGCGTTGGTGCACGTGTGTGTGTGTGTGTGTGTGTGTGTGTGTGTGTGTGTGTGTGTCTGGTTCCCCGGGGAGTGCCTCATACAGATATTGCAAGAAACCATTTGGCCTGGAATGCACATATGATCTCTTTCTCTTTTTACTGGCAGCAGATTTCCCTGCCTAATTATATTTGGCATTGGCTAATATTAAAATTCATCAGCATTCCCTCGAACAGCTGCTGTCAGAGGGGTGGGGAGACAGACACAGCCTGGCGAGCCACCTCACGATGGAAATATTTGTGGCAGATAATCTGCATGTGGACGAGACGTGTCCAGGGCGGGGGCGGGGCGAGGGGGAGGTTGTGGGGAGGACTGTGTTTACTCAATGGCCAGTGTCCATGCTGCAGCCAGGACGTTCTGGCCAGTGTTACACCCGAGCATCACTGCGGCCGAGAAGCGCGGCAGATACTTGGGCCGAGAGAGGTTCCGCCCGGCCTGGGAGTGTTCGTATTTCTGATCTTTGCTGGGGGAGAATTTGGTCCGAGCAGATTTGGTCCCTTCCTACTTGCTCTCTCCTTCCAGTGTTTTGTATTTCTGGAATCCGTTAAATAAGTTGATCGCCAGCCCGGGTTTGGATGCTAGCCCGAGTTGGGATTCAGGAGCCCCCTTTCTCGTGCCAGTTTCCGATCGCTGTCAAGCCAGAATTTCCAGTATTCAGTATTCATTTGTTAGGGGGCCTTCCTCTGACTCGGGCAGGCTTCTGTATCTACATCAGTCTCGGGTAGGCTTCAGCATCTCTTGCTCCCTTTGGGGGCAGCCCTGCCCTGCCCTGCCTGTGCTCAATGGGCAGCCTTGGCGCGGGGTTTGGGTGCAGTAAGGCCCTGGCTCGGGAGACGCTTACCCCTGGCCGAGCAGATGTGGCGGCCTCCTGGGAAGTCCCCAGAAAGTCCCAGACAGGCAGGACTCGGTAGAAGCGCCAGATAGAATGGGGACCGCCAGCACCGACCAGCGACAGATGCGTGTGTGCAGATGAGGGATAGGGGGCTTTCTCCTCGGACTCCTCTCTGTCTCAGCCATGTCTTGAGTGCCTTGGATGTCCAGCACATAAAAAGCATCCCCTGGCACGCACAGGGCACAGCCCGCCTCTCCGAGCTGGTCACCCCCTGACCCTAAGTGCCCGGGAAGCAGCGCTGAGATGCTGTGAGGAGAGGAGAGCCGGCCAGGGTGGGTGGGGAGCTGGTTCATCTCACAACGCGGCACCCGCCGCTGTGCGGCAGCTTGGGCTGCGGGGGTGAGGGCTGTGCCCGGTTGCTCCCAAGGCCACTTCCAGGGGGTTCCCGGGGTGGGGGAGAGGAGGAGTCCCAAGAAAGGACTGGGGCTTTCCCAGCCTGTGGTCCTCATATGCCACCGCTCCACACATGGGTGTGGGGGGGGGCGGGCGGTGGGAGTCCTGAACCCCCAGCCAAATTTTTACCATTGGGGTATTTCCTCGTGCTCCTCCCCCCTGCACTGCACTCTCCCCTGACTCTCTCTCCACACCCCCTCTTTTTTTTTCAAAACTGGGGGAGGGGAGAGGGAAGAGACTGCCTTTGATCTCAGCGGAGGAAAAAAAAGTCTGTTCTGTTCAGGCTTTTGGCTAACACAACAAACAGTGTTTAAAATTTAACTTTGCTTAATTAATTAGTAATTCTGTTTAATGCTGTCTGATCTCCCTCCAAAAGGTATTTTGAAGCTTGAGAAGGGAACATCAAAGGGAGCCGGGTGAAGATGGTCAAGTAATGCATTTAATCTGGCAGTTGCTGGGGGTGGAGAGATGCCAGGTTGGGAGCTAACGTGGGAGGGAACCATCATCTGGCCAACACAGCCAGAGGCGTGGGGGGCGGCGGGGGGGGGGGGGGGCTGCTTCCAGGGCTCCACCCCCTCCCCCCAGGAAGGGGGCAGA
>JAOXYA010000015.1:17893140-17912056 GCA_028565675.1 Sorex palustris
CGTGACGTATTTGATATGCCAAACACAGTAACAACAAGTCTCATGATGGAGACGTTACTGGGCCCGCTCAAGCAAATTGATGAACAATGGGAGGACCGTGACCGTGACTTTTTGGGTCACACCTGGCAATGCACAGGGGTTCCTCCTGACTCTCTGCACTCAGGAATTACTCCTGGCAGTGCTCAGGGGACCATATGGGATGCTGGGAATTGAACCCGGGTCCACTGTGCTATCGCTCCAGCCCCAAAAGCCTCTTTCTAAAGCCTTTACCTGAGTGCAGTGCCTCCTGCAGCTCATAGGGAGAAAGGATGACTTGGTTACAATCACCACCACACCACCTCACCACCACAGGGGCAGCAGCTTCTGTTGCCGCTGTGCACATGTGCCAGGGCTGGGAGGGTGTCCCGGGAGCAGGGAGGGAGGGTAATGAGCCACGCTCACTCCCCAGGGCAGCAGGGGTGAGGCAGCAGAGGAGGGGGCATCCCACCCCCAGCCCAGCCCTGCAACAGCTTCTCCTGTGCATCTAGTCCCTGAGTTGCAGGTGGGCACTGGTATGGGCAGTCGGGAACTGGCCACCACAGCTGCTGGGGTCTGCCCCTGTGGACCTAGAGACTCGGGGGTGTGGCTGCAAGACCCACCCACACTTTAGAGGTAGTAGAGGAAACTGAGGCACAGAGAAGGTCCACACAGGGTCCCTCCGCTCTGTGGGCTGACCCTGGACAGACACCAGCCCTCTACGCTCCAACCCTCCCCCTTTCTGCCCTGCCAGCTCCCCGAGTGCTGGGTCGGTTGGCTGTTCTGACCACTGTTCCATGTTCAGGCTTCCTGGAACCTCAGAGACCACCCTACCTCCCGGGTCCCCTTTGTCTCTGACCCACAGGAGACGGTCTGGTGGGTGGTCAGGCCGGCATCCCTGCTAGGCGACCTCCCTCCTCAAGGCCCTGCCTGTCCCAGTCGGTCACTGTTCTTGTCCTTTACGAGGGTCTGGGTGGGAGGGGCAGAGACCGGGGGGGGGGGGGCGGGGGACGGGCCCTAGCATGATCCTGGTGGGCTCTGAGCCTCGGGTGAGCGGCCGCCCCACTGTGTCCGTCTATCCAGGAGCTGCAGTGTGATGTGTCCGTGGAGGAGGACAGCCGGCAGGAGTGGACCTTCACCCTGTACGACTTCGACAACAACGGCAAGGTCACCCGCGAGGTGAGTGCGCCTGCCTGGACGCTCCCTGCCTACTACTCAGCGGCTGCTGCCTCATCTTCTCTGTCCATGGTGCTTCTGCTCCCCAGGGGCAGTCAGGGGGTGGGGGGCTCCAGGGAGCAAGGCTTCTGGGAGCTTCCAGAAGTGAGAGGGAGTGAGGAGAGATGGCCCAGGAAAAGCCCTCCCCGCCCCTCCCCTGCCCCACTCTCAAAACGCTTCTCCCGTTGACCCAGGAGCCAAGTCCCTCCCCACAGGACAGGACCCAAACAGAATTTGGGCTGCTCTTTTCCTTCTGTGAGCCTAGAGCTCTGGACGGGGGATGGGACCCCCCATCCGGGCCACGTGCCCCCTCAGCCTGGTGTGGGTGGGCACACAGAGCCTGCTCCCCGCTGCCCTCTGTGATCCGGGCTCTTCTTTCTGCCCTGGGGTCTGCCTGTTGAGTCCCTGCCGTGTGGCGCCTCCTTCGGACTTGATATGGGGGTGCAGCACGTGGCAGCCCCTGGCTCCCACCCTATAAATAGCCTGGGAGACTGGTGGGCTGGGACAGTTCCTGGATGGTACAGGGGCAGGGGGTGGAGGGAGGGGACAGAGTGGGAGATGCCAGCTGAGAATTTGGGGTACGGAGCTAGGCATGTGCAACCTGCCAGTTGGGGACAGTCTGGGGTTCCCGGAGGGGAAGAGTCCCGGGTTTCAGGACCTGAGGCCTGGCTGGGCTTCTAGGGGTTCAGGGAAGCCATCAGAGACCCGAAGTCTGCAGGGGTCATGGGTTGGAATGAGTGAGGGAGGCTGTGCCCATTCTGGGTCCCTGCTTGCCGTCGCTGGGACTCTGCTCCTCCTCCTCCTCCACCCTGTTCCTCTGACTCTTACTCCTCCACACCAGACCCTGGTTCCCGTGTCCCATGTCCCGTGTCCCGTGAAGGCTCATGTGTGTCCTCTGCACATGCTCTTCTCGATGGTCCTCACTCTGCTGCATCCTTGAGGTCAGGCAGGATCTCCCCAGGGCTGTCGTGAAACAGCAAAGGGCGGTCTTAGCCTCTGTGCCACCCCTCGGATTGAGAATGTGAGCAAAAGTTCCAGAAGTCCCACCCGAGCTCTGGTACTGCCAGACCACTCGTTGGGGAACTTTCGATAGCCATGCTGGGTCATCAGCTTAGGAGGAGAGGGGAAAGTGATGAGGTCCCTGGGCCATGAGGGAGGGGCTGATCTGAGCCGCGAAAAGCCATTAGTTCTAGTAGAGCTCCCGTGGGGTCGTTAAATTCAGACATGGGGGGCTGGAGCGATAGTACAGCGGGTGCCGTGTTTGCCTTGTATGTGGCCAACCCGGGTTCAACCCCCGGCATCCCATATGGTCCTCTGAGCACTGCCAGCAGTAAATCCTGAGTGCAAAGCCAGGAGTAACCCCTGTGCATCACCGGATGTGACCCCCCCCAAAAAAAACCAAATAGATAAACAAATAAATAAATAAATCCAGACACAGGCAGATGGAAAATGAGGGCCAGGTCGCGAGGTTAACTCTGTGCTAACACACACTGATCTGGTCACTGTTTCCTCAGCAGAGCCTTAGGTCACTCGGCAGTATCACAGTACCAGGCACTGCAACCAGTCCAGCTGTAGGAATGATGCAGGTGTGCGGGAAATGCAGGGAGATTCCCTGCATAAGTAGTGCCCTGCTTTATAGAAGGGTATTGAGCACCCAGACTTTGTACCCCGAGTTGGGTCCTCGAAGTTGCCCTTTACAGATGCCAAAGGCCAGCTGTGAAGACCAAGTTCTGTGACCGGGCAGGAGTGCCCCTCCGGGGCCACTGGCACTGAGCCTGGAGCCGCTGGACTAAAAGGGCGGGGCTTGTGAGCAGAGGAGCCTGGGTTCTTTTTTTTTTGATAGGCAACATTTATTCTTTATTATTCTTCATATTCTTCATGTTAGAGTTCAGTTAACTTTCATTTCTTTAATGTAGGAGTACTGTTATTTATTCAGCCATTGATTAAGTTGATTGAATTGAGCATGGACTCCATATTACTTATTTTCCAGTCCAGTCAGTCCAGTCAGTCCTCCCATTGTTCATCGATTTGCTCGAGCGGGCCCAGTAACGTCTCCAACATGAGACTTGTTACTGTGTTTGACATACCGAATACGTCACGGGTAGCTTGCCAGGCCCTGCCGTGCGGGCGAGATACTCTCGGTAGCCCATTACTTATTTTAATTTTTTTAATTGAATATCTGTGAGATAGACCATTACAAAGCTGTTTATAATTGGGTTTCAGTTACACAATGATCCAGCACCCATCCCTCCACCGGTGTACATTTCCCACCGCCAGTGTTCCCTGTTTCCCTCCCACCATTCCCCCAGCATCCCAGCCCCTAACAACAGCTTCATTCTATGGGAGGCACTTTCTCTCTCTCTCTCTCTCTCTCTTTCTCCTTTTCCTTTTATGCATTATGGTTTGCAATACAGATACTAAGAGGTCATCATGGTTGCTCAGGGCATACAGTATTTTTATTGGAACAGTAAAACTGTATATTGTAGCAGATTTTTTAACTGGGTGGCACTTTTGGGGTGTGGATGTGACTGCCAGTGCTTCAGGAAATACAGGGAGGTGGGGGGAGGTGGTCCATTCCAACCCCGAGAACATCTGGAGATTTTAGTTATAAAACCCACCTACCTGAATTTTCAGCATACAAGAATTTTTCTTGGTGAGGTCCGTCCTGAGACTCTAGGTCTGTCCTGGAGTCAGGCTGGGGGTTGGATTGTGGAAGCAAGGGCTGCCCCAGGGGCTCTGCTTGGGTGGGCAGCAGACTAGCCCACCCCCCGCTAATTTACCCCCATCTGTTCAGCTTTGCATGAGTCCAAGATTAACTGTGGCTTTTGATCTCTTTCGAGATTTATTTATGGGTCTCTGAAGCAAGGCCGGTAGTAGAGCTTAGGGGCTTGGGTTCTTGGGGACTAGGGAAGAATCTTCCCTTCCTGTTCAGGGCCTCACAGAGGCTGGAAGTTGTCTCGGCGACACCCTTGGGTGAAGGGTCCTGTGTGCTATGATGGTGTCTCCAAAATGCATGGTTCCCTGCTCTCCTGTCTGGGAAGGGGCAGCAGCAATGTCTTCTGGTTCTGGGGGAGCACATCACAGGCGTGACCCGGGGTTGCTGAGCTCGGTTGGGGTGACCCTACCATCCATTTATTAGGGCTCCCTGGGCCACCAGGATGGGAGGGGGTGTGGAGTTGGCACTGACAGCGGCCCACACTGCGCCCTCTGGTGGCTACTCCTCCCATCTGGTTGGGGAGAGGGGCGCACACGAAGCCCTGTGAGCAGACGCTGCTGCCCACTCTGCCTTCTTTTAGTGCATGGTCCTAGAAAGACAGCAAGAAAGTGGGGTTGCGGGTCCAAGGAGGGTACCTGCCCCCACCCCCCAGAAAGTGGTCTAGAAGGATGTTTTCTTCTAATTCAGGGAAGACTCACCTGCCTAGCACTTCCCTGAGCCTGTATTAGCCCCCCTGCCAGCCCTCTGACTGGCTGAAAGTGCCTTGGCCTCACTCCCCACTCCTGTGTGCAAGGTCAATGCTCTCCTTCGCTGTAGCCACAGAGAAGTGGGTGGCTGTGCTGACAACCCGCCTCTGAAGACATTCCGTGCTCATCCTTCCTCCTTAGGCATTGGTCTCATGTGCAGGGATTATCTGGGCTGGAGTGATAGTGCAGTGGGTAGGACAGCTGCCTTGCATGCAGCCAACCTGGGTCCCATCCCCAGCCCCCCATATCCCACCAGGAGTAATTCCTGAACTCCCTGGGGACAGCCAAAACAAAAGGTCAAGTGCAGGAATCAGTCCTGCCATTCCGAACCACCAAAGCTTTCCGGGACCCCTAGGATCCCAGGCATAGCAAATAAAGCCTAAGGCCCGACCTCAAGTGTCTGCGTATAAAAGGGGATCATCTGTCTCCTTGCAGAATGGAGAGAGAATGAGACAGGGGGCTGGGCCCAGGGGAGAAAGGGAGTAAGGTCCTCATGGGAAGATCTGGGATCGCTGAGGGGTCTTGGCCCCCATGATCCAAACCTGGCCTGCCATCATCCCTTGAGTTTTGTTGAAAGTAATTTATCAGAGCTAGAGCGATAGCACAACGGGTAGGGTGTTTGCCTTGCACGCAGCTGACCCGGGTTCAATTCCCAGCATCCCATATGTCCCCCGAGCACTGCCAGGAGTAATTCATGAGTGTATGAGCCAGGAATAACCCCTGTGTATCACCGTGTGTGACCCAAAAAGCAAAAAAAAAAAAATTAAATTAAAAAAAAGGTAATGTATCACAAGCAACAAAAGTAAAACTCGGTAAATGGGACTGCACCAAAGCTGTGTGCATCAAAGCACATGATCAAGGAGGTCAGAGAGATGGTGCAGAGGCAGGACGCTTGCCTTGCACATGGCGTATGTAGATTCAATCCTCAGCACCCAGTGTGACCCCTGAGTCCCACCA
The DNA here is from genome assembly GCA_028565675.1 of Sorex palustris. NCBI lineage: Eukaryota > Metazoa > Chordata > Mammalia > Eulipotyphla > Soricidae > Sorex > Sorex palustris. The sequence goes on from JAOXYA010000015.1 coordinate 17,898,790, forward strand.
GAAGGAAGCCCTGAGCACTGTTGGGTGTGGCCCCCAAATAAAATAACAGAAACCGATGTTATCAGCAGAGTGGTGCCCTGTGGGGGGCGGCCGGTGGGTGTGTGGGCGGGGGGAATGACAGGAATGCAAATGCAGGTCATAGCTTTGGAGAGGGATCAGGATTCAGAAGGTATGAGGACCCTCTGCACCTTATACAACAGACATCTTCGTCTGTCCTTGGATGAGGGACTTCACCCCACACAGAGCTGCATCCACAGCATTGCCAAGGCTGCTATGGCACACTAGGTGGAAACAGAGCAGGGTCTGACATGGTAGGGAGCACCCAAGACACAAAAGAGACCACCCCACAGTTGGGCCCCTCTGGCCAGCGGAACCACAAAGTGTCAGGGCTGGAGAATTAGTCCAACCGGGAGGGCACTTGCCTTGCATGTGGCTCACCCAGGTTTGAGGCCCAACACTACTATGGTCAACTGAACCCTGAGCACAGAGCTGGGAGTAAACCTTGAGCACCCCGACGCCCCTCATGAAAAGGGCAGGAGTCCAAGATAGAGATGCACACAGCAGCATCACGAACACTGGCCCAAAGGGGGAGCCCCACGCCCACCACGGATGGGTAGGAAGAGACTGTGGTCTGCATCATTTATTCCGCCTTTCCAGTGCAGGACACGCTGACCGTGCGGCAGAGCGTCTTTGTGACTGTAGGCTGGTGGGGTTGAGTCCTATTAGGTGGCGCTGTCAGGTGTTTGGAAGGTTTCACAGGGCAGGCTGCACCTCTGGCTTCTCAGGTGCCCCCTCAGCTGACACCGCCACACCACCGGGCCGGTGTCAGCTGCGCCCAGCCTTGCACCTCACAGGTGGGCGGTTAGGAGGGGAGACTGTGGCTTTCACCCATCCGCAGACCTGCCTGGCCACATCCATGCCCAGCATCCCCTTGCCTATCCTCCTCCCTGTCCCCCTGGAGGATGATCCGTGTGTGTGAGAGGCCTTCCTGGGCTTCCGGCCAACTGTAGGAGAAGAAGCACCTTTTCCAGAGGTTTTCAGCGGTTGAAATAAAAGCCTCCCCCGGGAGAGATGGCCTTAACCAATGCCCAGAGTAAAGGGGGAGCTAGTGACGGGGACCGCCCCCCTTGACCCGCTCTCATTGGTGCTTGATGGCAGACCACCCTTTTGACTGAGGGGGTGGCTGGAGTGCTGAGGGAAGGGATTTGGCCACATTCTCAGAGTGGATCTTGGGGGCTTTGTTTTCTGTTTGCTCTGGTGTCACACTCAGCGGTGCTCAGGGGCTACTCCCGGCTCCATGTTTGGGGGGGGTCTCTCTCAGGGGTGCTCTGGAGACCATGTAGTACAGAGCCCGGGCCTCCTGTGTCCAAATCTGGGCTCAGTCCCCTGAACTCAGTCCCCAACCGCAAAGAAGAGTTGCTCTTTAGGGACTCATCAAATTGCCATTTCTCATCCTGAAGTTGCGCACAGACCTGCCGCAGTGGTGTCCATGTGCCGCCCCCTGCCGCCACCGCTTCCTCCTCCTCCTCCTCCTCCTCCTCCTCCTCCTCCTCCTCCTCTTCCTATTCCTCCTCCTATTCTCCTCCTCCTCCTCTTCTTCCTCCTCTTCCTCTTCCTCCTCTTATTCCTCCTCCTCCTCCTATTCCTCTTCCTCCTCCTCCTCCTCCCCCTCTCCGCCTCCCCGCCTAGTACAGAATCCACCAGAAGCGCTTTCCCCCTGGGAATGGGAGCTGGCATAGCCCTTGCGGGAAAGCTCCTAAGTGCAGGGACCCGGCAAGGCCTGGAGCGTCCCGAGAGGCAGGCTCTGCAGTTCCTCCAGGGCCCACTGCAAGGAGCCCAGTGCCTGGGGCCGCTCTGTCTCATCCCCCTCCGGCTCTGCGCTCTTGCCCTCCTGTTGGCCTGAGGCTCAGCTTTCGGGGAGCCTGGGGTAGCTAATTCCTCTTTTAAAGGCTCCTGGCTGAAGGACTTGGTCTCTGCTTTCCCCCACACTCCCCAGGACATCACCAGCCTGCTGCACACCATCTATGAGGTGGTCGACTCGTCTGTCAACCACTCCCCGACTTCCAGCAAGACTCTGCGGGTGAAGCTCACTGTGGCCCCCGATGGCAGCCAGGCCAAGAAGGGGCTCCTCCTCCATCACCCCGGTGAGGGGCTGGGGCTGGTACCAGGCCAGGGGGGTTTACTCCCTACGACTTGGGCACCATCAGCACCCACCTGAGAGGATGGGACGGACGTTCTCGGGACTGGGAGGGGATGGCTTAGCCTGTCTCAGCCAGGGGCCAGACCCCCACAGACACATATACCCAGTGCACCCCCCAGAATATTCCAAGCACCCCACAGGTGAAAATTGCATACAAAAAAAAAAGAACATGAGACTAGGGGCCCAGCTAGGTGGGGCATGAGGGTGGGCACAGGAAGGAAATAAGGTCAGAAGGGAGCTGTGGTCAGAAACTGGTTGGAAAACACTGGTGGGATTTGGGGGTGGGGTCCCTAAGCGGTGGGCGCTGGGTAGGGAGGGAGAGGGACGTGAGTCCAGGGCACCATCTGGGTGAGCAATGCCCTGGGATGGGCTGGGCAGGGCAGCAGCTATGGACATGGGCTGGCATGGGGAGCAGAGCTGGTGGGCAGGGCCTGCCCAGCCCAATATAGGAGTCTGGGGGAGAAGGTAAATATGAGAGTGGGCTTCAGGAGGGCCCCAGTCCTGGCACGGAGAACCTTCTTAGAACCATCGGGCAGCTGCTGTGGGTCATGCCAGTCATCACGGACACTGGGGAGGGCCAGAGGCTGATGGGCACCTGGGCCAGCTGCTGACCGGCTGTTTCTTGGGGTGGGGGGATTCAGACCTGCAGAGCCCGAGGCCCCGAGCAGACACTAAGCCTGCTGAGGAGCTGCGAAGCTGGGAGAAGAAGCAGCGAGCCCCCCTCAGGTATACTGTGGGCCCTGGTGCTGGAGCATGCATTGAGCACCCCCTGCATACCTGGGGCGGAGGGCTTCTGAGCCGGAGGAGGCCCGGGTACTCTACAGGGGTGGGGATTTCGAAGGGCAGCCTCACAAACCTCAATGTAAATAACAGCCTCAGGAAGTCAGAGCGACAGCACAGTAGGTAGGGTGCTGGCGTTGCACATGGCCGACCCAGGCACCCTGGTTGGCCGTGTGCATCCTGTAGGGTCTTCCAAGCCAGCATTCTGAATCCTCCCTGGCTGAGAGGACTTGGTAAGAGAGTCCTGGCACCCTGTAATTGGGCCAAACAGGTAGGAGAGCAGGTAAGGCCTTGGCCTTGCAAGTAGCCGATCTGGGTTTGATCCCTGGCCCCGCATATGATCCCTTGAACTGCACCAGGAATGATCCTTGAGCACAGGGCCAGGAATAGGCCCTGAGCGCCACCAGCTATGACCCCCAAAAATACAAAAAGTAAATGGAGCCCTTCGTTGTTTGACCCAAGATACGTTGGCCCAGATAGGTTTCGCAATTGTTGGGTTTCAGAAAAATGCTCCCGGTATATTTCCCATGTATTATATTTGGGGTCTGGGCAGCGCTTCAAGATTTAGCACATTGATACTCAGCAGGGAGAAATGAATATTCACACCAAGTGAATAAACACTCCAGCCCCTTCACATCCTGTTAGGGCAGCAGAGGCTGCCAAAGCGGGTGTGAAAGTCTGTCTGTGGGCTCTGGGGCTTTCAGAAGGGCAGGCAATGGCCGGGCTGCTGTTACCTCTCACCTGTTGCTCTCTCTCTAACAAGACTCAAGAAAGGGGAGGGAAGGAGAGGAGGGAGCCTGTCCAGAAAGACCGGGAGGGCTCAGAGACCTCAGCTAAGACACAGTAATGGCGGCCTCAGAAAGGAGCTGGAGTTGGAGAAGCACCAGGACCTGAAGATGGGGGGGTAGGGGGTGTGGGGAGGGCAAGAGACTCAGGCAATGGAGAAGTGGAGGGTCCAAGCTGGCAGAGATGGGGGGCTGTGCTAGACCCCCCTGCAGGTGGGGCTGGAGAAGGGCAGTGACCAGGATCCTAGAATTTTGCCATGGTGCTCACACACATGCACATGCACATGTACACACACCCCCACAGTCTCATAGATGCACACACCACAAATGCATAGGCATGCACGCCCACTCCTATACATGCACATGTACATGTGTGGGTACATACACACCACATACATGCACACACCGTACATAAATACACAGGCATATACACACACATGCATGCCCACTTATATACATACACATGTGCACATATATGTGTATACACCACACACAGATACACATGTAACACACCCCACATGCTCAGGTATACACATCCACTCATATACATGCACATCACACATGTGTATGCACTCCACACATGCAAACAGGCACATGTACACACAGACACACATGCATGCACACCCCTGCGAGAAGAGTCTGGTGATAACACACTCACATACATGCACAGACACATAAGCACACACACACAGGCTGTTTCTGGGCTCTGAGCCCCACTAGGGCTGATTCAGCCACCGTCCAACATCTTGGGGGTTTCTACCCAGCTCCCTGGGGAACCAGGCCGCCATCCAGAGAGTGAGCACACGAGGTTTGAAGCCTGGATTTGGGGTAACCTTCAGTTTTGATCAGTAGCCCGTCCCTTTGACTGTGGCCTGTTCACAGTTCTGTGCCACTGTCCCGGATGCCCAGGGAGGTCAGCTGGGTACACAGAGATAAGTTCGCTCTCCCTCACCCCTCTTAGGGGCCCTGAGAATGTAGCCGAGAGTCCAGAAGGGCTTTCCAGGCCGAGTGGAGCTGCCCCCTGTCCCACCCCCTCTCCGGGACAACCATGCACCTGCCTCTCCCTTAGGTTCCAGGGGGACAGCCGTCTGGAGCAGTCTGGCTGCTACCACCACTGTGTGGATGAAAACATCGAGAGGAGAAACCACTACTTAGATCTCGCTGGGATAGAGAACTACACGTCCCAGTTTGGGCCTGGTAAGGATGCTCGCCCCCATGAGTGTGGGGAGGCCTGGGAGATGACAGAACCCACGTGCCCTGCTCCTCTGGGACTAAGCAAGGTGGAGCTTCTCCTGGGCAGGTCAGAGAGCTTTCTTGAGGAGAGAGTGCTGAAAACACATGAAAAAATTAAAGTGAGCTGTGCAGTGTTGACGCATTCATCTCAAACGGTCCCTAGGACCAGTTTCTCCTCACCCCTCCCCTATGCCAGGGCCCCAGATGCCATGAACTGAGAACCTCGATGCCATGCTCTCCACCCCCGACCCCCAAAACCATGCCCGGGACCTTGACACCATGCCCCCATCCCAGACACCACACTCTCCCCACCTTACACCATACCCCAGACCTTGGCTCCATACCCCCACCCAAGACACCACCCCTGACACCGCACCCTGACCCTGACGTCACGCCTTCCCCACCTAGGATGCCATGCCCCCAGCCTGGACCCAAGCCCCCCGACCCTGACACCACGCCTGACCCTGATGTAACACCTTCCCCACCCAGGATGCCACGCCCTCCCCATCCATGATGCCACGCCCCCAGCCTGGACTCCACGCCCCTGACCTGATGCCCCGCCCCCACCCAGACGCCACACCCTCTGGCACCAGACGCCCCGCCCCCACCCCTGATGCCACGCCCCCACCCTGGCGCCACGCCCCCACCTCTGGAGCCACCCCCCCATCCTGACGTCACACCCTCCCTGCCCCAGGATGCTCTTCTCTGTGATGCTCTCACCCGGGGACTTAGCTCCACGGTCTCTCAGTACCTCCTCCTTGCTGTCCACCTCTCTAAGGAATGCGCCAGGGTCCCTCGGGGCCTCTCTTTCTTCCTGGACGTGCACCAGTTCTTTCAGAGCCTAACAGGCAGCCTTCCTGGGGTAGGGGTAGGGGCCCCGTGGGGCCGGGAGAAGCAGTGGTCAGCGCAGCGGGCCTTGCGGGCTGTGGGGAGTGCGTCCGCTACGCCGCAGGCGCTCATCACGTCCGCTGAATTGGTTCCTAGGCTCCCCGCCCGTGGCCCCGAAGACAGACCTGCCGCCCCGCACCGCCAACCCCACTCGAGCTCGCTCCCATGAGCCAGAAGCCGTCCACGTCCCACCGCGGAAGCCCCCGGGCGCCGAGCCCGCATCCTTCCACTTCCTTGACACCCCATTCGCCAAGGTCTCCGAGGTCCAGCAGCGGCTCCGGGGCACCCAGGACGGGAGCAAGCACTTTGTGAGGTCCCCCAAGGCCCAGGGCAAGAGTGTGGGTGTGGGCCACGTGACCAGAGGGGCCCGAAGCAAGCCCCCTCTGGGACCTGCCATCCCCGCAGTGCCCCCGTCGGCCCCCCTGGCCGCCAGCCCGGCCCTCCTCCCCACGCTGGCACCCCTCGGGCACAAGAAGCACAAGCACCGAGCCAAGGAGAGCCAACAGGGGTGCCGGGGCGTGCAGGCGCCGCTGGCGGGGGGCAGCACCGTCGTGGGGCGGGACCACAGGCGGGAGCTGCCAGCCGTGGTGGTGTACGAGAGCCAGGCCGGCCAGGCGGTGCAGAGACACGAGCATCACCACCACCACGAGCACCACCACCATTACCATCACTTCTACCAGACCTAGAGCCCCGCCCCAGAGCCCCGCCATATGAAGGACCCCCGCCCCACCCCCGCGCCCCAAGGCATTATTATTCTATTAATTATTGTTATTATGACGATTATTGTTATTAATAATTATTGTTACTCCACTAATATTCAGCTAGCCTCCATGTAGAAGATCTATGGAAACACAGAACTAAACTTTTATTTATATGTTGTGGGAACTGCGTAACTTACCCAAGAAATGACTCTGGGTTTGGAAGTGGCCTGTAGACATCAGAGACTCCCGCGGGCTCTGGTTCTGGACTCTGGTTCTGTTGGGGGGTCCACGCAGGGCCCGTTCGTACCCTTCCCAGCCCTGAGGGAGCCCTCTGCCGGAACTCCGCCCCGCCCCGTCTCTTCCAGGAGAACATCCTTTCCTGATCAGGCATCCAGAAACCCTGGAAATCTCCGAGAAGATAAACAGCTGCTACCTCTTAGTATTATTCTGATTTTATTTTGCCCTTAACTGACTGTGATGTGCTACAAGGGATCTTAGCAGACTGCAGATGCTCGGCCACCGCGGCTGGTGTGTTTATGTCCCCACCTAGAAACCTTCCCCATCCTCTCTGGGGTTACCTGTCCTGCCTTTCAGTGGGGGCCATGTCCTTGCCTCACACTTCCCCTCCCTTCTTCCGGAACCCCACATCAAGACACTCCTCCCTCCTCCTCTTCCTCCTCCTCCTCCTCTTCTTTCTCCTCCTCCTCCTCTTCTTTCTCCTCCTCCTCTTCTTCTCTTCTTTAGAGACACATACACACACACACACACACACACACCTGAAACCAGTCTTCTCATTTTGGAAACTTTTGGAGCGGGAACTCACCATATAAACAAGTGTGGTTTTCCAAGATGGGGCCCTTGTGTGTTGTTGGCTGTGACTGCAGATGCGGCCGCCGTGTGTTCTGACTTTGGCCAAACGATCCCTACATCCGTGGTTCTCTGACGGAGCTTTCTGTACCTAGAGCTAGACGCCACCTGTCTGTTTCTATGTATTTCTATAAATATACACTCTCAGGTACCTTTGCTCGTGTGCAGAAATCAGTGGTTTGCTTTTCTAGGTGCTTCCCGAGCCCAGACGCACGCCTGTGTATGAATGTTCTTCATCCTCTGCGGTGGTGATTTATCACCTCCTGGGTTTCTTCCTTGAGGCCTGGCAGATTTTTGAAGGACCTTTTGGGGTACAAAAGTTTGGCAGGAAATGGGGATGATCAAGTCAGTGGGCCCGAGTGTGACCCAAGAGGGGTGTCCTTTGCCAAAGGGGTCTGCAGAGGACCGAAGGAAACCAGGGAAAACCAGGACTGTTAACAGTCCAAAAGTAGAGGCCACAGGATCAGAGAAACGGTACAGCAGGTAGGGCATTTACCTTACATGCAGCCAACCTGCGTTCAATCCACGGCATCCCAAATGGTCCCTGAGCACCACCAGGAGTAATTCCTGAGTATAGAGTCAGGAGCTACGCCTGAACATCACTGGGTATGGTTCCCAGACAAAAAATAGAGGACACAGAGCGTGGGCAAAGCCTTCTGTAAAGAGTAGGGTTCCACTGGATGGAGGGTTGGGGGTAGCATTGTCAGCAGACTTGGAAAAGCACCATCATAACCACCACCAGAGAGAGGCAGCAGCTCTGAGGACCCCACCCCCAGAAGAGGCCCCACTGACTGAAGGCAGGGGAGTCGGGGTTGAGGGAGCCGGGTATGAGGCAGCTCGTGGGCTTCCTCAGCGAGAGGAGAAGGCATGAGTCTGGAGGACCCACGGGAGAGAAGTGTGATCCTTGGCCTGTCCTGTGTGACCCTTGACCTGCCCGTGTGACCCTCAGGGCCTGCCTGCTGCTGCTTCTCTTCCGGCCGACACTTCTCCAGAGCTGCTGGCTTGGTTTTATGTGGGTTCTGAAGATTGTGGGCTTGATTGTTATCACCCTGTTATTAATTTTATTGGTTACTGCTTGGATGGGTCCAGCGAATCCTCACCGCAGCCCTATGAAGCAGCCTGTGGAAGCTCAGGGGAGTTCCCATGGGCTCGGAGAAGTGGAGTGACTGACTTAAGGCCACACTGCAGGGGAAAGAGCTGGGGTTCTTGTCTTTCCCATAATCTCCTAACCACAGGGTTTGTGTGTCTGAACTTTCCTTGCTTGGGTTTGTAGACTTCTGTCAGTTAGAATCCAGCTCAGATGGATAAGAATGTCACACTTCTCCACAACAAGGGAAGGGAGGGAGCTTTAAGTTAACAGGATCTTGAGCAGAGTCTCCTGGGTTTGATTCCTCATGGTATGCCTAAATGATTCACCAGCTGCACCCACCTCCCCACCAAGAAAAAGAAGACAAGATTCAGGATGTGAATGAAGCTACTTTTCCATCGCTCCACCAAACCCCTCCCCAAATTTGGACGTCTACCCAGGCATGCTCTGTCCTGGCCAGGGCCTGGGCCGGTGACACCTGACTGCTCAACCAGATGGGACATTCTCAGGGAAGGACCTGATTGGCTGGCCCAGGAGCCAGACTGCAGGGCCCAGGGTGTGCTAGAAGGACACCACCCCCTGGTGTGTGCCACACACTGGCCTCTGTCCCTGGATCACACTGACCAACAGTCTAAGGCCTCTTCCTAATTTTTCTGCTTTACTTTAGGACCCTGTGACACCAAGGCTGAGTTGACCACAACTGTGGGGCTTTGCTGCATTGCAGGCCCAGGCTTGCTTCCCAAACTTTTGGGTCCCTGTCCCACCTTGAATGGGGTCATGGCTACAGTGGGCCTGGCCTGGCCACTGCTTGCACTTCAGGTCAGCGAGCAGATTGGGATCAAGGCCTAAAAGGATTCAACCATCCCACCCTCTCCCTGACCTCTGAACTTCCTCTTGCTCCTCTAAAATCTTCTAGGACTGGTGAGATAGTACGTGGGTTCCTAAGGGCACTGACCTTGCACAAAGGTGACCCAGTTCAATGGGTTCTATCCCCAGCACCACATACGGTCCCCTGAGCCCACCAGGAGTGATCCCTGAGCACAGAGCCAGGAGTAAGCCCTGAGCACTTCTGGGCCCAAATCCCAAAAATAATAAAACAACTATCTTCTAGATATTTCCTCTTTTTGTTTTGTTTCATTTTGGGGTCACATGCAGCGATGCTTAGGATTGCACTCCTGGCTCTGCACTCAGGAATTACTCCTGGTGATAATCGGGGACCATCTAGGATGCGAAAGATTGGTCGGGTGCATGCAAAGCAGGCACTTACCCGCTGTATTCTTGCTCCAACTCCTAGATATTTCTGATGGCCACATTCTAGGGAAATTTATCAAAACTGGCTATTTCTACTTTTCCAACAAGGCCTCATTTCTTGGAGCCAAATTTACATGTACCAGACAGAGGGGCAGACAGCGGGGGGGGGGGGGGGGGAGTTGCGGCCAGTTCTGGTAGGCTGGGCCTCTGCATGGCTGCCTCCCTGCACACGTGCACAGTGGGTGATCAAAAGATGGAAGAGGGTGCAGAGGAGTAACTCAGGGACTTGAGCAGCTGCTTGCAAGTCCAAGGCTGCTGCCTGCACCCAGCGTGAGCCTGGCAGCTGTGCTGTCTGTGGTGCCCAGAGCTGCAAGCAATTCCTAGTCAACCCACAACCAGTTGTGTGTCAGCATCACAGAGGGGTGCAACCCTCCACAAGCAAAACTTCTGAAAGATGCATGAGTACAGGAAGTGCTCCCGGAAGTGCAGAAGAACTACTACAGCTGGAAGTACAATCAATTCCCAAGAGCACCACCAGGACTCCAGAGTGTGACGCAAAGGCAGACAGCTCTCTGCAGCACCCCAAATGAAAGCATCACCCTCAGGCGTGTCTGTGGCCCCAACCCAGGGGACAGTGCAGGGGAGGGGAGGTGGGTAAAACAAAAAAAATATTTAAAAAGGGAAAGAGAAGAAATAGGAACCAGAGGGGGCAGGTTCAGGTTGTGGGTTCGGTCTTTCCTTCCTCTGGAACCGTGGCCCTCTTGCCCATGAGCCCATCACCAGGGAGGGTCACCGAGCAGTGACATGTTCATCCGTGTTGGGGATGCAGCACAACAGCACCAGCTTTTAATTTTTCTAAATTAAAAGGATTAAAAAGAGAGAGGAAAAAAGAAAGCTGTGGTTTCTTACTGTTGGAAGAAAAAACCAAAAAGAGGCCGGGGAGACCGTTCCGTAGGCTGAGCACAACATTTGCATGCAGGAGGCCTGAGTTCCACCCCCTGGCACCACACGGTCCCTGAGCATCACTGGGCATGGCCCAAACCAAAACCACCCCGCCCACCCTCCCCCACAAACAAAAGAAGCAACAAGAAAGGACAGGAGAAAACCCTCACAGACTCACTTTCCTCTCAGAAACAGCAAAGTTGGGCCTCGTGCCTCTGTTCAGAAATGACTCACAGTGGGGGGAGCAGAGTTGTCTGCCCATTTCAGAGGTGGGAGCCCGGAGCCAGTGGGACGCGGGTCACTCCCAACCCAGGCAGCCTCAGCAGCGTCTTTCCTGGCTGGGCCTCAGCGGGCCCTGCCAGAAGGACCAGGAGGGGGGGAGGTCAGGCTGGCATCTGTGACATCTGGGCAGGAGGTGAAGTAGCGCAGGTGCTCAGAACAGGCCCCCATTATTTTCAGCTGAGACAAATTGAGGTCCAAGAGGTGGAGGCTCAGCTCTCACCCCTCCTGTAATTCGAGATGCTGCTCCTTCTCTTTATTATGGAGACCAGAGGTTCCCATACTTACTTGGCTTACTACCCCCTTTTAAGACTCAGAACCCGGGACATACACCTTCTTTAGCTAATAAGCAGAAGCGCCCCCCAACTGCACCCAAGGGTACTACCACCACCCCCTGGGTGAGTACAGCACCCTCTTGGGGAGCTGCCTACTTTGGGAAGCAGGAGAAGAATGAAGATGAGCACTTTCTCTGGAGGTTGGGCTGTCTGTGAAATTGGTCACTGAGAACCTATCTGCGTGAGAGAGTTACCTCAACTTCTCCTCTTCTCTCCTGGTCCCCCAGACTCCTAGTTCTAGCTCCATTAAGGATCTGTACCCAGACCTAAGGTGGTTCTGTAGGGAGAGGGGCGGGGAGAGGCGGCAGGGAGGGAATCACTTCTCTAAGACTTTTGTTCTTCAGCCTTGCCCCCACCTACCTCCCTACCCCCCTCTCCACCCCCCCACCCCACCTCCACCTCCATCACCATTTGATGCTGTTTGAATTTCTCAAACAACTCAAAAAGAATGCAGGCGTGCCCGCGCGTGTGTATGTGTGTGTGTGTGTAGGGGGGAGGCATTGTTCCCTGGCATCCTGAAGGATTCCCATGGCTCCATCACCAGCAGGTATGGGGCGGGGGGTGCTGTGGTTCCATGCACCTGTGGAGCTGGAGTGGGGAGGGGTAAACTGAGCCAGCCTCCTCAGAGTCACACTCCTCCTCTTTCTGGTCCCACCCACCCGAGACTCCAGGAACCCTCCCACCCACCACCATGGTCCATGAAACCACATCCAGCTTGCCCAACGGGTGGCCAGACCAGCTGCAGATTTTTTGATGGTCTTTCTTTCTCTTTCTTTCTCCCTCCTTTTCTCCCTCCCTCCCTCCCTCCCTCCTCCCTCTCTCCTTCCTTCACTCCCTCCTTGGCTCCCTCCTTTGCTCGCTCCTTCCTTCCTTCCTTCCTTCCTTCCTTCCTTCCTTCCTTCCTTCCTTCCTTCCCTCCCTCCCTCCTTCCTTCGTTCTTTCCTTCCTTCCTCCCACCCTTCCTTCCTTCCTTCCTTCCTTCCTTCCTTCCTTCCTTCCTTCCTTCCTTCCTTCCCTTCCTTCGTGCCCTACCCCTCTGTACTCTCTTTGTGGCCACCTGAGCACTTTCCTGCTTCCTAGCTCACTTTGAATTTCTTCTCCCTCACCCCTCCCCGCCGCCCCTTGCAGGAACCAACCCTCTCTGTCCATTCTCAGAGATAGTGCTTCACCTGGGATGGGGCCTCTAGAGTCCCTCATTCCTGTTGGGATAGTGTTGCTTTGGGGCCCTTTTCATGAGCAGGTTTAGGAAATGAATTTCGTAAAGAACAATGTAGAAAAGAAATTTCCTACTTCTTAAATCGAGTCCCACAGAACTCTTTAGTCTTCCACTTTACCCCAGCACCTTCTTTCCCTGCCCTCTCCCCACATCTACTAGTCATTTGTTCTATCCTGCAACAGCCCCCTGCAAAATTTCATAATTGCTACTCTTAGGACATTTCCAAATAGAAGCTTTCTAAGAAAAATTCATCTATCTTTGCAGTTCTGTTTGCTCTTAGACTGTATCCCACAAGGGTGTATGGCTAGGGTGCGATGTTAACAAGTCGCTAGAATTAACTGTGTGTGGCTCTATTGTCTATTTAATATGCAATTAGGTTTCTTTGTTTATACTGACATTGAAGTTTCAGTTTTCTTTCCCCCAATTTTTTCCTGGTGGTGCTCAAGAAGCTATGCGCTGTGTGCATTGCACCACTCCTCATGCCTGAATTTGTCACTATATAAAAGGTTAACATGATTCATGGACCAGAGAGATAGTACAGTGGGTAGGGCACTTGCCTTGCATGAGGACAACTCAGGTTCAATCTATGGCATCCCATATGGCATCTAACCCCACCAGGCTCCCTGAGCACAGAGCCAGGAATAAGACCTGAGCACTGCCAGGTATAATCCCCTCCCCAAATTCAAAAATAAAAACCAAAAAA
>JAOXYA010000015.1:17917666-17927717 GCA_028565675.1 Sorex palustris
TGTGATGGCAGAGATCCTACCATGTTTTGGTGAAATTTCCAGTGGACTTAACATCCCTTTAAAATGTAAAGAACCTTGCTTACCATAACTTAGAACTTCAAAGCCGAGTGTGTGGATAATGCAAATTGCTGAAATATGAGATTTTCCCTACAAAGAGGTTTCCAAAAAAGATGAGGAAGAAAAAGAGTGAGGGGGAGAGAGAGAACGAAGGCTAATTGATGCCACAGTCTTTTATGTACACGGCAAAAACGGGGCAGAAATTGATTTTTATGGAATAAGAAATTGATGAGAGAGAGGAGGAGGAGGAGGAGGAGGAGGAGGAGGAGGAGGAGGAGGAGGCCCTGTGAGGCAGGTGTGGGGGCTGGGATGGGTCAGGTCAGCCCAGGCTTCAGGGTTGGGGTCCAAATAAGGGTCCCTCTTCTTAGAAAACCTAGTTCTTAATAGAAAGACAAGACAAAGGTCAGTGAGGGCCATGCAAACAGTGCAGCCCTGAGCCTTCAGCCGGTCCATCGGAGTTGGGGCAGGAGGCATTGGAGCCGGAAAGAGGTGAATTCGGGTTCTCTGTGAAGGTCTCGCCACCTGGCCCCTGCCACATTCAGTCCAGGGTGCTTTTCTGCTTTTCCCTTCCCTCTCTTCCAGTGAGAAGCTCCTGAGCTTTGTCCAGGCAGGGACAGAAAAGGCTCACGAGATCTTGTTGAATAAACAAGAGGCATATAGAAGGTCACCAACTGTCACATCCACTTGTCTGCAATGGAAGCGTCAAACTGGAAGAGACGGTGGAGCAGAGGTGGGATTCTGGGCGAACTTTCATATCCTTTCTGCCCCTGAGTGTTTGCCTAAGCCAGTTTCTCTCTTGTTTGGACTTACTACTGTTTGGACCTACTACTGTTTGCTTTTCATTTTGGCATAATCAATCTGGGCTGTTTTCCTTCTCTCCCATCTCTTCCTTTCTCCGAAAACAAATTCACTGGAGATTGAACCATTCTCTGGGAGTTGGTCTACACAGGCTTGGCAAAGCCCGCCCCTTTGTTGGTGATTGGCTCAGGGAGTGTCACATGACCGCACGCTGGCCAATGAGACCTGAAGGAATGTGCACCGTGAGAGGCTTGGAACTAGCACTGCGGGTAGGGTGCTTGCTGTGCACATGCTAACCGCGGGTTCGATTCCCAGCATATCTTACAGTCCCCAGGGCACCGCCAGGAGGAATTCCTGAGTGCAGAGCCAGGTGTGACCTCAAATCTTAAAAATTAAAAACAAAAAAACCACAAAGAGTCGTGGGGGCTGCTACCCTGCTCCTAGTGTGAGGACCACAAGCCCAAACTTGGAGAGTCCCCCTCTCCCTCTACTTCTCTTCCTTTTGAGCATTGTGGTTTGCAGTAGAGAAAGGTTAGTTGAGAACAAAATATTGTGGTTATTCTAGTGGGGCAGAGAAGAGATGAGCAAGGGAAGGGAAATCCTATAGGCCTCTTTCCCCTTTTATGACCCTTTTCACCGTAGTGTTATGGGACCACCCCCCTTAGTATTTAGGTATATAAAATAGATATACAGAGTATGTATTGGTAGTAAATCATAAAGACATTTATTTTAAACGAACCTTTTAAAAGATTGGGCCAGGGCCTGAGAGATTGTACAATTGGTAAGGCTGTAGGCCTTGCAGGCAACCAACTCTAGTTCAATCCCCAGCATCCCATGTGGCCCCCTGAGTGCCATCAGGAGTGAGTCCTGAGTGCAGAGCCAGGGGTAAAGTCTGAGCATCACTGGGTGTGGCCCCCAAACAAGCAAAAAATATATAAAAATTAAAGGTTATGTGACCACCCCCCATACGTCATCGACAATTTAAGATTCCGGACTCTAGGTAACTAAGCTCAGTCCAGCCAGGCACCCACATGGAGTATCCCATAGTTGCCCACCAGGGAGCGAGGGAACTGGGGCATGTATTGAGCCCTGCACACCAGGCGTTTCCCAAGCACTGTGCCCGCCCTACAGGGGCAGTGAGCACTGGTGATGGACAGGTCTTCTGCATAGGGTCTCAAGCACTGGCATTGGGAAAAGGACAGCAGACAAGAGGTTCATACAAACTCAGGGCCACTGCTGTGAGGTTGCTCTGGGGATTTCCATGGCAGAAACATCCTAATCCCTGCCAGGTGTCCATCCTAATCCATGCCTAATCCTTAGCCAAGGTGCCAAAGGCAAAGACAGGGGCTTGCGTGCTTTCCCAGGAATCTTTGGGCAGGTGTCCCTGGGAACATGGGGCCATTAAAGCAGGGAGCAAGAGGGTGCTAGAGACACCTGGGGTTCTGGGAGGAAGACTGACACCCTGCTAGTATCCTGGGGGACTCTAGCATCTGCCTGGACTCCAGTTTCTCTATCTTTCCACTCCCCAAAGACCTTCTCTTCCTCTCTTCTTATATCACCTTCCATCATTTGCCATTAGGCCACTCCTGACTCTGCATTCAGGAATCTCTCCTGGTGGTGCTTGGGGGACCACATGGGATGCTGGGGATCACAACGAGGTCCACAAGGCAGCACCCTCCCTGCTGTACTATCACTCCAGCCCATCTACATCACCTTTAAAGCCACACAAATCTGTCCTCCCTCTGCTTCCCTCCCCCCCACAGTCCTCTTGTCCCTCCTGGACCTTCCCACACACCAGCTCTTTCCCTCCCTCCTGTCCTCCCCACACCCTGCTCTGTCAGCTGTACATAATGTGGGCTCCCATGCTCTAGAGAACACCTGCTTTTCCTTTTTAATTATTATTTTTTTAAATTTTAATGAATCACCAGTGAGATACACTTACAGACTTACAAATTTTTGTGATTACATTTCAATCAAACAATGTTCGAGTACCCATGCCTCCACCAGTGCCCACTCTCCACCACCAATGTTCCCAATGTCCCTCCCTCCACCCGCACCCCTTCCCACCCCCTGCCTCTGTGGCAGACACATTCCCTCTTTCTCTCTCTCCTTTTGGGTGTTATGGTTTGCAATACAGGTACTAAGTGGCCATCATGTTTGGTCCATAGTCTACTGTCAGCATACATCTCCCATCCCAAGTAATCCCTCCGACCATCATTTACTTAGTGGTCTCTTCTCCATCCCAGCTGCCTTCCGCCCCCCCCCCCCCAGCACATGAGATTGGCTTCCAAGCCAGGGGGCGATCCTCCCGACCCTTGTCTCTACTATCCTTAGGTGTTTTCTCCTTTTATGTTACTTTATATTCTACAAATAATACCTGCTTTTCTGCAACCCCCCACCACACACATACTTCCCACACTAGACAAAAGACAATGGTGAGAAAAGTAGAAAGTTTGGGATGGAGGTGTCTGGAGTCAACTGCCAACAGTCGTTATTCTCACCAAGTAGCTGTTGACTTTTCTGCCCCCAAAGCCAGTGGTAATCCCAAAGCTGTTGTCCTTGGCTCCAGGGATGTAGTTCATGATAACGATCACATGTTCTTGGAACATCCTCACTACCATTTAATTCTCTGGGCCTGTGAGCCTTTCCTTCCCCATAACAGATCTCTCATTTGAGGCTAGTTCTAAGACTCTTTTGTAACTTAAAAAAATTTATTTTGGGGCTGGAGTGATAGCACAGCGGGTAGGGCATTTGCCTTGCACGTGGCCAACCCAGGTTCGATTCCCAGCATCCCATGTGGTGCCCTGAGCACCACCAGAAGTGATTCCTGAGTGCAGAACCAGGAGTAATCCCTGAGCATCACCAGCTGTGACCCAAAAAAATAAAAACAAACAAAAAATTTATTTTTTTGTTATTCTTACTAATTTTATTATTTTTGGTTTGGGGACCACACCTGGCAGTGTTCGTGCTTACTCATGGCTCTGCACTCAGGGATCACTCCTGGAAGGCACAGAGACCATATGGGATACCAACCTGGTTGGCTGCATGTAAGGCAAGTGCCCTATCTGTTGTACTATATGTCCAGCCCTTGATACAAAATTTAAATAGGTTACTAAACTGGCCAGGGGGGGCAGGGGCAGGGGAGAAGTGTCTTGCAGCAGTTTCTGAGAATTTTCTTTCAAAGAGGACTTGTTTTTCCCATTCTCCCTTTCTTTCCCCATCCCATCTTCCAATCTGCTTCCTGGAGGAAGACAGATGTGATGGCTGGAATTCTAGTCACCATTTTGGACCATGAGTCTAGAACAATGCCCTAGAGACAGCTGTTTCTAGAAGAAGACAGTATACCTAGGGACTAAGAGGAGCAAGGCTGAGATCTATATTTATTGGGGAGAGGAGAACCTCCATGTAGTGCTCAAGGGTCCCCCAGGGCTATGCTCAGTGATACTGAGGCCAACCAGGCTGGCGATCCAATTCTAGGGCCCAAGAATGTGGGGCTGCTTCTGTCTTTCAGTGCTGGGGACCAGCAGGATCACCCGAGCATTCTTTGGAGTCTCCAGGGCCACGCTTGGAAGTTCTCAGGGGCCTCCAGGCTGTACCCAGTGATGTGATCCATGCCATAAACTCTGTGCTACCTCTCCAGCCCCAACATTCAGATGAAGAGAGGAACCAGTCTCTTACTCAGCTGACCCACTCTCACTTGCAACCAAACTACTTAATCATGACATTCTTTTACTTGAGGGGCCAGAGAGAGAGTGCAACTAGTAAGGTATTAGACTTGCATGTGGCTGACCCAACATTGATCCCCGGCACCCGATACAGTCCCCCGAGCCCTGCTCAGGGATCAGAGAGCCAGGTGTAAGCCTTGAACACCACTCGGTGTGGCTCCCAAACAAACAACAAATAACAAATAAAATCTTTCCCGATATCCTGCCTTTTGGATCTTCTTCAGGCTCTCTGGGTCCATGTCTGTTTTTTGTTTGTGTAGTTTGTTGGTGTTTTGGTAGGGGGGTGGACATAACAAGGTATCTTGACCACCACCCCCCCCCAAGCCAGCTCCCTGGGAATTTGTAATGATTTCAGCATTAAAAGTTTTTGTTAGAAAAGGAGGGAGTCAGGATCTACTTTTGGACTCCTGTGGCGTCTTTCTCTTTGGGGATTTGCATGTGGCATGGGAGGGGATAGCAGAGACAGAAAGAAAGGAAGGAAGGAGGGAACGAAGGAAGGAGATAAAGAGAAAAAAGAGAGAGAAAGAGAGAAAGAAAGGGAGGAAGAAGAGAAAGAGAAATAGAAAAAGAGAGAGAAAGAAAGAGAGGAAGGAAGGAAGGAAGGAAGGAAGGAAGGAAGGAAGGAAGGAAGGAAGGAAGGAAGGAAGGAAGGAGACTTTAGTGTTGGCCTGCCTCCCCCTCCGCCCTGGTCCCTTACCTGTGAGGGCCTCCATGCCCATCTTTAGACGCAAGAGCATTCCAGCTCTGTGGCCTCAAATAGCTCACTTTCTGTCTCAGAACTTGGTCTCACCTTCATGAAGAGGCAGTCCCCCAGGGAGCTCCCACCAGAAGCCTGGGCATCCTTAGCGGCTCCTCCCCCTCATCCCTAATCCAGCTGAAGCATTTTCCAGAAAACATCTCCCCTCTGCCATCCTCCGTGGCCCTCTGTGGCCCTCCGTAGTGCTGTCAGAGCCTGTGCGTTAATCAGGCCTTGCTTCCTCCCGCCAGCCTGTCCTGCTAAAAAATGCCCATCTGGCCGGTTCCTACCCACAAACCCTCAGGACAAGACCTAAGGCCCAGCTCAGGCCCCAGCCTAGACTGTCCCTGCCTACTTCCTGGCTCCCCCATGTACCTCCTTCTGCCCCTCCCGAAGGGCCTGACCCCCAGAGGCTTCTCCTTTCCCTGCAGACTTGGTTCTAATCTTGGCCTTGGGCCACGGCTTCACCCGGGACCCAAGAGCTGTGCAGGGCTGGAGGAGCGGAGAAGTGGGGAGTGAGACAGGGTGACCAGCTCCCAGGAAGGCTTGCACAGCTGCCACAGGAGCCCGTGGGCCTGGCTGCGGGCTGAAGGGGGCCAATACTCTGACAGCCAGTGCCAGGGCACAGCTTGCCCAGAACTCAATCACTGAGTCCTGGGCACCATGGTGAAAATTCTGAGTAGCTCTGGGTCTGTAGGGCATTGACTCGACTCTGCCTCCGAGACCTTCTTTCTGCAGAAAGTTCTTGGGACAACGGCCCAACCGCATCCCGTTACCCCCATCTTCTCACTGTGTCTTAACTGTCTTCCCTACTAGGCTATAAGTGACTGCAAAGCACACATGGGCCAGCCTGAATGGGTGGACAGTAGTCAAGCTGTAGCGAAAAAAGAGGCGAGGGCCGTATCACTGCTGCTCAGGGATGAGGGGGCAGCAAGCCATGCCCTTGCTCTGAAGCATTTTCCTGAAAATGTCTCGCCTCTGTGCTGTGAGGTGCGAGAGGCCAGGACCCCATTGGAAGGCAGCAGAGCCCTGTAGGCGGCTGGGTGCGGCGGCTTCTGGGTTATCTTGTTGCACCCACTTTACAGCCTGAATGAGGGGTCCCCAACTTTCTCTCTAAGTCATTTCGCCCAGCCAGGTCCCCAGTTGTGTCCTGTGCTGTGGACATTCTCTCCCTCTCCTCTGTCTCTCTCTTCTGCCCTGGACCCCTCTGGAACAGAGCTGTCGGGGATTCCCTTGTTCTTCCACGAACCAAAGCAAGTCCAGGTCCAGAGATGAGAGGGAAGCAGATACCATCCCTCTGTGCTACAGAAAGCAGGGAGAGGGCTGGAATCTTCTGGGCCCACTGGGATCTGTCACACGGGCAATGCAAGGGGAGGGAGTCAGAACCAGGCTCTATCCTGGGGCAGGGGGCACCAAGGGACCACGTGACACCAGAGCGAACTGGGGCTCTCGCATGCAGAGCCTGAGCTCCGAGCCCCCTCGGTGGCCCTGGCAGGCTGGAAGAAATAATTTCTGCTTTGGAAGTGTCGGGTTCCTGGCCAGTCAATGGGGTGAATGATGGTGCGCTGGTGACAGAAGCTAGAGTGGGTCAAGGTAGGGCCACTGAGACCCCAATAGCTAGAAGAAGGATGTGCACAGCTGGAAATGATGTGAAAGGTGGTGACCCCACTCCCTCTCCATGTCACCTGCCCTGTCCCGAGTCATTTAGATTCAGTTCCATCTGACCTGGCATCCAGTTTGAACAGAAAGGGCGGACAATAGCCACCGCCACCCCCCCGGGGGTCCCCAGGCCTGTGTAGACCACCTCCAAGGAAGACCCCAAAGGCTCTCAGGGCCTTCCGGTCTCATTGTGCAGTGGGCACTGAGGAGAAGGTCTGAGGGCAGGCCGGCCTTCTCCCCCAAGCCGGCAGCAAGCATCACATTGGCTTCTGCCGACGGGTGGTTTCAGATGTGGGATTATGAAAGGAGAGAATACAATTTCCTGATAAAATAGAAGAGGCGATTAAGTTAATGAAGGCTCATTTTGCTGGTTTGAAAACTATAATTAATAGACATTAATTGTCTATTTGGAAGTTTAGTGTGGCGTGGGCTGGGAGCCGGCTCGGCACAATGACATGGTAAGCGCTGCATAATGAAGCCGGGCCCAGATGGTCCTGAAAGCCCCTAACGAGAGCTTGGCGAGGGGCTGCTGTCAGGATAAAAGGTGCCACTTGCCGCTCTGCTCTTCCTTTAACGACGTCCTCTCCGAGATGATGCTTATCATTTGTACTTTCATCTTCAGTTAAATAGCATATGGCCCCGGCTGATTAAAACCCCCTCCTGGTTTTAATCAGCGGCTCGGGATCAGGTTTCTAATAGTGGCGGTGGCCTTGCTGGACCCACGGAAGAGGCTTTTCAACCACATCTGAGTCTGGAGGAATGGGTGGGGGCCGGGGACTTGAGGGCCCTGCCTGCACCCCAGGTGGCAAGAGAGACAAGCTGACCCTCAGCAACCGCAGGGGCCAGGAGCTGGGCCACAAACATTGCTCACCTCGTCTTGGGGTTGGCATCAGGCCAGGCCCGGCTGAGTGAGGGGTGTCGGGAGGCCCTCTGGGCCCCTCCTTCTGTTGAAAAGACATCCATAATTGTGGTCAAAAGTTGTGGGGTTACTTCCCCAGGGCGGAAGAGGAAGGACCACGGGAAGGACTGTGGCTACCCAGCCAGCCGGCTCCCATTTCTCATGGTGACTGTGGGATATGGGGGACAGCTGGGGTTGGGAGGGCTCCACTATCCCTAATTATCCTCCTTGCACAGATGCAGATGAGAATCCTTCACGGGTTGGGAGTGGATTGAACTTCCTTGGTGAGTCAGGAAAGATGGGGTTGCCATAACGGGGTGGGCCACGGAAATGGGGGGGTCTTGGATCAGGGTCTGCTTCATCACCACCTGCCCCTTGGCTCTCTAAAGTCTGGTGCTGCATATGACTTAGACGTGATGGCAGGCCCAAGGCGGCCCATCTCTAGGTACGTCCTTGGTGTTTACTGAGCTCATGAGAAGGGACCACAGCTGAGCTGTCCAATAGCGGAGATTTTAGCTGGCCCCAAGTCTCCCCACTGTCCTCATATCCCAGCCCCCTAGAAGTTTCCCAGGACACTGTTCTGGTCACTGGACTGGGGGTCACTGTGATCTGCGTGGACAAGAGGAGCTTGGGAGTGTCTTCCCACTTCTCCCCATCCTTCAGACACCACAGACAGACTTCAGAGTCCAGCGCTGAAGGAGCTAAGCGCCCTGGTTTGTTGAGGTGCTGAGGGGAGAGAACTGCCCTGGAAAGAGGCCTGCAGTGCCCTGGACTCTGAGGTGAGAAGGTAACAAGTGATGCACCATAAACCACTGTGACACCAGCTGAGGTGGTGCCTGAGGTGTAACCCATCCTTTTTTATTTATTTTTTTAATTTTATTGAATCACCGTGAGATAGTTACAAGCCTTCATGTTTGGCTTACACTCACACAATGATCAAACACCCATCCCTCCACCAGTGCACATTCCCCACCACCAATATCCCCGGTATATCCCCCTTTCCCACCCTTCCCCTGCCTACATGGACTCTTCCTTTGCTCCATTTGAATGCCAAAGAGACAAAAAAATATTGATTGGGGGCTGGAGTGATGGTACAGCGGGTAGGGAGTTTGCCTTGCATGCGGCTGACCCCAGTTCAACTCCAGCATCCCATATGGTCCCCTGAGCACCGCCAGGAGTAATTCCTGAGTACAGAGCCAGGAGTAACTCCTATGCATCACCGGGTGTGACCCAAAAAGAAAAAAATAATTGATTGAGGTACTGGAGCAATAGTAGGGCACTTACCTTGCATGTAGCTGACCTGGGTTTGATCCCTGACATTCCATATGGTCCCCCAAACACACCAGGAGTGATGCACAGAACCAGGACTAACTCTGAGCACAGCCAGCTATGGATGGCCCAAATTTGATTGGAGGCTCAAAGGGGTGGCAAGTGTGTCTTGCATGCATGGGGCCCAGAGTTTACACCCAGTGCCACACAGCCTCTCAAGCATTGCGTGGTGGAACTCTGCTTACCCCCAGCACCTCCAAGCTCCAGTGACACCATATTGCTGGACCTGGGCACTGACCTCACAACTTGTGTCATGGGCCAACTCTCTCCCAGAGTGGCCTCTGAACCCCCAGAGCATTGAAGGGGAGGTCCTCCCAAAAGAGAAAATTAATTTGGTTGATAAATAGAAAGTCATGATAATAAGATGAAGCTGTGGACTCCAACAGAAAAGTGAAAAATTTCCAAAATAGTGGGTGTGTGAGCATAAGCATTTGAAGAATTCACAGCCTATAAATATTTCACAAAAGTCATGTTCCTTCTCTAAAGTCTAGGAAGCTCACAAAGTAAACAAAGTAGTTGAGTGCTTTTCCTCTGTCTCCCTCTGTCCTCGTCTCTCTCAAACGTATACACACCTGCACATAATCTTAGTGACTAGAGGAAATTACTACTTTCTAGAGGAAACTACTTTCCCCAAATTTGGGCTTAAAACTCATTTTACTTATAATTTGTAACGTTTTTTTTTCAGCAGGAGTGCCTTAGGCTGACCTTGGCAGTCCTCAGGGTCTCTTCCCAGCTTGGGGTCTGAAAGCTAGGCTTCCTGAACCCAATTGCATATGTGCTCAGGCCAGGATCACACACTCACACCTGTGACCCCTGTATGCCACCACAGCCCACTATACCCCCCAAAGC
>JAOXYA010000015.1:17979575-17991170 GCA_028565675.1 Sorex palustris
TCTCCGAGAGGGGCGGAGGAATCGAACTCGGGTCGGCCATGTTGGCTGCGTGCAAGGCAAACGCCCTACCGCTGTATACACACAAACACACACATATATATAATATATATATATATATGTATATGTATATGGTAGGGGTTCACTCCCTCTCACCTCCCAAGTGAGAAAGCAAAGTACACCCATCATTCTCTCATTCTTAGCATTACATGAGTTGTTCATGTCCTAGTTTCCACTGCACCAATAACTAAAAATTCTGTCATTTTGGTTTAGATTATTGTCCCCCCCACACAAGTCTTTCATTTGAGTATATTATTTGCCAGTAAAAGTATTATTTGTTCATTTTAATGCTGGCTGGTGGTTCTGTATCAAATGCTTCCTTCTGCTCCTGGGGCTCATCCAGTTCTCTGAACAGCCCCTGACTGCTGTTCTATCAGCATAGACTTAAAATCTTTTCTTCTCTGCCACATTGTGTCCTGTGTGGGCTGATGGATTTTCCTAAAGCTTCCCTAGGAAATTTCACAGGAGAGCTAGCTTTTGTGGCCTTCACCCACTACCTATTCCCTAGGTGCCAAGCTGGTGTCTAAATATATATAGCTCCCAGAGTGTCATCAGTGTGAGTAATCAATCAGGTGTTATGCTCCATCGTGAACCAAGTAGCTTTCAACTTCAGTCCTCACTAGGCATTTTACACAAATCAATGCAATAAACATATCAATGTCCTAAAATTTCTGAAGAGACGGACTGTCATTCCATTTCTAGCCCCGTCTGTGGGACCTTGGATAAGTCATTTCAGCTCTGCTAGCCTTTTCCAGTGTCAAGAAAAAAATACAAAGACAACTTCCTTTCTATCTCAGTTGTTCTGAGTCTCAAATTTGAGAGTATCTAGGAACTGAAGGTGAATGTGGAGAATGTACTAGGAGGTTATTTACTATTCCCCATCCCCCAATAAAGTTAGGTGGAGTGACAGCTTATTAAAAAACCTTGGATCTCTGTTTTGAGTCCTTGAGATTCATTTGAGTCCCCATGTCCAATGCAAATGTGTCCACAATCCCTGTGACTATAGCAGGCTACTATGTACATAGCTGGGTGACAGCGAAGAAGGAGCTTTACTTCAAACCAATGGCCAGTGTCGTCTAGTTTCAGAAGTACAAGCATGAGCTGTAGGAATTGACTTGCTGGTGTATTCAGACACTGAGATTTCAGGGCCACAGCAAAAATCAGGGTCTAACCTGTAGTTCAGGAAAGGCTTTTCTGAGCTGGGAGGCCTGTCCTTGGAGCAAGTCCCTGAAAAGGTTGTGTAGAGGCTGGAGAGCAGCACATGGATTCTCCAGGGTTTGTGCAGTGCCAGGCAGAGCCTTTCACTCAGGGGGCTGTGGGAGGCTGGTGTTTCTGCTCATACAGCAGCCAGGAGCCTTGGGAGTACCTGCTAGCTTCCAGTCTGGGCAGGAGCTGGACTCACTTGCTTGTCAGCTGCCAACAGAGAAACAGCAGCCTCTGCTCCCCTCAGCCATGCCAGCCAACCTCACAGAGGATGCCTCCACTTCCAATATAACATGGGGGACCCCAGACCCCTCCCCAGTCCTCTGCATCCAGACGGAAACCTTTACTGAAGAGACAGAAAGAGCAGAATGGGGCTCCTTCTACTACTCCTTTAAGGTAAGTTTTCTGTGTTCCACTACAAACGCTGATTTTTCAGTCTTGAGCCAGATAACAAGTCTGTCAGAGATGGTCGACATTATGAAGGACTTTCATTTTTTTTAATTGAAAATATTTAAAACAAACCTGCAAACCCTTTGATGAGCTAAAGCATGGATCTTTGTTGTAGTTTCTCTCCAGTATAGGTTTCTCTCTCCTGTTGCTGCTGAAAATATATAAATCATGAAAGGCATTTGAGAGGGGGAATTTTTTAATTTTTATTATTTTTTAAATTGCTATTTATTGAAATTCTGTGGTTTGCAATGCAATTAATGATGACTTGTAATACACAGAATTCTAACACCACAGTCATCACCAATGATGGCTCAGAGGCGGTGTTTTTAAATGTTGCTCTCTCCCTTAAGTGAAAGCACTTTTATTTAATCCTATAGTAGTGCTTAAAATGTTTTCTTGTAGAAGGAAGAGTGGTAGCATTTTTTTGCACAAATTTTGGCAGTGTAAGGAGCCCACTTGCTTCAACCAGAGACTGATGAAGAAAACATATCACGTTGGTTCATGGAGGAAGGTCCCCCTTGTCTGTTCAGCACCACTGTTGCACATCAGAAGTGCTATTTTGACAGCAGCTGGCAGTGCCACAGTTTGCTATAAGTTGCTTCCTGGTGTTCATTTATTAATGGCTGAGTTAGAATCTAATGAGTTTTACCTTCTGAATATCTGAGGGGCACGTTGAGGAAATAATCTTCCTTGAGCTCAGAGCATTTTGCATTGTGCAACAAATGGGACTGCTTATACCATTCCCCACTGTGCAACAAATATGAACAGAAACCTGGCAGGTATCCCGAAAAGAAGTTTCCTCTCTTTGGCATGGGAATGCTGCGGACCTAGCTTATTTCGCATGATACCTGATGGTACATTCAGTTGTTAAAATACTCCCCCAAAATTCCAGCTTATTTTAAAAAAATAAAAAATTCCTCTAGGAGCTGTTGAAGTGCTTTGGTTTTTCCAAAGTTGAGTCACAGCAATGTAAAACCCTCTTCTCTAATACAGCTTTGCTTTATGGGGTACGTTCAGAATAAAACTTTCAGCAGGGAGACGTTGCAAGAACTGCCAAGCCTCCTCAAGGACTAAAAGACAATGTATAGTGAAGCAGAGCCCAGATATATCACAAAGACCAGAGATATCACAGAGACCAGATATATCACAGAGAACGGTGCCTAAATCATTTCCTAGTGCAAGCACATACACAGCCCCACTGGCTGACTCTGCTACAACAATAACAACATCAAAAGAAGGAAACTTTTATCAGAGTTTGTGGCTGTGTATACTGGCTGAATAACTCCTTCAGTGAATCCAGTCTCCAGGTTCTGTCTTGGAGAAACAGGTTATGTGGTCCCAGAAAGCACGAAGCTCCTCACACCTGCGCGAGCTCGGCAAACTCTTTGATATTTATAGAACATGACAGCTAACAGAATGAAAAGAGACTGGCCATTGCAAAGGGGATAATAGTTCGCAATAAGGCAGTTGTTCTGAGACTGGACAGTAATCGTTTTCAGCTGAAATCTCATTTGCCATTTTTGAATACAAGTCCTGGGGGATGTTTTGAATATTTGAACAAGCAAGTATCTGCTCATTCTCTCCTAGCATTTATAGTCTGTCCTGGCAGGATCATCTTGAGGCTTTAAAGAGAATCACTTCAATTTTTAAAATCTCATTCCTGTTTCTTTATTTGCATCAAACAACTGGACAAGGAGAGAAGCCATTAGAAATTGTGTTCAGCCAGGAGTTAGGAATGCTACTTTTTTTTTTGGAACAATACATTTAGGACTAACGATGGCGATTTTTAACTATTAGGTAGTCAGAGGTAGATTTGTGGAAAACTAGTTTAAATTTCATAGCGTAGCTTATTCCAGAGTCCCAGTGGAGTATAGGCAGTTTGATACAATGTTGATACAGCAACAGTGTTGATACAAACCCTTGTACATTGGATTCCTTTTTGTACAAATATTTCTCAAGAAAAAAATTAGAAATATGCTCCCTTACTATCTCCCAAACGGATCCTTTTAATTCCATTGCCTTTACCAAGAGCAGTAAAAACAACATAAAAATAAAATTGGTCACAGCAGTGAAAGTAGCAAAACTCACAGCAGCAGCAATATCCATATATCTTATTTGCTGTGGGCTTTCTGGTGCCAGGAATATTGCTAAATGACCTCTATAAAGTACCTCATTGAGTTCTCACAACCATGGTGTATTATCACTCCATCTGGAAATGCCTTCCACTTTGATTTATGATCACCTAAATTCAACCCATGCTTTCAGTCTCCTCTGGCATTGCTTCGTCCATGAAACCCTCACCTCAACTCATATCTCCAGGTTACAGTTATGTTCTGAAGTGTAGCTCTCTCCTTATCACTCAACCCAACTCTTGTTATTAGCTACCAGTTGAATATGTGTCAGGCAAAGGTGTAGCTTTTTGAGTGAGAGTAAATGAATGTCTTGTGTTTGTTTCATGTTGTCTCCCAGATCTAGACACTTACTGGACAGTCAATAGATGCTGTGTAAATGGAGGGTGATGTTGAGCTTCTGTTATTTGCCTATGTCCTGACAGACTGGGTAATTGGAAGCTTGTTTTTTCAATGCCAGGTGACAATCTGGTCAACCACAGCTCCACAGAGAAGCCCATATTCTATCTAATCCCAACCAATTTTTGTGCCTGGAGCTCCATCTTAGTAGGCACATTCAGTTCAAACTTAGTCCATTTCTAAGCCAAAATGACCAACACATGGTAGAGATTCCAGTAAGCAGGGTATGGAATTAAGGTAGCGCAATAGCCTAGTGCCTGGTTTATCCCCTTGGTATCGGAAACTTCAATGTTACAATTCTGCCTCACTACAGCTGTTCTGACCGGCCCATACACAGCCTCCTAACATAGTTTCATCCCCTGCACTCTAGGTATCCCAGGGTTTCCAATGCAATATTGGCAGCAGAAGCAAAGATATCTCAGATTCTACCAACTGGCACTTTCTTTACATTTTCAGCCTTTTCTTGTTTTCCCATCTTTACTCCTTAGTTTTCGTGTCTTTTTTCTATAATTCCACACTTTCAACAGCTCCTTAGGGATATAAGAAGGGAGGTCAGAAATTAGATTACCCCTCAACTGGGGGAGATTACCCCCCAACTGGAAACCAAACTCATGGGTTTCCTGGGACTCACTACATAGTGTCCTATGCCAACTTTCGTAGTTCAGGTTCTGGTTTTCTATACAATCACCAATTTCTTGTAATTCTGAGGGCCCCCTCCAGAAGGCACTGAAGAATAATATGAACCTCAAAACTCTGCCAGTTTTTAAAGGAGAAAGTGAACAGGATTTCAAAGTGTTAACCTGTCTAAACTAAAGCCAAAGATGAAGCTGTCCAAATACAAGACTTTAATGTTGCCAGTGAATGAGCTATCAATACTCCCTGAATATCTGACTCTTAATGATGAGAAAACTAATTCAAAGTAACCGGGAAATCTGTCTGAATTACTAAATTACCTAAACTATAAAGGAGTAAAAGCACACTCACTTTTATTGTTCCTAGGTAAGGTGAGTAACATTAACCAAGGCTGCTAAATATTACATAATCATGATTTTTACCTGCTTCTTCTTCAGTGGGTGGTTTTAAGTGGTAGCTGATCAGTCTATTATTGCTTTTTTCTGTAACTGGTTTCTTGTAAGAACTTGACAGTGATTGGACTGTTTGTGGTTTTCCATGCCCTCTGCCTTCTATCGCTGATAATTTACTTAACACAAGCTTTATTCATGCAACAAAAGCAATTTCTGTTCAACCTCATGCTAGGCTTTAGCCAAAGCCCAATTTAAGAAGCTTAAATATGCTGTGCTCACTTTTATTATACTTAGATTGACAATTTGCGTCTAAGAACTCTGCTCAGAACTGGCATTTTTCCTCTCAGTGCCTTTCACTTCAACCATTTTCTGTACACTCTCTTATTTCTCTGGGTTTGTCTTCTTGTCTATAACACCCCTTTGAATTTGCTTATCTTCCTTTCCTTTTTGAGTCCCAAGATATTGTCACTGATGGTCTTCCTGGAATGCAATATCCCTCGGTCCCTGAACTTTCTGGTGCCTTACAACAAGGGGCCTTGCACTTACACACTTTTTATCCTTTCTAGTTAGTTTCGCTCTGTATATTCAATGAACTCTCCACAAGGAAATTACTCCCAGATGTTCTCAGTTAAATAATCATTAAAGGCCCACAGTTACTGCATATTTCTCCCAAACAAATCTAGTGCTTTGATCACTGCTCTGGGTCAGTTTTACTGTCTACTTCACTCCATGCTGTTGAGAATGACACAGACATTATTGTTGGCTGTGCCAGGATGTTATGCCATTCTCAAACTATGTATGTATTCAGGGAGTGACAAAGGGGAAACAAGCTTGAGTAAATTTCTCTTCAAGTAAGTTTCTCTTCCTGTCACTAATACATCTGATGGCAGGAAACTTCATTTTCATTAACCCACGCTAAAGTCAGTCATTGCAGTTTTTCAGCTTATGAAGTGTTTTCTCACTTGCTGACTATGGGAAGTTTTTCTGCTAGCTTCACATGAGCGTGAGGAGGAGGAGGTGAGACCCCCAACCAGAATTCAGGACGCTGGGAAAGTTGTCATCAGCTGAGATTTAGTTGGTGCCGTGACCTGCAGGGTGGGATCGTCCTATTCTGAAGCCATGTGAACATCCCTGGGTGAACCACATCTGGCTCCTCTCTTCGCTGCTGTGACATCCCTTAGTCACACATCCTCTGGACTTAGACTCATCAGTTCACATCTCCCTCGTTCTCCCTCCCACCCATGAATGTTTGTATCCTCACTATAAATTGTAAAGCTTCACTGCTTTCCATTCAATCTTAAGTTAGAAAAATGGTCTACGGTCCACGGTTCTCCCGTTGTTCATCAATTTGCTCAAGCGGGCCCAGTAACGTCTCTATCATGAGACTTGTTGTTACTGTGTTTGGCATATCGAAATACATCACGGGTAGCTTGCCAGGCTCTGCCGTGCAGGCGAGATACTCTCGGTAGCTTGCTGGGCTCTCTGAGAGGGGCGGGGGAATCGAACCTGGGTCGGCCAAGTTGGCTGCGTGCAAGGCAAACGCCCTATCTGCTGTGCTATTGCTTCAGCCCAAATATTTTGGTTTCACTTATTTTCAATACCACCTTACAGTCTTATTTGTTCATAATACACATATTTTATCATGGCAAGTTGAATGATTAAGAGAAGGAAAAGGCTTTAAGAACATCTTATCCTAGCTTGAAAATTGGGGCAATAATTTGCTAGGCATAAAGAGGAAATTTATGCCGAATTATTAAACACTGGAACAGGTTAGCAGAAGATGTTAGTAATATACTCTTGTACTCTCTCAGTGATGTGAATGATTATTTTTTATTTGGGAATGCCTTTTTGCTGATATGCCTCTGGGTCTGATTGTTCAACATATGTTTTTGTAATCCCGAGCTTGGAAAGTTTTCTTGCAATCTATTAGTTCGAAAAAATATGTTGTCTAAACACATTTAATTTACTATAGTTACCAAATAAAAAGTTAGACCAGAGTAAAATGTCTGGGTCCCTTGGGATAGCTTGCAATAAAGCACATTTTTCAGCTTTTCCCCTCCTCCTCCTCTTATCTCCCCCCCACCCTTCCTGCTTCCCTTCCCCTCCTATCTCACATATGCAGGGCAAGTGTTGTACTGCAGAGCCTCAGCCCCAACCAGCTGTGCTCAGGGTCTATTTCTGGCTCTGTGCTCAGGAGTGAACCCTGGTGATGCTCCAGGGACCTTATGTGTTCCTGGATACTTGAACCAGGGTCAGAGGGTTGCGGGACAGGTGCTGTAACTCCTGACTGTTTGTTTCTCCACCTACAAACCATGGGAAGACTGTGGCTGTGAAGAGGGAAGGTTGGAAGCAGAGGTACACTAACTTCAGGTTGAGATCACCCTTGCTTCAGGTGAATTGGCTGAGGCCTCAAACTTGGCAAAAACTATTGGCTTTCCCTTTTTTTAGATGGCAACCTTAGGACCATCTTGTTGCTTGGAGCAACTGCCTAGAACTTTTCTTGTCTACTTCTCCTTTTGTCTCCACCTCCAGTTAGCTTGTGTAAGCCCTCCTCCCAATATTCTGTGTATTTATTGAAAGTACAGTTCTGGCAAATGAAGTATTCTTCATGTTCTTCTGTTTCCAGTGATGTTTAGTCTGCTATATACGTTAGTAATCAGAGTAGTTGTTAATTAGCTCGTCTCTTAAATTGGCCCCACGAATTGGTACTAGTTGGTGTCACATTGGAGTATGAAGCCATTAAATATAAAACTCCACATTGATGGGATTTTTGTGTACTTGTAAAATGACAAACAGTAGAAAGGAGATGTTCTCTGCACAGAAAGGAATATAGGAATTCAAATGGAATGTTTTAATGGTCAGGATATGTGGTTAGAGTGAGTAGAGCAAGCGACTCTTAACTAGGGACAGGTTTCTGGGTGAAGCAATATATTTTTAACAAATGATCTTATGCAGATGAACATTAGAATATGAATGTGTATTTCCTATCTAGTAAACTATAACAATTTCTTTTAGATTTCTTGCTCACCTAAGGGTTTACTTTCACTTCATTATTGCTGGATCTCTCTTTTTTTCTCCCAGAATAAACACAAATGAAAAAATTAAAAAGGGGCAATTATGCCTAATATGGCCTTTTTTTTCCCCTTTTAAGATAAATAGTAGAAATTTCCTATCTAAAATGCTTTGGAGGGTTCTTTTGTAGAAAATACAGACTTCCATATTTACATCTTATTGGGGAGGTTTTTAGCACTTACTGTATTATTTAATTTTTAGGATAATTCTATTGGTAACTGGGATGGAAGATTTGATGGAGTCCAGCTTTGCAGTTTTGCAAGTGTTGAAAGTACAATTCTTTTGCATATCAACGATATCCTCCCAGGTATGTTTCCTTTATATCTTGCATATAAATAAGGCAGAGTGTCTAAGATGCATTTTGTTCTGAGCATGTAAATGGAAATTCAAGATGGCTTGTTGGAACTTGACTTTTATGTTGCAGAAGTGTTATTTAATAGAATATCCTTTCTTATCTCCAAAGGAGAACTCAGTGGCTTTTTCCCTCCATTTCTATTATCATTCACTTTTAAAAAAATCACTGTTAGAAGGTGGAAAAAAGCCCTTTTTTGATACTGAGAAGTGTCAGAAAATGTGGTAAGTTGATACTTTTTGAGCTCCACTTTGGCTAGAAGCCTGTAAACAGAAGTTGTTAATGTCATCTAATGTAATATGCTGTGGAGAAGATTTGGCTGGATGAGCATTTTGAGATGACATAATTAATTTGGCTTCCTGACCTTTGTAACAAATTAGGAACAAATTGTTAAAGGTTACATTTGAAAGTTTTAAGTACCCTTTTATGTTACAAGTAACCACTAATGATCTCTGCCAGTGATTGACCAGTGTCTACTGATAGCATTGCCAATGCCTCTCCCCTACTCTTTTTGTTGTTGTTTTTTGGTTTGGGGGCCACGTCCAGTGATACTCAGGGGATATTCTTGGCTCTGCACTCAGGAATTATTCCTGGTGGTGCTAGGAGGACCATATGGAATGTTGGGGATCGATCCGGGTTTGCCATGTGCAAGGCAAATGCCCTACCTGCTCTGGCCCCACCTCTCCCCTACTCTCTGTAGAAGCCCCCACTATACACTGGCCACTGATGTTAATGGTTTGCCAATCATAAACATTATCTAATCACATAACCATGTGATTAGATGTCATGATCATGCAACTATGAATAAAATGTCTGTACACCTGAAATCTGGAGCCAGGAATGTATGAATTCCTGGATTAGAAAACTTGCACTTTTTTGCATTCTTGATAAAACTTGTAAAGTAGTCCTTGATTATTCCCATTTTGCTGATTAAAAAAAAACAAACAAACAAACCTGGGCTTGGGTAAGGCTCAGATTGATATGCAGAATTCAGGGCCTGTCCTGTCCACTCAAGAACTGTGCTCTGGGACCACCTCCCCGCCAGATCCTGTCCATCTGCTCAGGGACGCGAAGACCTGCAGGGAGGAGTGTACTCGCCGAGCCTGGCATATCTGCTGGGAAGTATTGTTTCCATGGAGATGTGTTTTCTATCTAATTCTATAAAAGTAGAATTTTATTATAGCAAGAATCCGAATGGAATAAAATGTTCTTTTGTTTTCTTCCAGTGTTTCCCCAAATCACTGCTGCTTTTGATACCGAGCACTTTTTTTTTTTTTTGAGTTGTCTGAGGGTCGTTTCAGGTCCTCAGTTTTAGATGTCAAAACAGCAGCACTGGTGCAGAGATCGCCAAGATTCTTGAGCCTGTCCTTTCTGCCCTGCCTGTTCCCTGTGCGCCTGTCAAGTAACAAATGCTCAGTTGGCCGAGTGAGGAAACGCTTTCTACTTTAGCTTTCCGCAAGAGCACTTTAATTTAGTTAGAGATGTGGGAGTCAAGTCATTATTTCAGTTTTGTTTCATGAAAGTCCCACACTCTTGGCTTTTCTTGATTCTTTAAACTGTTTTTTTTTTCTTTTTTTTTTTTAATTTCTTGCAAATTGATTCCTAGCTGTCTCTATATCCCTGCAGAGACAAATGGTTTACATTCAGGACAAGGCAGACATGTGCCCGATGGTTTATCTAGTGATATTCTAATTTACCTTTTCCAGCCTGTTTATGGAGCGAATGCAGTTTATGATTTTATAGAGCAGAATCCTTATTACTACTCTTAACACTGCTTTATAATTTAAAATATGGGATGGGGGATCTAACAGGGGTCAGCTGTGTACAAGGCAAGCGACTTCCCACTGTACTATCTCTCTGGCAGATATTTGGATGTTTTATTGAACAATTCTCCCACCCTCTTTCTCTCCCTCCCTCCCTTTCTCACTCTCTCCCTCCCTTCCTTCTTTCCTTCTTTTCTTCTTTCCTTCTTTCTGCCTGCCTGCTTCCCCTTCCACCATCTCCCCTGCCTTCCCCTCTCCTCCCCTCCCCTCCTGTTCTGGGATGATGGTAGAGGGGTGGAGTGTGGGATCTCACTTGGCTGTACTGTGTGTGTACTTAGTTGTGGTATTTGCTGGTAGTTGCATTATTTATTTTTTTTTGTCTTTTAGGCCATACCTAGTGGTGTTCAGGGGCTACTCCTGGCTCTGTGCTCAGGCATCACTTCTGGTGGTGCTCAGGGGACCTACAGGGTACCTGGGAGCAAACCTGGGTATGCCGCATGCAAGACAAGTCCCCTAACCGCTATGTACCATGGTTCTAGTGTCAAGCTCCTGCGTTTTCAAGTCTTCTGTGACTTTAGTTGTGGTGTTTGCAGCTACTTGCTGTGCATCAGAGATTGCACACAGCTGTGGTGCCGGGACCCTAGACTGCACAGCTCAGAGGCATGTACCAGGATTCGAAGTCAGGATCTCAAGCATGCTAGCCAGGCACTTTAGCTATGGAGACTTTCCTGCCTGCCTCTGCCATCCCACTTCTCCCCCGCACCTGTTCACCTTCTTTTCTATTGTGCCTGAGTTTTGGATCCCCAGTTGTGGGGAGACCAAATCCACATACGATAATGCAGAAGCGAAGGAACTTTATTACTCGCTTGAGCCATTGCTAGCAAGAGCGAGGGCCCAAGTCTCATCCAACACAGTGGAGTCTTGACAAGGACCCCGATTCCAAATCACAAGCAGTTTATATAGGGTTCAGTGTTAAGAAGCAATTTATATATTGGTCTATTTTTAGCATCGACCCTATTACAATAGTAGTTAGCAATTAGGCAGCAGTTGGTAACACACAAGAAAGAAATACATCACAAATTAAAACAGCAAAAATACCCAGTAAAGGGACAGGGAAATATTTTAGTGGTAGATCACAGACCTGG
>JAOXYA010000015.1:17994641-18006171 GCA_028565675.1 Sorex palustris
TCATCATACAGCTGAAACCCAAGCACAAAAATTTGTAAATCTACAACTGTACCTCATGGTGTTTCACTAATAAAAATTATGTATATATAATATATATATATATATTTATGTAGGTGCTGTTTCTGAAACCATAAATTCCTGACATTTTTTTGGTGGTGGCCTCCTAAGCAGAGCTCAAGCAGCCCAGCAGCCCCTCCCAGTGATTCTTTGTCAATCAGGCCTCAGTTCAGTTTTAGGGCCTGAGGATGCAGGGCACCCTATATAGTGCCAGGGATTGAACTGTGGCCCACTGCATGTGAGTCCTGCACCTTAGCCCCTGAGTGAGCGCTCCTGCCCTGCCCCAGCTGTTTTATTTTTGGTTGGTGGTGTTTGGACCACACGTAGAGGTGGTCAGTGTTTACTCCTCACTCTGTCCTCAGGGGAGCATACCCTGTATTGAAGATTGATCCAAATTCAAGCCTATAGAAGGCAAGTGACTTCCCCCTTGTACTATTTCTCCAGCCACCCCCTTCCCTCCCTCAATTTTATTTTTCTAAGTCATCAGAGTTTTCCTGGAGTGCAGTGTCTCCTGCTGCTTCATATCAGCTTGTTTTTGGAACCGCTTTCTTAACATTTTAGAAAATTGCAGCTGTGCAGAATAATTATATAAAGTTAATATTCTATATGATAAAATTATGGAAGTATGTGAGAGATCAGTTAGGTAGATTTTGCTAATTAGATATAGCACAAATTTGAAAGTAAGATCTAAACTTCCAAGACAACTTTTTTTGGGGGGGTTAGATTTGGAGCCACATCCAGCAGTGCTCAGGGCTTACTCCTGGCTCTGTGCTCAAGGATCACTTCTAGTGAGGCTTAAGGGACCTTATGAGATGCTGGGGATTGAATCTGGGTCATCTGTGTGCAAGGCAAGTGCCCTATCCTGTTGTACTATCACTCCAGCCTCCCCTAAGAAAACCTTTTTTTTTTTCTCTCTCTCTACCAAAAACTCCCTTATAATATGTGTGTAGTGGTTTTTCTTTTTTCTTTTTCTTTTTTTTAGCTTTTTTCCTTTAGTATCAACATATTTCATAGATTTATAGGGTGGAAGTTATAAAAGTTAAACAACTCATAGAACAACCAAGAATTTTTGTTAATATATTTATGGGTTAGAAGAATATCTTTTTCTTAATCTAGTGAACAAAACTAACTTCAGGTCGTAGAAAAGGAAATTGTTCTCTAAGAGAGATAGTACAGCAGATAAGTACAGCATGTTGCCTCTCATGTGGCCAATCCTGGTTCAATCCCCAGTGCTGCACATGTCTCTCTGGCACCCTGCCCATGAGTGATCCCTGAGCACAATGCCAGGTGTATAAGCCCCAAGCACTAATTCAAAATGAAAGAAAAAAAATAAACCTACAAGTGACGTTATATGTGGGGCCATAGAGATAGTGCAAAGATTAAGGTTATAGCCTTGCACAAGCGAACCTTGGTTCAGTTCCCAGTAGTGTATATCCCCAAGGGCTGCTCAGAATAATCCCTGAGCAAAGAGCCAAGCGTAACCTTTAAGCATGGGTGAGTGTGGCTCAACCCATTGTGTATGATATTTGATCTTGGAAGGCTGATAACTCAATGGGATATATAGGTAATAGTAATTTTTTAAAAAATATTAACCTCCTGATCTAGATAGAACGGAACTTGCTATGTTCAGAAAATATGAGTCATCTAAAGGCTGTGTTAAGATATGTTACTTGTGCTGTGGCAGATTTTATTTATATGAATAAGATATTGAACTGTTCTCAATGGAAAAAAAAATATTTTGTTGAGTTCTGGAGACTCAGTTTCTCTTAACAATGGCATATCCTCTTGTACCAAGGAGGGATCATGTTTTGGAGTGTCTGATATAGGTAGAATAGCTCTCTCTCATCTTTAGTTGAAATATGAGAAATTATACTCCTAGGGCCAGAGAGATAGCACTGTGAGTAAAAAACACTTGCTTTGCATACAGCTGACCCAGGTTCCATCCTGGCACCACATATGGTTCCCTAGCCACCCCCTCCCCCCAAAAAAAAGAAGGAAAGAAACAATGCTCCAACTCTTTTATCTTTCAAAAATATGAAGAAATCAGATAAAACATTTGCTGACTAATCATCCAAATTGTTTAAACTGTAAATCTTTTGCTTTTTGTTGTGTGGTTATTTGGTCTGTACCTGGTGGAGCTCAGGGCTTTCCTCTGGCTCTGTCTGTGCTCAGGGATCACTCTTGGTGGGGCTCAGGGGACCATATGGGGTGCTGGGAATTGAACCCAGGTTGGCCATATGCAGAGCAAGTACCCTACTCACTCTACTATTACTCTGATCCCTACACCTTAAATCTTTTAAACTTGATTTTTTTTATTGCTTATATTCAGCATTTTAATATTATTTTCTTTGGAAAGGAATAGGTGTTTTTTTTTCTTTTTGGGTCACGCCCAGCAATGCACAGGGGTTATTCCTGGCTCTGCACTCAGGAATTACCCCTGGCAGTGCTCAGTTAACCATATGGGATGCTAGGAATCGAACCTGGGTTGGCCGTGTGCAAGGCAAACGCCCCACCTGCTGTGCTGTTGCTCCAGCCCCAGTTTTATTTTTTTTTTAATTGCATTTTAGGCACTTTTAAAGTATTGATAATGGCAGGGTTTCTATGTGTAAAGCATTCTAACATTGCACCCTCCAGTGTGTCACCACACCACCCTCCAGCCACTCCCCCCCCCCACACTCTGCCAGTCTGCTACAACCCCCTTAATATTCTTCCTACTAAATTAAATTCCCTTAATATTCTTCCGACTAAAGACTTCTCAGTTTCTGTTGTGTTCGGTATTTATTGTTTTCTTACTGTGTTTCTTTATATATATACAACATATAAGGGAGATCATTCTATGTGTGTCTCTAACCTACTAAGCTTAATAATCTCCAGATCCACCTACAAAGGAGCAAATTGCATGAGTTCATCTTTTCTTATAGCTTTGTAATATTCCATTGTGTATATGAATCACCATTTCTTTATCCAGTCATCTGTTTTTGGACACTTGGGTTGTTTCCAGATTTTGGCTATTGTGAATAGTGCCGCAATGAACACTCTTGTATCTTTTGTGAATAGTTTTTGGTTCTCTGGGGTAAATGCCAGGAAGTAGAATTGCTGGGTCATACTGGAGATCAATTTCTAGTTTTCTGAGAAATGTCCATATTGTTCCAAAAAGACGGGACCAGTTGACATTTGTACCAGCAGTGGATGAGGGTTCCCAAAAGGAGTCGTTTTTAAATAGATTAAATTTGTGAAATGACAGGTTCAGCAAATAACACTGGAGAATGGAAAATTTGACATATGAAAGTTACAAGCTATCGCATGTGGAATTATTTTTAAAAACTTTATTATTTTTAAAAGCAGCTTTTTCTTTCCGCTTACTCTTGTCATATTGACTTTTGACACTGCCAAATGGTCATCAACTTTTTAAAAACTGAAAACAGTAATAGATTTTATTATATACATCTGTTCATTATATAACTAGTGGTTAACACTGCATGCATATTAATTTCTCTTATTAAAAGCTTTCACATCATACTGACTTTTTTTTTAAAGGAAGTTTTCTTTTTCCATAGGATCTACCTCAGACCCTGGAAATAGAAACAGATCTGAATTATTTTATACCTTAAATGGGTCTTCTGTTGACTCACAACCACAACCCAAATCAAAAAATACATGGTACACTGATGAAGGTAATCTGCAATTTTAATGTTATTTCTAACAATCTGCTTAGCAGACGTGCCTTTGAAATTTTTTTTTTAAAAAAAAGGAGGAAGCTTTTTAAATTGCTTTTGTAAACAGTCTTTATCATCAATCTAAATTTTTGGACACAATTTGAACTGCACTGTTATAAAGATGAAACATTTAGAAAATGTATTATCAGCTTGTTTTCTTCCTATAATTGATCTGCATAGGATGGAATCAGTTAAATCTGTCTGGGTCATTCTCAATCTCTAACGTAGTCCATTTTTAAAACTCTTCCCTTGTATCTGAGACATCATTTTCTTCTGTTTTCTTTTTCCTTTCTTTTTCACTTTTTACTTAATATTGATGAGATGTTTAGTAAGAATCAGGTACCTTTTTAGTCACTGAGAAGATAACGGTGAGAAAAACAATGCACATGGTTCCTGACTTTTCTGAATTTATGATCAAGTTTAGATGTCTTATTTAGATAGAAATTGCTAAATAATCCTGACACAGATAAAGAATCGCAGTCGTGATCAGTGCAGTTCTACAGACATTATTAAGGATAATTTTTCTTAGGGAATCTCAGCACTGTTTCTTCTGGATGAATTATGTGCGTGAGCTTGGAGCAACCAGAGGCACTTTCCGAAAGTGAAAGGTGCAGAAGAACCACTTAGGCAGAAGGAATTGTTCTGTACAAGTCTTGTGGAAAAGTAGAGCCTTGTGTTTGTTTAGCAAGGACTGAAAAGAGTAGCCCAGAATAATGGAACCGAGAGGGGAAAGCATAACCATTTTGGAGATGGAAGTGGAAATGTCACCAGGGCTGGGGTGTAGAAAACCCAGAGAGCCTCTGTTACAGCAGATCTAACTTCAGGTCCTTAGAGAGAATGAAAATAGCACATAGATCACCAACTGTCTTCCATGTAATAGCTCTTTATTTCTTCTAGAACTCATAACCCAGGCAGAAGGCAAAGTATCTCACTGGAGCTGGCTCACTGATGGACTAGGCAAACCCGTACACAGTTACCTTAGCTTAAATGCAGTTCTGTATTCTCCACCTCTTTGTTGTTTCGTCTGTCTGATTGGCTGAGTAAATGAAGGATGACAAGTCTGATCTCATTGGTTGTATCCTCTGTAAATGAAGTACAGTGAGATAGACTAATCCTGTTGCTAGGTTGGTTTCCTATGTTAATGGGGATGTTGCAAGGAACGAATTGGATTGCCTATGTTAATAGGGTTTGTTGAGAAGAACCAATCAAATCACATTCTGTCCATCGGAATAGAGCTGATTATCTGGCCTCTCCTTCCTCCTCTAAGTCCCTTTCTAATGTGCTTCACACTCCAGTGTGAAAGAAGTTGGAAGCATTTTGACGGGTTTTCAGCCAAGAGTGACATGACCAAATTTGTCTTTTGAAAAGATCATTCTGGCTACACAGAGAACAATGGATTGAGGTAGGGACTGTGTATAGGCAAGGATACCATTGAATTTGGCCACAGATTATGACTGGGATTAGGTTTCCTGGGAAAGAGAAGGAGAGAGGAGGATGGAAAGTGAGAGCTGAGGAAGATGGTTGTGCCCAAGAGGGCCCTTGACTTTCTGGGGAGCAGACACAGTAATTGTGGAGGAAGGGGCGGGGTTGAATTTTGAATATGTTGTGTTTGTGAAGACTTACAAACTTCCTGGGGGATAAAAAGTGGAGCTTAGGAGAGAGATATGGTCTCTGGAAACACATTTGTAGGTTATCTGTGATGATTTTGTGCGCAGCCGACTCGGCCGAGCCAGGTTCAATTCCTCCACCCCTCTTGAAGAGCCCAGCAAGCTACCGAGAGTATCTCGCCTGCACGGCAAAGCCTGGCAAGCTCCTCGTGACGTATTCAATTTGCCAAACACAGTAAGAACAAGTCTTACAATGGAGACGTTACTGGTGCCTGCTCGAGCAAATCGATGAACAACAGGAGGACAAGTGCTACTCTAGTGCTACTGCGATGATTA
This sequence comes from Sorex palustris, assembly GCA_028565675.1. NCBI lineage: Eukaryota > Metazoa > Chordata > Mammalia > Eulipotyphla > Soricidae > Sorex > Sorex palustris. The sequence goes on from JAOXYA010000015.1 coordinate 18,000,358, forward strand.
AAATCCTGTGAATAATAATGCTTAAGGAGAGAGTGGGGATACTTAAGACTAAACCTTCAGGAACTGGGTAGAAGAGAGTAAGGCTGGGGTAGAAGAGAATAAGATTTCAAAAGAAACCGAGAGACCAGAGAGATAGCACAGCGTTTAATACGCTTATCTTAACTATATATGGGGGGAGGGGAAGGTGTAGGGGGAAGGGGAGGGAGGGATGAGGAGAGCAGCAGTGCTGAGAGGGCAAAAGAGATAGAGATCACACACATACACCCACTGATTTAGCTGGGGAGTTGCCAGTAAGTGAGTTTGGGGGTTTGTTGTGTGTTTTTTTTTTTTTTTTTGGTGGAACAAGGAAATGGAGTTCACCTGTCTGTAAGTTAGAAGAGTGGGCTTCATCCTGGATTTCTTCTCACTTCACATTTGAGACCTCTTGATTTCCTCCTCCTCATTCTCATTAGACTCCTGCTCCTCTTTTTTTTTTTTTCACAGTTGCTGCCATAGTTCAGCTCCTTTGTTTGCTGCTAAGTTGATGGGTGGCCCCCTAACTGGTTTTTCTACCTCTAGCTTCTGTTACTTTTGTTTTGAACCATAATGACTAATCATCTTCTTCATTATCACCATCATCTCTGCAGTTGACATTTGTTGACTATTTGTTACTAGGTCTTGACATGTATTTCTATGTGTTATTTTAGTTTGTCCTCATACAGCTTTTAAAGGTCAATATTTCTCCCGTTCCAGTGCTAAAGTACCTGAGCCACACAGTTGGTCATGGTGGGGCCACTCTGCCAGCTTGGATCTCTTTGACACCAGAGAATAAACTTTTGTTCGTAATGAGTTTCTCTCACAATATTCTTGGGGTGATTTTTTTTGAAGAGACCTGTATTGTCTCTCCCTTCATATTTATTCTCTTCACATTATCCTTGGGATGATCTATCTTTCTTTCTTTCTCCTTTCATTCTTATTGTGGTGCAAGGTGTTTTTTTTTTAAACTTTATAACAATACTTTTATTTTCAAAATTTATTTTCAACTTTTGGGGTCACACCCGGAAATGCTCGGGTTACTCCTGGGTCTGAATTCAGGAATTACACCTGGTGGTGCTTGGGGACCATTTTGGATGCTGGGGATCAAACCCGGGTAGACCATGTGCAAGGCAAATGCCCTACCTGCTGTATTATTGCTCTGGCCCAGTATAAGTTTTTTTTGCTTGTTTGTTTGCTTGTTTTTGTTCTCACCTGGCACTACTCGAGTTACTACTGGTTCTGCGCTCAGGAATTACTGCTGGAGGTGCTTGGGGGTCCATATAGGATGTTGGGGATTGAGCCTGGGTCAGCCATGTGTAAGACAAGCGCCCTCTCTGCTGTCCTATCTCTCCAGCCCCTCCTGGGGTGACTCTTCTATGTGTCTCTCCTTACTCTCTAGTAATACTTATTTAGCCCTTAGTGATAAGAATCCTGAATCCTTACTTTTATTGGACATTTGATCACGTTACCTCTTTCTTGTCTGTCATTTCCCTTGAATCTTGCTCCTGCTGGCTGGTCTAGCACTTTGCTGGCACATGCTCTTACTACTGCCTGGAATCCTTCTTTTCTTTGCTCCTGCTTCACACACCAACTTCTTCCTGAGTTAAGTCTCAGCCTGGTCTTTAGTTTCTTTGAAGCTTCTCCTCGTCTCTCCTAGGTTAGGTGGAGTGACATCATCATGGTTTTGCTTTCTTGCCTGGAGGATGGTGAGTTCCAGGTGCCAACATAGGACTTCGTATATGGTAGATTTAGTAACTGTGTATAAGGTAAAGGAGAAGAATTCCAGGGACTTGGAAGATAGCACAGTGGTAGCATGTGCGAGGCCCCAAGTTGGATCCCTGGGCACCCAGGACCTCCTAAGTACCACTGAGCATAACCAGGTGTCACTCCATACCTGAACTTCCAGGCCAGACATCACTGAAAACAGTCAGAAGCACTCCAGGCACTGCTGGGACTGTCCCCTATGTGAAAAAAAATTTTTTCTCAGAGTACTGTAGAACTCTGTGATGACTAAGTTTTCAGATATATTCAGGTATGTTAGGGATCCACAGTTGTCCCAATGAAAGTCTACTGTTGGGTACAGTGGGAATAGATACATGTGGCTTGTGTGAGTTCTTTGTTTTCTCCATGCTTTCAGTTCTGGAATGCAGTGGGGGGGGGGCACGTGAAAGGAGGCAGTCAGGGCTCTGGCCCCCAAGAGCTGGAGGCGTGTTTAAATGATGCTTCTCCAGGAGGTCCTGTCTCCTTATACACGACTGTCCTTAAGATTTGGCTCATGGCGGCCTGGAGAGGTAGTCCACCTTGCACGTGGCAAAGCCAGGCCAGGTTCAGTCTCTGGCACCCCATAGGGTCCCCCAAGCCCTGCCAGGAGTGCAGAGCCAGGAGTCAGCCCTGAGCACTGCTGAGTGTGGCCCCCAAACCAAACAAAAACCAAAAAAGATTTGGCTCATGTGGTAGCAGATGCTGGCTGCTTTTTTTTTTTTTTTTCTGGGGGTGGGGGTAGGGGACGGGGGTGGAGATGAAACATCAAGGGACTGGCAGAGCTCATCAGTCCTTTGAGGAGTCCCCCACAGCAGGCCTCCAGATGGCACCGCGTGTGGTAGTGGTGGTGGTGGTGGGGACTCTGTGCTTCTGTTCCCGTTGGCAGGTTTTGCTTGTACTTTCCCTGGTGCCGAGTGCTTTCTAAGGAAAAAAAGCTAGTACAATCCTCACTTTTTCATAATCTAGGTAATACGAAGTCCTCAAATGCATGGATGTACTTTTATCCTTCTTTAGAACACTTTCTATATTGTGTCTAATGCAGACTTTTGGGTTCTATTTCGATTTGGTCTAATGCTGTATCCATATTTCATGAAAGCAATTTGATCTTAAAGTTTGGGAACATTTAAAGTAAAATTTATGTGAAGTCGTCCTTCATTCTTAAATTGGAAAAAAAATTTGGGAAAAGAATAAGTGTAGCGCATATGCTGCCCGAGTCCAGGTACTGCTTGCGCTCATGCAGTTGAGCACGTGTGTCGCCTGCATCTCCCCTCTCGAGATGTGTACTTTCATGCTTTCGTGTCTAATGCTGGAATGTGTGTAGAGGCTCTCTCTGCCCTTGGAGAAGCCTACGTTCTCTCTTGAGTACGTTACTCTCTCTCTCTTTCACTCTCTCCCCCTCCACACCTTAAAAACTCTCCAAATAAAATCTATTTATTTAAAAAAAAAAGAATAAGTGTAATTATTTCTGAAGTTAATGCTACTTCATTTAAAACATTTTTTCTATACTTTGTCTATTCACTGTAAAGAATATTGAACCCAATATTGAATATTTCCTTATGTCGGTAACTATACCAAGGGCTATGGGTTCAGTCCTGACAAAGATTAATACATTTCCTGTCCTCAGTGAGCTTATATTGTAGACACCCTGCTAGATAGGAAGTGTTTAGACAGACAAGGTTTGACAGGTACAGTGAAGGAAATAGACAAAGTGAGAATGCCTGGTAGGAAGCTACCATTGAGTGGTTTAGAAAAGGTTCTTTAAAGAAAGGGTATGTGTATTAAGATCTGGTTGATCTGAATGGACCTGCCAAAAAAAAAAAAAAAGACCTCAGCAGGATCTTTCCAGACATAGGAAAAAATAAAGACAAGTCCTCTGAGCTGAGAAGAGCATTTGAAGAACAGGGAGTTGGCAAGAATGGTTGTAAAATTAGTTCCAAGGGAGTGTAGTTGATGAAATGAGTTTGGTTGGGTTAAGTAGAAGGTAGGTTATCCAGGACCTACCTTGAGGTCTTGATAAGAAATTTAGCATTTATGCTAAGAATTCCAGAAAGTCAATGAACAGTTTTGTTTCTTTTCCCTGCTTCCATCTGTCTCCCACTTCTCCCCACTGCCCTCCTTCCCCCCACACCCCTAGTAGAGTACAGGGACTATTCCTGGCTCTGCTCAGGGGTTACTTCTGGCCATGCTGGGGAAACCATGAGGTGCTGGGGATTGACCTAGGCCTCCCATATGCAAAGGATGTGCCCAGCTCATTGAGCAATCTCTCTATCACCCACCCCCTACCCCCCAGTGAACGGTTTTAAACAGGGGGATGAGAAAAGGTTATGTAAGATAATTTAACTGACTCTCACTAGAAGTTGTATGTTGAATAAACTGGAGAGATCTAACAGAGCAGGTCACAGTCTAGTTGCAGAGTAAAAGCTGGTGGATGCTTGAATGATGGAGATTATGGTAGAGGTTAAGAGAAATGGATCCGTTTAATATATACATATTGGAGATAAAACTCACAGAACTTACTTTATCCATCTGGCTCTTGGGCTTGGGGCAAATTGTGGGTTTGGGAAAGAAAAGAATAACTCAACAAATTGTAGCTTGATTCCCTTACTAAAAATCCTAAGTGGATAAGGTTTAAAACACAAAATATAAGGCATAGTGAATACCCATGCAGTCCCATTCACTTTAAAGAAAAGAATACTGCCGTTCCTTTGAATTCCCCTTAAGGCCTTTTCCTTGTACCACTCTCTTTGCTCCCTCTTCGGAGCTATCATCATCGTCAGTGTTTGTTATCCTCTTGGTTTCCTTATATCTTCTTACGTTTTATATCTGAATAATGCGCAGTTCTGCATATTCCTGAGTTGTATATACAAGGAGTCAGAAAAGTTGCGTCTTGGGCAGTGCTTGGCAGCCCAGAGGCCACTTCCTGAGCTACTTGGTCCAGTGGGCCTAGCAGTGTGGGGATTGGGTCCAGCAGTGCGTCTTGGGCTCTGCAGTGTGGAACCATCAGGAGATGCTTGGAGGGGCACCAGGGCTATCCCTCATGGTGTGCAGGGGACCATAAAGTGCCAGGGATCAAACTTGGGGTCTCATAAATGTAAAACATGTGTTCCACCTCCACATAGTATTCTGTTTTATGGTTGTAAAATATATCAATATACCACAGTGAGCTTATCCATTCAACCATCAATGAATCGTTTGTATTTTCCTATTATTGTTGAGCTCCGCTTTTATTTTTCTTGCCCCGTATGAGATCTATTACCAAGAGTGGAGTTTTTGGGTCATAGATTATATACTACTTTTCTTTGCCAAATCATGCCAAACTGTTATCCCAAGTAATAATTCCAATTTATACTGCAGTTGGCATTTTTAAGCATCTAACTTTCTTTTCATCCTTAAGATAATGGTCAAAGACATAGAGACATAACTTCTATGATTGTCATTTCTTTTATACCCTTTACTAGCAAGAATAAGAATCTTCTTTAATTGATTTGTTGCTGGTCAGTTGAGTTTATTGTGTGAGTTACTTTTTCAAGTCCATTAGTTATCTAGTTTTTTTGGGGAGAAGAGGGGATCAGGATATTTTTCCTATTAGTTGATAGACCTTTTACGAATTCTAATTCTTTCTCAGCTGTTGCTATGATGTAACTATTTTCTCTCTGTAACTCATTCTTATTTGGACAGTGATTCTTCCAAATGACCAAGTAGCTCTTAATTTTAATCTGGTCATATTTGTCAATCTTTTCCTCTATGATTTGTATACGTACGTGTAAGAAGATTTTTCTCTACCCCTAAGTATTAAGAAACAGTTTTTTAATTCTTAAATTTTTCTCAATTTCTAAGTGTTATGAAGCTTACAAAAATGTATACTTTTACCATTTACATCTATCTTTACGCCACCAAGAAATTATTTAGAAGTACAGTTTTACTTTTGAAGAAAATAAAGATAAACGATTCCTCAACTCTGTTTATAGCAAATGACTTTCTTTCCCCACTCTACAATGCCTGTCTAGCAAAAGTATTAGTTGCTTTTAAGGATAATTT
>JAOXYA010000015.1:18097483-18114176 GCA_028565675.1 Sorex palustris
CATGTCTGCCATGGAGGCAGAGGGAGGGTGGGAAAGGGGGGTTATACCAGGGATATTGGTGGTGGGGAATGTGCACTAATGAAGGGATGGGTGTTTGATCATTGTGTGATTGTAACCCAAACATGAAAGCTTATAACTATCTCCTGGTGATTCAATTAAAAAAAAAAAGGCACATTGGTGAACAGTACTCAGCATTTTTGCAGTGGCATTACTCCTGGCGGTGATCGGGGGAACATAGGGATGCTGAGTAGCAAACCCGGGTCAGTCGCATGCAAGGCAAACGCCCTACCCACTGTGCTACTGCTCCAGCTCCTCCCTCCTCCCCCCTACCTTTTTGATGCTTAAGACGGAATTTTAATTTCAATGTTAGTGTCATGAAATGCACAGTTAAGGGCATACACACACATGCGTGCACACAACCATGTACTCTAAATTAAAAACTTAAAAACCAAAGATTATGTAACATGGGAGAAGTTGACCATTTTTGCAAAAAAAAAAAGAAATTTTAGTTATTAACCTGTGACTATGAAAGTAGGTGACCTTAAAAATTATAGTTAGCCTTAGAAAATTAGAGTTAACCTGTAAAAGCCTGGTAAACTCAGTTTAGAGAACTAGTAAGTCAATTCTGTAAGATTACCATTTACTGTTAAAATGTTAAAATAAAATTATAATGCTTATAATCTCTATAGCCTTTATCTTTTTTCTCTCTTGTACATACATAAAGTCACAAAGGATATGTAAGAAATTAATAACACTGAATGCTTGGCTAAGACATAGAAGGAAGGGCAGTATGGAGGCAAGTAAAAGGGTCAGGAGTCCATAGTTCTATCATTTGATATCCTCTCATTTAAAAAAAAAATAGTATGACTTACAAAAATAGCTTCGTGTGAATGATTATAAACTGATGTGTTTTGAAAATTAAGAGAAAATATGGTCAATTTACATTCTACTGTACAAAGATGGCAATGCAGTCAAGACTTAACTATTAGCTGGCAATACCACAATATAATGGCCTGAAATAATCCTGTGGCTATTTAAATATCTGAATATTTAAAGCAGTCTGGGGTGGAAATACACGTATCTCAAGGCAGTGTATAAAACTTATGTTAGATACTGAAATATTCAGTATCTTCAAGCAAAAGAACAACAACAACAAAAAATACCCAAACCCTCATCCAGACATAGCATGTAGGGAAAATCGTCTTTCCCATTTACCTCAGTACACTTAACAACCTTCTCATCTGTTTCAAAATCTGCATCCAATTTTATTTTTTCACTTGGAAATCCTTGTAATGATTTTCCATCCACAGAACTAATGACACTATAGAATAAGACAAAAGAGAATTATTTGTACCACAAAGCTTCCTATGAAGTCAATTATTGGATTTAAACAAATGGAATGAGAAAAAATATGAAAATAAATTTAAAGCAGTCATAAGATCTCAATTATAAAGAAAATAATTAATACTATAGTTCATATTCATTTATAATTTTTTGATTCTATAGCAAATTGTATCTATTTTTTTTCATATGTCCAATTCAGGCCAGCGTTTAAAATATCTTATTTTCCAACAGAAAAGCTGGCTCATAAATTTCAAAAATTCTATTTTGAATCCTTCCGCATGGGCCCTCTTCTTCCTTCTTTGCTTCAAACCCCTTAGCCAATCTCCAAAAAAGGAAAAAAAAAAAGGCAACTAGAAGATGGAGTGGCAATAATATTCAGTAAATCCTCTACTGAGTATCTCAAAAATGTACTTATTTGCATGTAGAGTGAATTGATATAATACACAATAAACAAGCAAAGGAAATCCATTACTACACAAAAAAATATATCACGTGACAGTGTCTTAATTTTCTCTGCCCTAACACTAAGAGTATACTGCTACATAATGAACATACATTGGCCCCCTTACAAACTGACCATCCTTTAGTAATTTATAGCATACTGAACAGAAAGACAGACTATTCATTAACTGGACTATAAGCATTTAAATTGTCACTGTCACTGTCCTCCCGTTGTTTATTGATTTGCTCGAGCGGGCCCAGGAAAGTCTCCATTGTGACAATTGTTACTGTGTTTGGCGTATTGAATATGTCATGAGTAGCTTGCCAGGCTCTGCCGTGCGGGCGAGATACTCTCGGTAGCTTGCCAGGCTCTCTGAGAGGGGCAGAGGAATCGAACTCGGGTCGAACAACAACAATTTTAATTAATAAATGGAGAAAAATAGCGGGTGGTAAAGCAGCCACTATATATTGCCCCAGTTATTTTGTGATAAACTAAAGCCTAAATTTGGGGGAAATTTCTACATTTATAATACTGATTCTTTTAAGCAATGAATATGATGATATATCTTACCATTTATTTAAACATTCTCAAGTGTCTATCATTTTTTTCACCTGTTGGTAACTTGGAATTACAAAAAAAATCAAATATACATTCTTGACAAAGATATGAAGATAATACCCCTTATACTCTCTTGCTGGGAAGATTGATTGATTCAATTTTTTGGTAGGACATTTGGCAATATCTTTAAATTTTTTAACATTATTATCATTTCTTCTGTAGCTTTTCATACTGCAGAAATATTGATGCTTGGATAAGAATAAATATAATAGGGCACTATTTCATTTTTGTTTAGAGGTCACACCTCTGGTGGTAAGGGCTTATTTCCGGCTCTGTGCTCAGAGATTACTCCTGGCAATGTTTGGGGACCATATGCCTTGCAGGGCGTTCAGCGGCATTCCTTAACTCCTGTACTATCTTTCTGGCACCTGAAGGACTATTTTTAGCTGTGTAGCAGTGTAAACAAAATGTCCCTGTATAAAGAAATAATTAATTAAAGGTTTGTGCATATATTAATCTTTATTCTACAAATATAGTAAAGCTTACAAGGCATTTCTTTTCTAAATTTTAATTTAATTAATTAATTTTTTAAAATTTTTAATGAAACACCATGAGATACAATTACAGACTTACACACTTACACAGATTACGTTTCAGTCATACAATGGTTGAGTACCTATCCCTCCACTAGTGCCCATTCTCCACCACTAATGTTCCTAATATCCCTCCCACCACCACCACCTCATCCCCCCTCCCCCCTCTGCCTCTGTGGCAGGCACATTTCCTTTTACTCTATCTTCTTTTGGGATGTTATGGTTTGCAACACAGGTATTAAGTGGCCATCATATTCGGTCTATAGTCTACTTTCAGCAAACATCTCCCATCCTGAGCAAGCCCTCCAAGCATCCTTTGCTTGGTGGTTCCTATCTATCTCAGTTATCTTTTTCCCCAGTATGTGAGGCCGGTTTCCAAGTCATGGAGGAAGCCTCCTGGTCCTTATCCCTACTATCTTGCAAGGCATTTCTGTACTTACTATCATAGACTATTGATTAATCACTGTCACTGTCCTCCCACTGTTCATCAATTTGCTCTAGCAAGCCCAGTAACATTGTGAGACTTGTTGTTACTGTGTTTGGCATATCAAATACATCACGGGGAGCTTGCCAGGCTTTGCCATGCGGGCGAGATACTCTCGGTAGCTTGCTGGGCTCTCAGAGAGGGGCGGAGGAATCGAACTCGGGTCAGCCATGTTGGCTGCATGCAAGGTAAATGTCCTACCTGCTGTGCTATTACTCTAGCAGTTTATATCATTAGTTATTGGTTATTAATTTATTTGGGTTTGGGACCATGTCCAGCAATCATCAGGGGTTATTCCTACCGCTATGCTCAGGAGTAATCTCTGGCAGTGCTCAGGAATTCTAATAGCCCTTGGCCGCGTGCAAGGCAAACACCTCACTTTCTGTACTATCTCTCTGGCCAAATTATTTATCTGTAAAATAATTCTATTAACTCTAAAATAATTTATTTATTTGATTAATCTTTCTTTAAATTGATCCATGTTAACAAAGATCTTGATCTATTTCCAAGGGACATTTTTACATTACTTCCTTTCGAGGAAAATTGATGGCACTTGTCGCAAAGGGAAAGCAGTAAGAGAAACCAAAGAAGATCACACACTAGCCACTCATCTGTGCCCCAGATGAAGTCCTCCTGATTAAGAGCCATGCCAGGCTTCCTGCAATTTCTGAAGAACAAGGCTGTGAAGCACTGAGCAGATATGGCATGTGGTAACTACTCAATAAGTGATCAACACTTTGAAGACATTGAAGCCAAAAGGTGGGACCAAGCTCTTGAGAACATCTCTCCATGTTAGTCGAGAAGAAAAACATTTTTTTCTTCAAGAAAATTCATTTTCTTGCTTCAAGAAAATGCCCTCATTCCTCTTCTCTGGGCATTAGTGAGGCAATCACTCATGTTGGCAAATGGCAGAAATCTCCTCATGTTCCTTTGTTCCTTCCACTGGGACATGCAGTGTGTTTATTGCCCTATCAGTTGGGTCTGGTCAGTGACTGCTTTGGCCAGTGTGGTGGGAGAGGTGGCCAGTCAGGCCTAAGGTTAGAAGTGACTTGCCCAGAGGCTCTGCATCATCCTCTCTCTAAGTTCTTGTACCATAACCCTGATCTTGCACCGGTCTCGGGAACTGTACATTCCCCAGCGTATGCAGATCCAACCAGCATGCGACGGAGCTTCCAGTTTGTTCATGGCTGAGTATTGATTCTTTCTTAATGATTAAAAAAAAATTCTGAAATCCTATTACTGCATCTGAGCAAAGTCAGGCCAGCATCCAGCAGAATGCAAGACTGGGCCAATGTGGTACCGGCAGCACCTTTTGGGGGTAGCCAGAAACCTGCCCCCCACCCCAGCCAGCCAGGAGACCAACAAGATCAGACTTAGCTGGCCCCAGCACTAGGCCTGGCCTTCGGGGGTGGGGGGCGGGGGGTGATATCTGAGCCAAAGTGACAACCAAGAGCTTCTGTGTGGAGGTGGTTTGCTGTGGAGCAATAGCTGATTCTCCTGTTTTGTCAGACGGTTGGGGAATTTAGGCCTTGCCAGTGCTGCTATTGTTTCATTATATTATTTATATTGTAGCTATTAAAACATTTTGTTATCCTGGGCTCATTTACCGAGAATCAGAGCCTCCCTCCAATCCCCTGTTTTTTGTTTTTTGTTTTTTTTTTTGGCTTTGGGACCACACCCAGCGGTGCTCAGGGCTCACTACTGGCTTTGTGTTCAATGAACATTCCTGGAGGTGCTCAGGGGACAATATGGGGTCCTGGAGGTCAGTTACCTGCAAATCAAATGCCCTACCATACCATACTATTGCTCCAGCACATGAAAGCACTTTTTGACATAGGACACCACGTTAGCAGCAGGGAGAAAAGCTGGATTTAAGCAATCCTTTAAAAATCCTGGCCACTAGTCTGTTCAGGACAGGAAACAGAACATTCAGAGACTTGAAAATTTGGCAGTTTCTGTTGTTTTCCCCAGCATCTTTGATGGGACTGGGGTGGGGGGTGGTGGTGGACAGACTGAAGTTCTCTTGGAAAGTCCAGTGGGCACTTGTCACTACCAGAAGCCTGCCCTCAGGCCTGAGTGGACACATTCTGGACTTACCCACTACTTGACTTGGAGAGAAAACCCCCAACTCAGTTGTATAGTTTATTCCCTTGTTAAGGGCAAGAACCCACCAGTAGGGAAATTTTTGCATTAACAGGCATGACATTCTTCTTAATTCCTTTTCCATCCCTTTTGATTCCATTCTGCTCTCGTGTGTGTGTGTGTGTGTGTGTGTGTGTGTGTGTGTGTGTGAGCGCGCGCGCATGCGCTTGCTTGCATGTATATTTTGAGAATGGAACAAAGAGCACATTTGGACATAATATCCATACTATACTCAAGAGGAGAATTTAAATGAAAAAAATATCGTAAACTAACAGTTCTCGTGGTATAAAAATATTGCAACCCAACTTCCCTGCTAGCCACAGTGAAGGCACCAGAGCCAGCATCCACTGCCCCCTCCCCCCACACATATATCACCCTAGAGTTACCCACCGGGGTGACTAACTTCTGGTAAAGCTCTCAACAGCAGAGCATCACCTCCATGGAACTGTGTCTGAGCAGCTGTCCCAGAAAGGTTAACGCTTAACAAAACTGTGCAGAAAATAAACTCCCCTGTGTTAAATTGGAATGCAAGGTAGATTCTTGGTTTAGAATATTCTAAGGTTTTCACCTGCTATAATATTCGGTGGAGAGGATCTGGGTTGGTGGTTGCTCCCCACCGGATGCTGTGACCACCCCTTACTGTTTGTGATGTAAGAGCATCCTTATACTGTGTTATCTGCCTTGTTGCTCCCAACTGCCTTCTCTTCTGCTCCCCTGCTCTGCACTCCAGCTTCCCAAATGGGGAGGAGGGGCTGTAGGGGAGGACTCCTCCCATCTGGGACGGTAGCTAGTGCAAATGTCCTGAGGTGAGAGGGTGTTCAGCTTGGATCCCCATATAGGAAGGAGGTCAGTGTGACCAGAGCAGGGGGGGGGAGGAGGGAATGGCAGAGAAATAAAAGACCAGAGGCAATGGTCACCCAAATGTACAATTCCGAGGATATGAAAAGGAACAACTTTAGAAATCCAAATAAAGGATATCTTTTGAAATACCAGACATTTGGGCAAACAGGGCCTGAATCTCCCACCCCCCTTCACTGCCACACTCCTCCAGTGCAACTAAAAGCCAGGCTTGTGCCCTGTGGAGGAAGCATTTGCTCTTCAAGGCTCCATAAGCTCCACCCTGTCCCTATGGCCTCACATGCCCACTCACTCTATGCATGTTCCTGGTCTCCCGAAGATGCACTTGTGACTCCTTAAAGGGACAGTGCTGGCAAGTGGGGCCCTGTGGGACTGGAGGGAGAAAGCCACTTCCCAGCTCCAGAGAGTAAGACCCTCCCCACTCTGGGAGGCCCTGGGTGAGGGCTCCTGCCCCTACTCTGCACAGCCCCTCCCAGCCACCCCCTGCAAGGCTTCTCAGCAGGGGAGCTGAGGGTGGGGGGGGGCACCCGTAGGGATGCCGCAGGGAAATAGGGAAAATATTTTCCTAGGGAAAGCCAACACTTCTATTTGTTTTAGTTGCTTAAATTATATGTGTTATTTATTTTTTAAGTGGTCTGTCATTATTGGTGAATGGGGAAGGCACCCGGCCTCACAATGCAACCAAAATTTTAGATATTGCTATGTGGTTATTAACAGATGAGCTTTTCATCTTTGCAAAATGGGCTGCAATGGGAAACCCTGGGGGGCCGAGTTCCTCATGATTGGGTAATCATAGCCCAGGAGGAAGGGGTGGCTGGAGTCTTGGGAAGCGGGAGGTATGTGGGGAGGGCGGTAGCTTTTTCAGAGCTGCTCCTCATTCGTGACTCCCCCCCCACTCATTGGCATCCTCATTCAAAAATATGTCTTTGGCCCCGGCCGTGCACTTTTGGATAGGTAGAGCACCATGAAAATCATTGAAATACTAAAGACATTATACAGTTGGCTCCAAGCACTCATCTGAGGGTTGCAGATAGGCGAACCCATTTGCTCATCTTCACCGTCTCGTAGTAAGCATATCCCCGTCTTATAGACCTGGAAACTGAGGCCCAGAGAGGGCCCAGAGATTTGAAACTCTACTGTTAAGGCCTAGCAGCAAGAAGAAGGCTGCTTCTGTCTGGCACCTGGTGGTAGGCTCCCCGCCTTGAACAACACAGTCTAGATGCAGCCACTGCCCTGAACAACACAGTCTAGATGCAGCCACGCACCACCACTGTGGTCCCAGGCAGGGAGGAGCGACAGGCTCCTGGGGGGAGGATGGGTGTGGGCACGCATGCTTGGTGCCAGTGGAGTGAACCTGAGAGGGTGGGCCCTGCGGTGGCAGAAGGCACAGAGACAGGGACTTCTCTGCAAGCTGCCTCCAGGGAGAGGTCTCTCCTCCCCAAGGGCCTCCCCAGCTGGCCCCTAGTCATCTCTCAGCCCCCCCCCACCCTCAGCCTTGCTAGACAAGACAGTGAGCGCCACTCCACTGCAGCTGAAATCACTTGTTATTTTCCCCCTTCCCACCCGGGCTCTCCCCTGAGACCCAGGTGTTAATGAAATCAAACAAAATGAAAATGGGTAAATTATTGCAAAGCTATGAACACTCGCAGGGCCACGCCTCACTAGTTTCCAATACCACCTCATTCGGGAGGCTGCGGAGAAGCCGAAGCAATTCTGTCCCATGGGCGAGAGGGTTGGAAGGGAGGGACAAAAGAGACAAGATATTGCAATCAGGAGGTCACTGACCCAGGCTTTTGTATAATTATAGAATTTCATTTCGGGCCAACTGGACTGGCGGCCGGGCTTGTTGGCAAATTAGTGGCGAAAAATAAAGCAATTTTTAGCATCCTCGAAAGAGTTGCCGCTCTGATGGGGAGTTGGGGTGGGAGGGGGTGTGGGATTGGGGGAAGGGATGGGTGGAGAAGGGGGATCTGCACTGGAAAGCAGTCTCTGTCTAGTTGGGGCTCACCAGCAAAAGCGGCTTAATTGGGACCCTGGGAGAATGTAGGCGAGTGACAGGTTTGGAGATGTGCCCAAGATCTTGGGGATCAAAGGATCTCTACTGAGCTGGGGATTGTGCCCCGCCCCCCCCAGCTGTCCTGCTCCTAGGGTGAGTGTCTCCCAACCAAGGGTGATTTTCTTCTCCCCTCAACAGTGTCCAGGTGAGGCTGACTTTGCCTTTTCCTGTTGTGAACCTCTATTTTAGAGATGTACTGTGTGTGGGTACCAGTGAGTCTACGCTCCCCACTCACTGCCCCCCTCCCTGGAGCCCAGATGAAGGCTCATGCCAGAGCCAGCAAGCCCTGGCTGGCCACTATACTTTCCAGCCGTGCTGAGGACACTTGTTGTTGGTCCGAGCAAACAGTTTTGGTACTGAACCTCAGCTTCTCACCCTAACCACATGGTGCCGTCATTATTTTTCCCTCTTCTAACTGCTCAAGTACCAATAATACGATTTTTTTTTGCTGACATTCTGATTTAGATGCTCTTGCTTTTAACATTTTTTACTGATAGATCCTCCCCCAGCTCGCTTTATGCCAAGTCCAAATGCCCATGAATTTAAGTTTCACGGGGCAATGATTTATTTTCTAAAACAGGTGATAGATATCTATCTATCATCAAAAATACTCTTCATTAAGTTTCTTCAAATCCATGGAACAATGGTGTTCGTCCAACCGTCTGTGAGAAGAGTTTGCTCCTTCGGCTTCCTGTTCCATCGACAAGTGTTCTGCTCACCAGGCCTAGAACATGGGCCCAGAGTGGGACTATATTCTAGGAAGAGAGGAAGGCAGGGAGAGGAGGGATTCATCCTTGAGGTTCCCAGATAAATTGGGAGAGAACTAGAGTAGGATCTGCATTTTGGAACAAAAGATGGGAGAAAATAGCAGCTGGTACGTGAACTCTCTAGGCAGGTCATGTGTAGACACTAGGGGTTGAAGGAGCATCTGCTGTCAGCCCACTGATGATGGGCTCACAAGTGGCTGTCTCCAGGGTGGGGTCCCAGAACGAAGTCATGAGAGCACTTTCAGTGACAGAGATAGAAAACATTCCTGGGAAATCACGGGGAATATGTGCACTGGAATGGTGAGCAATGGAATGAGATGGTGTGTGATGAGCCATTTAAAACATGTCCCACCCCAGGTTCAATTAGTATTTTAAGGATGGAAAGTTGGAGGAACCTGGGAGGGCTTCCTGGAGGGGATGAGGCTTCATTAGGGCCTTGGAGGGTAGAGTTAGACAAGACTCTCAGCTGCAAAGGTCAGAAAGCTCAGTCCAATCTCTGGTTGTCTTTGGCAGCTCATGGCATAGGGGTGGGATGGTGCCTCTGGGGACAGGGTTCTCTGTGTCTCAAAAGGTGCTGAGACTGTAGTATCCGAGTTAGAACATGAGATATTAAGTGTCATTCAAAGATGATTTGGACCCACAGTTCCTGGAGGAGGAGGAAGAGGAGGAGGAGAGCACCATATAGGGGTGCACCCTTGGGGTCAAGGGGTGGAGGAGCGACGAGCAGTCTTGGCATCACTTCTGAAACTGTGGGTCACCTGAGTGGAGAGACAGTTGTGGGAATTTCACTTTAAAATAAATGTATGAGGTGGCAGCGGTAGTACAGCCGATAGGGCATTTGCCTTGCACGCAGCTGACCCAGGTTTTATTCCCCACACCCCGTATGGTTCTCTAAACCTACTAGGAGTGATTCCCTGAGAACAGAGCCAGGAGTAACCCCTAAGCACTGTAGGGTGTGCCTCATAAACCAACAATAAATAAACATATGCTCTATTATCAGTCATGTTTGGCTTGTAGACCTATTTTGATACCTGGCACTGTGTAAAAATTTTCTTGACTGAAACGGGGTTGCAAGTGGAGAAAGTTGGGGGCAGTCTAGACCAGAGCTTTCTATTCAGGTTTGCCCAGACAAGGCAGGGAAAGAGGACAGCTTGGGGTTGGCTTTGGGTGGAAGGCACTCTCCCACCCTCTAATCTGATTTGGGACTGAGAAATATTGACTTAGGGCAGTGGGGCTGAGTTTGGGAGTTGCCAGATTGAACCCGAAGGCATCCAACCTTCAGGTGGAGTGCTGGTCGCCTCCTGGGCAAGGGTTGTGGAGGACAGCCTGTCCCCCAGAGGATGTGGCCCTAACATCAGAGACAGAGACCAGAAGATGGCCAGTGATGTTCATTCCTTTGTTCATCCCTTTGGCTCTGGGCTGAGCAAGGCCGTGAAGCAGAGAAACACAGACTGTACGGAATTGCAGACGCCGCTCCTGGGGAGCAGGTAGGGGGTGCTGTCCTCTGGTTCAGGAGTTGCACCTCATCAGGGAAGACCTGGAACCCCCCTGTTGGGACCCAGGAACAAGCTACAAGGTGGGGAGGGATGTCTCTCTGGCAGGGTGGTGCCTGCCTGCAAACCCTGAATCCAGTGGGGGGTCTGAGGTGCAGTTGGGGTAGCCTGATACAAGGACATGAGGGTGAGGAGCAGGATGAAGGAATGGCAGGTTTTCAAAGCCTTTGTCACCTCTGCCTCCCAACTCTCCCTCCCCTGACCTATAGCTACGAAAAATGGTGCTCTTGCTTCTGTGTTTATGGGATGAAATTTCCCTTGAGGGCAGGCACTAGCAGCTCTGCTTCTAGAAAGATCAATCTCTCTCTTTTTTTAAATTTATTTTTTGTAATGAATCCCCGTGAGGTGCAGTTACAGATTTACAAACTTTCGTGCTTACGTTTCAGTCATACAATGCTCAATATCCATCCCTCGACTCGTGCCCGTTCTCCGTTCTCCACCACCAATGATCCCATTGTGTCTCCCCCCACCCCGCCCCACTTCTGTGGCAGGGCATACCCTTTTGCTTTCTATCTATCTATCTATCTATCTATCTATCTATCTATCTATCCATCCATCTATCCATCTATCTATCTTTCTCTTCCTCTCTCCCTCTTATTTTGGGTGCTGTGGTTTGTAATAGAGGTATTGAGTGGCCATCGTGTTCGGTCTATAGTCTGTTTTTCAGCACACATCTCCCATCCTGGGCAGGCCCTCTAAGCACCCTTTACTTGGTGGTCCATTCTCTATCTGAGCTACCTTAGAAAGAGCAGTCTCAAGCCAGTTACGATCTAGTCCCCTTCCTTGTCTCCTTTTACCCCAATGCTGGGAAGGACTAATGGGGAGCAGGTCTGTCTGCTCTCCTCCTCCCTCTCTCACTTGCTGTGGACGTGGGTTGGAAGGACATGATGGCTCTAGGCTGTGGGAAGCCACCAGGAGTCCTACGAATGGGCGATGCTTGGCCTGACTCTCTGGGGGATCTTTGCTCGGTGAGTCTTCTACCTGGGCTGTGTTCTTAGCACCTGCTGCATCCCCCAGTGGCAAAGGTCACAGCATGGAATGTGTCATGCGTGTCTGCCTGCCCAGGCCAGCTCCCTCAAATTAAAGTGGCACCCATTGCTTTCTGCCTCAGCCACCCTCTGTCCCAGCCCCCATTATTCCAGAGAGTTTAGGGGGATGAAGATTTTGGAAGCCTCTGTTTCCAGGGGCAGGGGGGGGTGCAGAGCAGCACCCAAAGCCCTCTGGGGTCTGTCCCTAGTGCTAAGAGCTCTGATCCATGTCCCCGCGAGTCCATGCTCCTCGGCATAGCCCTCAGCTCTGGGCCCCGACCTGGTGAGAGTGGGAAGCAGACACAACACCAGGGCCAATACCATGGCAATAATTTTTCCACTCAGTCCCCTGTGTCTGCTTCCTCCCACTTCTTCTCATCCCACACTGAGCTCTGGACTCTGCTACATCCGTCTTACATCACTTCTAACTCAAATAATTCCTATAGGTTTGCTTCTGGGGCTACCTGCCTACCACACAGGTCTCTGGACTCCAAAGTACACCACCCAGGATGGTGCTGGCCTGGCCTTATCTCCCACCCCGTGAGAGAGGCAGGAGGTGCCACAGCCAAGCCCTGCCTCAGTTGCCCTCCCTCCACCCAAGCCTAATCTCTTCTTTCCCCCAGTTCCTCCCCAGCATGTGCCCTTCTCCCCTGAGACCCCATAGGCTGGTGGCATGCTGGCCTCCGAGAGTCTGCCCATCAGTGGAATGTGGGGTCCCTCTGGGATGTTTTCAGTTGTCTTCCATGATGCAAATAGTGGGGAGCAAAGGCCTATTTCCCCGCTTGTTCTGCAAGAGGAGTGACTTCACAGTCACTTGCCTGGGTCCTAAACTCCCTCTCCTGGGGGCATCCAGAAGAACAAGCTCCGTAGTTTACCCCAAGAGTGTTTGCTGCAGTGTTTTTCACAGGAGCCCCCAAATGAAAATCCCCCAAAGTTCGTAACAGCTAGAAAGTGTCACAGCACTTTTAGGTTCCCATCGACCAGGACAGGAGCCAGACAGACCATGGCAAGGTTCTAAGTGTATGATGTAATAAAAGACACCACCACTGCTATCATATTTCTGCCAATAAAGAAATCAAAGTACACAAAGCACAATTGACATTTGCCAGAATGCTACACACTCATTTTATGTCACACACACACACACACATACAAACAAAACGTGGAGAGGTAATTTCATTGACAGTTTCATACTGTGAGCTCTTCTCCTCAGTGAGAACCAGTGACCAGTGATTCTCAGCTCACGGCATTGGCACCAGAAGCCAGGAAGGATGTCCTGCTGGCCCATAGCCAGGAAGAATTCTCCAGACTTCTCATCTTTGGGAAGTGTGAGGGCAAGATCAGGAGGGACAGGACTGGGCTTCTCCAGACAACCTTCCAGATAGCTGGTCTTGGCCCATTGCTGAGGTGGTTGCTGGCTGGCTAAACATGCTCAAATCAGGAAAGAAAAACCCCACATCTGTCCACTCGGGGTTTGCGTCCCTTATGTCTGATATGCTTCAATTTCTGTAGAAATACATTAGACGCTACTGTAGAAACCTGCCAGGGACAGGATGGGCCTGGTAAGAGAGGAAAGAGATTATAATTTGAAGGAGCTGCATGAATTAGCAAGAATTTCTTGGCAGGAGTCAGGGGAGGATGCTGGGGAGAGAATTTCTGAAGTGTTTGATCAAGGGGACCAGAAACTTAAGATTGGATATGCAAGGATTGCATTGGGCTGGAGGGACTTGTACGGGGTAGAGGTATTAGCACCTTGGTGTAGTTCTCAGAAGGTGAGTCAAGTTCAGCATAGTAGAGGCTTCTCCAGAAGCCTTGGGGAATGGAAGGCGAAGATCCAGGCAGGGGTCAAGAAGCTGTACCTGGGCTATACTGGCAGAGAGCAGAGGAAAGAAAAAGCTGAAGGGAATGAACAGGTTAGAGGATGTGAGGTCAAAGAACCTCTAGAGAATTCAGGCCCATCCTGTGGAAAACTTAAGAGATCTTTCTCTAGTTCTTTGGACTCTTCCCTCTGCAGTACTTTGACCTACAGATTCTACCAGCCCTTAATTCTGTTTGCTCAACTCAAGGGCCTTCCTAACTTCCTCTGGCTCTGCCTTGGGTGGCCTGGAAACTGAGGCAATCACAATCTCATCCGACTCCTATTTCTTAGCGATTTCCTGAAGTCCAGAAGATACACATTTATCATAGACATAAGGTACACCCAAAGAGAGGCTTTCCAGCATCACTAAGGAGCCAAGTGGGAACTCTGGAGATTCAAACTGATGGGCAGACATGTCTAGCAGCTGGTGGGATGGTGGGCTACTGGAATGTCCAAAGAAAGGGCCCGAAATTCTCACAAAAACCTGCGAGGCCAGAAGGGAAGCTCTGGAGCTTGACCTGGGGGGGAGGTTTGGAAACAAATAACTGAGCTCAGTGTCCCTCCAGGCAGCATAGCGGGCTCCTATGAGTGTGCACAGATAGGACGGGCATGTGCAAGGCAGAGGGCTGAAGAAGCCCTGCTTCCGGCCAAGCGGCAGCTGCAAGACTGAGATTTGTTCTTGAGCCTAAAACAACCCAACGTGGACAAAATACACAATCTCATCATGCATAAGACACCAGACTTCAGGCAAGGAAATGGGGACTGGATAAGATTGTGATTGCCTCAGTTTCCACGCCACCCATGCCAGAGCCAGAGGAAGTTAGGAAGGCCCTTGAGTTGAGCAAACAGAATTAAGAGCTGGTGGAATCTGTAGGACAAAGCATGGCAGACGGAAGACTTCAGAGAACTAGAGAAGGATCCCTCAAGTTGTGGGCAGAGAACAGAAGCATGTGTGTGTGAGGAATCAGCCATGAACTTTCAGTTGGATCTGAAGGAATCATTGTCATTCTGTTGCAGGCTTGGCAATAGATCCACTCCCAGGAGGCAGAGTGGAAAATGCCAATATTCACAGGACACTGGATAGGATACACAGAAAGTCTCAATTGTACGGGATACTCTACTGTAAACATTGCTCTTGTCATACCTAACATGTCTTAAAAGCAAGACCCAAAAGAATTGTCAGTAACTTAAGCATGCCCCAAAGTTTAAAACTAACTTTTGAAATATGAAACACCCACCATACAATAAAGTGAAAATTTTAATTATTTTGTTGTGATCTGGTCAGGCAAAGAAAAAAAGAGTAAAATCAATTTCCATAATGAGGAGAGGCAGGGCAGGCATGTGTGAGGAGATAAGGAGGAGATAAGTCAATTCAATGGAAAGGATTAGAACAGGAACAAAAGTTAAAATGAATGGACATTGGAGTAGTTATTGTAACTGTATTCCACATATTTAAATGCTAAGTAGTGATATGAGAAGTTTCTTTGTTTTCTTTTGTTTTGTTATTTGTTTTTTTTGTTTGTTTGTTTTTTGTTTTTTGCTTTTTGGGTCACACCCAGCTATGCTTAGGGGTTACTCCTGGCTCTGCACTCAGGAATTACTTCTGGCAGTGCTGAGGATACAATTTGGGATGCTGGGAATCGAACCCAGGTTGGCCGTGTGCAAGGCAAGTGCCCCACCCGCTGTGCTATCACTCTATCCCCAATATGAGAAGTATTTTTAAAGATAAATTAGATAAATTAAATGCCTAGATCTGATGTGTGAGATGAAAGATACATTGGAAAGAATTAATGGGAGATTTATCAGAAGATTGGTGAGCTTGTAGGCATAGCCATAGCAATGATTCAAACAGATATACAGACAAAAAGTAACAACAAAAGTGAGCAAGTTATCCAGGAGTTCTGGGATGAGTTTATATCACCTGATACATGCAGAGACCTTAAAGAAGACAGGAAAGGGGAAAAAAAACTCATTTTGAAGAAATAACAACTAAAACATTTTTCAAAAGATATTTTTTTAAAGATGATTCTACTTATCCAATAAACTGCAAAACTGAAATGAAAAAGCAAAAAGAGAGGGGAGGAAGAGGAGGACTAGAAGGGACATAAAAATAGTGGTTAGAGGTTTTGGGCACCTTGATGGAAAACTGTGAGGTTTTGTTTGTTTTTGTTTTGGAGTCACACTCAGTAGCGCTCAGGAACTATTCCTGGCTCCATGCTCAGGGATCATGTCTGGCCATGATCAGGGAACAATATTTGGGTTCTAGGGACCGAACCAGGTTGGCCTCTGCAAGGCAAGTGCCTTATCTGCTCCTGTCTCTGGTTCAGTAGCTGTAACTATGTCCAGGAAGACCATAAAGGAGAACGCTATTGTAACCATGTAGCTAAACTACAAAAATATTTTTAAAACAATGAGAGAGAGAGAGAGAGAGAGAGAGAGAGAGAGAGAGAGAGAGAAGCAAGAAGAAAACTACATTAAAGGGTTATCAGAACCAAACTACTCAAAGTTACTTAGAAAATCTCAAAGTAACCAGAGTGCAAAGGCACATTTTATACAAATGAAGCTAAGGATGACAGCAGATATTTTCACTTGATCACTTGACATCCCATTACTTATCGATTTGCTCAAGCGGGCACCAGTAATGGCTTCACTCATCCCTGCCACGTGCTAGTGTATCCCAATGGCGTTTGCTCATTCTAGGAACACGAAGAGTCTAAAACCGATCGTTCAGGGTCTTGATGAAGAAGTCTGACCATCTCGTAGGTGGGCGACCACGCGATCTTTTGACGTCCCGTGGAATCCTGTCAGTAAGGGCTCTAGTCCAGCGGTCATCTCCAAATCTCATTATGTGTCCAGTAGATCTGATTTTCGACCCCTTGGCAAATGAAACAGTGTCCCTGATTCTTGACCATTGACGGAGGCCAGAACTCTGGATTCTTTCTCTCATTTGAGTGAAGCATGATACTCCAAGCATAGCTCTTTCAATTCCTCTTTGGGAGACCCGAATAGC
>JAOXYA010000015.1:18139634-18162835 GCA_028565675.1 Sorex palustris
GGGGGGGGGGGGGGGGGGGGGGGGGAAGGGTGTGTGGTCCTAGGGTGTGGTCCCAGGGATGGAAATCAGAGTCTGTGCATGCAAACATTGTGCTGCTGCCCTTGGAGCACAGTTTCTCCAGTTTTATGTGAACTAATTTGTGTGTTTTCTCCCATAGATTTTATTCTAATCTTTTTTTTTTTCTTTTTGGGTCACATCTGCTATGTACAGGGGTTACTCCTGCACTCATGCACTCAGGAATTACTCCTGGTGGTGCTTGGGATGCTGGGAATCGAACCTGGGTCGGCCATGTGCAAGGCAAACGCCCTACCCACTGTGCTATTGCTCTAACCCCCTATCCTAACCTACCTTTTTTTTTTTTTTTTTGCATTTTTGGGTCACACTCGGCAATGCACAGGAGTTACTCCTGGTTCATACACTCAGGAATCATTCCTGGCGGTGCTCGGGGGACCATATAGGATGGTGGGAATCAAACCTGGGTTGGCCGTGTGCAAGGCAAACGCCCTATCTGCTGTGCTATTGCTCCAGCCCCTATTCTAACCTATTTTTTAAAAAATGATTCTTATCTATTTTTCTGCTTCAGGACAATTTATTGGGTATCCAAGTGTTTTTTATATACAAGTGAAATTTTGTGAGCTTTCTGAGACCTGATGTGAAGATTTATTTTTCCATTTACTGATCATTATGGTTCTTTTAAAACATAGCTGAGCACAACAGAATATGATGTTGTTGTTGTTGTTGTTTGTTTGTTTGGGGGCCATACCTGGGAGTACTCGGGCTTACTACTGGCTCTGAACTCAGGATTCACAGATCATGGGCAGTGCCAGGAATCGAACCTGGGTTGGAAGAGCATAAGGCAAATGCTCTACTTTTGTTCTACCTCCAAAATATAATAGGTTTTTATGAATGCCTTTAAAAAGTAACAGGTAGGCTTTTGCTGGGAAAGCATTTCTTATTGGACTGTGTTCACATTTGTTCAGATGTGTTGGTGCTGCCTTACTATTAGAATGTGGTAAAGTTCAGTGTAAGTTGTTATTTCCTTTCATACATATGAGTCTGGAAACCTTTATTACAAATAAGGACATCAGGTTCTCAGATAACATTGTTTTATTATAACATTGGTGGGGAAAAATTCAGCTGCTGGTAAACAAAATAATATGATAGTTCAGGACCTGGTTTTGTAATATATTGTTTCAATTTAAGTTATAGTTTGCAAAAACCTATAGACAAGGTAAAATAACAGCTCATTTTATACTTAGATGGAAGAAGTTTTGTTGTAGCCATGTCTTTCAAGTTACTGACTCCTTTTAAATCATATGCCAGGGCTGGAGCGATAGCACAGGGGGTAGGGTGTTTGCCTTGCGTGTGGCCAACCCGGGTTCGAATTCCAGCATCCCTGACACCGCCAGGAGTAATTCCTGAGTGCAGAGCTAGGAGTAAGTAACCCCTGTGCATCACCGGGTGTGACCCAAAAAGCAAAACAAACAAACAAAAAATCATATGCCATAGATAACTGATAATCTCTTGCCAGCACTGTGTATGTTTTGCCAGGGCCTCACTTGTACAAGTGCTCTACCTCTGAGCTACCTCTCTGGCCTTGCCGAAATTTTTTAGATATTTTAAGGGACAGCTAAGTTGTGTCTGCCTCCAGTTGTATTGTCAGTGAAAGTTGGAAATGCCCTGACTTGCAAAAATATTAGCTACCCAGTCCTGGTGTTATTCATCCTTCTTCAAAACTGTCACTTATGCTTCCGATTGCTCTCCTGGGGGGCCCTAGGAGCTTGTTCATTCTGGCTATGGGTTGGTGAACTGGAGGGATGCTTTTGCTTTTGCCTTTGCTTTTGGCTCAGTGCAAAACCGTACCCTGGGTTGTGAAGGGATCCATCAAGACTGTAGGTTTCCTTCATCTTGATTTTAGGAAGGAGAGTACAGATGATACTGTTGAGAAATGTTTTCCATTTGAACCATCCGGTCCATGTACATCATTTTCACATGCCAATCCAGATTGGTTTGAAGACTGTGCTCTGCAGAATCCTTGGAGTTGCAGTTATCTCCTTAGGGTGAAATTGCTAGGTCAGAGCACTGCAATTTTAGATGTTGTTCTTAAAAGGGAGGGTCAGGTTTTCACAACCATTTTCATTTGGGTGTTCTTAGTATTTTTTAAAACTAGTTTTATGGATACGAAATGGTTTCACTTTGTAGGCCCTTGGTTGCTAATAAGAGTGTGTATCATTTCAGATGTTAAACTGACATTGAGTTTTTTTGTGAATTGCTTTTTCTGCCTTTTTCCTTTTTTTTTTTACGCGCGGAGGGGGTGGGGAAGGTTGGGGTTATTTATCTTTTTAAATTGACTTGTAGGAGGTTTTTTTTTTTTAAATATAGGATGAATAGTACTTCTAAGATGGTATATGCTGCAGAGATCTAGTAAATGATTTAACTTATTTTATGTCTTAATTACATTTTTTTTTCTTTTTGGGTCACACCCGGCAATGCACAGGGGTTCCTCCTGGCTCTGCTCAGGAATTACCCCTGGCGGTGCTCAGTGGACCATATGGGATGCTGGGAATCGAACCCGGGTTGGCCGCGTGCTAGGCAAATGCTCTACCCACTGTGCTATTGCTCCAGCCCCTTAATTACAAAATTTTAACTAGGGAGGTTGGGTAGGTAGAACAGGGGTTAAGATGCTTTTCTTGCTTGCACACACTAACTCTGTTTCCATCCCTGACACGACATAGTCCTCTGGCCACTGCCAGGGTGTTTTCCATCCCCCTCCCCCAGTAAATATTAACTATCAATAACTGGATAGGTAAATAACGAGGAGGAACAAATCTTACAGAAGAGTCCAAAATTATATAAGTAGATACATCTCGTTTCAGGATGTGAATCTTAATTTCTCTCCTATAATGCCTCCTTCTGCCTTGATGATAGGTTGAATTTAGTGACTTATCCAAAGTGAGTAATTCAAAAAGAGGAAAAGTAGTAACTTTGCAGTAAAGGAATCCTGCAAACACGATCTAAACCAAGTAGCTATTACTATTATGGTGATAAGATGTCAGTGTAGGTCGTGAAGGTACGGATGTTTCATTGTATGACTGAGACTTAAACCCGAAAGCTTTGTAACTGCTCTCACGGTGATTCAATAAATAAAGTTATAAAAAATGAAAAAAAAAAGTAAAGTGAAGTTCATGCCCAATTCAATCAGCTAAGCTTGTGGTTGAATAGCAGTACTCCTACATTTAAAAAAACAAAAAAGATGTCAGTGTAGGGGCTGGGGAGAATGGTGCAAGGGGACATGCCGTGTCTGCCTCAGTTCTGTCCCCAGCACCGTGTGGTCCCCTGAGCACCAATGGGTATAGCCCTGGAGGCCCCCGAGTCCTGCCAGGGTGGCCCAGGTGCTCCTCAGATCCTCCAGTTAAACCACTCGGTTGGTTGCGAGTCACTGGAAGTGGCCCCTGGCCCCTGAGCACTGCTAGGGAGGCTACCATCCCCCTAAGGTATGTTGGTGAACTGACCCCTGGTTCGGTTCCCAGTACTGCATATGGTCCCCTCATCATTGCAAGATAAGATGGACCCCCAGCTACACCTCCCCCGCCCCCCAAAAAAGACCAAACCAAAGATACATTGGTTAGAAAATACGTTGATTAGAAAGAAAAGTGACTCTACAAAAATCAAACATGGTTTCATATTTTTTTTTTGTCATTTGCATTTCTTCTTTTCTATTCCTGTTTGTTTCTTCTACCCATTTTAGGATAGGGTGCTAACAGTGTTTTGTGTATTTTGGATATTATAGGTAAAGGTAAAGGTAAAGGCCCTCCCGTTGATCGTCGATTTGCTCGAGCGGGCCCAGTAACGTCTCTATTGGAGACTTTGTTGTTACTGTGTCTGGCATATCGAATACTCTCGGTAGCTTGCCAGGCTCTCTTAGAGGGGCGGAGGATGCAATTATTATACTCTGCCTGCTAAAAACTCTACTGTCTAAATATGAACTTGTGTATTTGTTTTGTGTGTGAACACTTTAAACACTTGAACTCTAGCTTATCACCATTACCTCAAAGGTAAATAACCTGATTCTTTGTCACATTTTAATATATATATATAAATTTGCAATGTCACATATTGGACATGAATGAAATCACTATGAAATGAAATCACCAACTGTTTAAAATGTACAGAACAGGGTCCAGTACATAATTATTGTGTTTTCATGGCATTAAACTTGGAAGACAATGACAAAACTTTAGACGAGAAATACTGGCAGTGCTTCTAATTATTTGGAGAATTGATTAGAGAGTACACTAAAAGCCTGAACTATCTTCTAAAAAGCAGTGCCATCTTCAGAACTCAGGTTTTCTGTCTCATGATTCTATCAGCCATTGCCATGTCTCCACAATCACTTATCCACAATTGCAAAACTATATTATTCATTTGCTAATACTCAACATTTCTGTTTTGATTAAAAGAGTTTTATATACATGTGGATTTAAAAATTTCCAACTGATTATTCTTTTTCAAGTACATTTCTTCTGGACTTAAAACATAATAACTTTTCCAAACAGGATTGTTTGACTATTCAAGGAATATGAAACTGCAAATGTTTCTATTTCTATCACTAATTTAAGCACTAATTGAAAGGAATTTGATAAATAGGTTGATCAAAGATGTGATTTAGGGAGCTGAACAAGGAAAGTGAAGTAACCAGATCTAAGGTAGTCAGGGAGCCATCTCCAGTTTGGGCTTCAGGTACAGGAAGAGGACTCTGAAGAACAGGAGAGTGACCAGAAGGAGAGGAAGGAAGACCTTGCTGATCAGAGCTCTGTTGGGAAAAATGCACAGTCACTTCCCCTACTCTGTTTTTTTGTGTCCCCTGACTTTATCTAAGGCTCCCGTTGACTGAAATAGACAGGAGAAAGGAAGATGGAAAGAAGCTGGTTGAAATAACCATACAGGTCTTTCTTTTGGGAATAGAGTAAGGCACGAAAAGAAGGGAAGGGAAACAAGAGAGCATCCAAGGCTGGGGAAGCATCGGAATGTGCAGAGTAAGATTGAGAAAGATTCTGAGACACAAAACAAACAGGGAACCTGGGTTTTTAGTGATTGAGAGCTCTGCTTATCTTATACCTTATATTTCACTGTATTTCAGATATGCTTAAAATAAATCACAACATAACAATGGTGGAAAAATCATATGGACCAGGGAGGCTCCTAATTCCTAGGAGACTCAGAAGCAAATGTAGAGATCTGAAGTGAAAGTCAGAACACTTGCTATTGACGGTTTCCTGGGCTCATGGATCAGCATTTTAAGTTTTTACTGTGCCACTGGGTTTTGGGGTTTAATGGTCAGTATGGTTGGTTGGTTTGGGGGCCATACCTGGTGATACTCAGAGGTTATTTCTGGCTTTGTACTTAAAGACTCACTCCTGGCAGTCCTGGGAACTGTAACATATGCCAGGGCCCAAACCCAGGTCTGTGGTTGCAAGGCAAACGCTCTACAAGCTGTACTATTGCTCTAGCCCCATCAATTGGTTTTATTGATTGCTGGGGAGTAAAGACGTTGCCCCTATGGAGTCCACACCCAGCCAGAAGAAGGTGAACTTAAACAGGTGACAAACAGGACTCTGAACTCCAGAGAAGTTTCACTTTTCCAGTTTAATCCAGTTCAAGTGAACTTCCTTGTGGAGTCCTCAGTAAATTGAAGCTTCTGAGGAGACAGACAACAAAAATGTGAGTTTTGGGGAGTAGCACTGTCCTCCCGTTGTTCATCGATTTGCTTGAGCAGGCACCAGTAATGTCTCCATTGTGAGACTTGTTGTTACTGTTTTGGGCATATCAAATATGCCATGGGGAGCTTTCCAGGCTCTGCTGTGTGGGCGGGATACTCTCTGTAGCTTGCAGGGCTCTCCGAGAGGGATGGAGGAATCGAACCCTGGTCAGCTACGTGCAAGGCAAATTGGCTGGAGCAATAGCACAGCAGGTAGGGCGTTTGCCTTGCATGCAGCTGACCCGGGTTCAATTCCTCCATCCCTCTCGGAGAGCCTGGCAAGCTACCGAGCGTATCCTGCCCACACGGCCAAGTCTGGCAAGCTCCCTGTGGCGTATTCGATATGCCAAAAACAGTAACAACAAGCCTCACAATGGAGACTTGACTGATGCCTGCTGGAGCAGATAGATGAAGAACGGGACGACAGGCAGGAAATACTTGCAGGACTGTCTGGTTTGGACATCCTGGGAGTTTCAAATGAAACCCCAGCGACTCCCCTCACCTGTGCCCCTTCCAGCCTGCCAGGCCAGCCTCACTTCTCCCCCTGTGGCACCAACCAGACACCCTGGCAGCTCAGCCCGCCTTATTCTGCTCCAGTGAGCACCAGGTAATTTGTGTCAGATGTTATTCTTAACTCCTTATCTTGTCCCTTCCTATCTGGGCGTTTTTTTGTGTGTGTATGGGGTGGGGGCTGTGGAGAGGAGTGTGTTGAGGGAAACTCCTGAATTTCTTCTTTGGTTCTCTGGTTTCCCATGCTGTGCAAATTACACAGCGGGGGCGTGCCTACCAGCCGGGCCTGCCACCTTCGAGGGGAACCGCACGCTCTAATCAGGGCTCCTGGCAGGGTGCAGCCATCGCCCCTAAGGGAGAGAGACAAAGGACCCTTGAGCGGTGGACTGCTCAGCTCAGCCCACAGAGGCAGCACCACCACTCTCCTGCCCGGAACAGGAGCCATGGCCAGGCCATCACGAGCTCCCAGCTGTCCTGCAAGAGCGCAGGGCCCTGGTAGGTTCCTCACAGGGTGGGGTGGGCAGCAGAAAGTATCCTGTGTGGGGACCTCCATTTGCCCGTTTATAAAATGGGATCACAGCCCTTCACTGGTTGCATTGTGAGCCGAGGAGAGAACCGTGTGGCGGTCATTAAGCAGTGACTCCCCCACTGTATGCCTGTTCCTTGACTCCACCCCCCACAGGAGCCCAGTGTCCCCTCCTGCCCTAGGCCATGCCAGCCTAGCATAGCTGAAGAAGCCAACTTATAGGTTTAGGGGACACTTGTTGGCTCTAACCCAAAGAAACATGGACCTCTGGGGGATCCCCTGGCATTTACCAAGCCAGGCTCAAAAAGTGACTGAGGACAAGGACCTTCCAGGCTGCCCAGAGATGGTTCTGACACCTGGGCATGTGCCCAGTTCCGATGACCCTGTTCTAAAGTCTCTCCTCTTACTATTGGTGCCTGAGATGCTGGCACCCATGGAATCAAGCAAAATTGACTTTGGATGGGGTTCATACAAAGTTGGGGAGTGGGCAGCGATCTTTCTCAGAACTCTAATGAAAAAACATAATGTGGTTAATATTAAATAAAGACATTGAGCAACCATTCCCCCTTTGCTGATCTATGCTGCTGTGTCCTTGATTGTGGCCTGTTTTGTTTATGATTAATGAATGACTCACCTTGGACCGCTTTCTGTCTTCTCATTATGAATTTGAAGAGGGCTTGTAGATCTTGGCACCCGAAGGGAATGGGCAGAAATCTGGGGTGAAATATTGACCATGCTGACGCCTTGCAGGGGTGAATGAATGTCAAAGACCCTCATAACACCCTCATAGCTGGGGGATCTCAGCTTGCAAATCCTACCCCCCCCCGACCCTCACACAATCCCCATGCCCAAAACTTATTCTCAATAAAAGGAGTGAGTTGAATACTCATTTATCCCTTCCTTCCTCTCTTCTCTTCCACCCCCACCCCATGTATCTGTTGATATAGAGACCCCTGATTAGCACAGCCACAAAATCATCCAAAAGCTTCTCAGGTCCTCAGGTGCTCCTGCCTGGGCTCCCAATTATAAAGCTCTCGGTGGCTGGGCTCCCTCTGGCCCTGCAGCCTAATGAATGAACACGCAGGGATCCTGGGAAGCCCTGTGCAGAATGATGTGAAGGGTGTGGTTGTCCTCGGTAGGACATCCAGGGCACTGGCTTGCTCCTTCCATTCTACTCCCGAGTTCTGGAACTGCTTGGCTGCATGCAAGCTTCAGAGTTACTATCTGGGGCTGGAGCAATGGGACACGGGGTAGAAGTTTGTCTTGCACACGGCAAATCGGGTTTGATTTCCGGCATCCCATATGGTCCCCCAAGCCTGCCAGGAGTGATTCCTCAATGCAGAGCCAGGAGTTACCCCTGAGCACTGCCAGGTGTGGCCCCCAAACAAACAAACAAAAAAGAGAGTTACTGCCTTCCCACTGCAATAAGAAGGGCTGCAGGCTGCCCGTTACCCATTCATGCAACAACCCCAGGTCCCAGAGTCAGGGCAAAAAGGTCCTGGAAGGTCCTTTGTCCCCAACCTGCTTCTCTTGAAGGACCTTCCACAGCATCCTCACCACCCTCTCTCCTTCCTGCTGGACAGTTCCAGATTGATGAACCCTCTACCACCTTCCAGACAAGGACAAGACATTTGGGCCATGAATGTTTTGCCTTGAAGGAGTCTAATTGATCATGGGTGCAAATTACTACCAAAGGCAGAAGTGACATGATGCCAAGAAGAGGCTTCTCCCTCTCCTGAGGTTTCTGGAAGAAAACAGTTCCATTGGCCTGGCCATCCTACGGCATGTTGAGAGACAGGATGGCTTCTGGTGCAAGGTGTGTTACTGGGAAGTTACTCCAGGCAGCCCTGGGCTGAGCATTTTGTCCAGAGGCTCCCAGGGCTTTATACTCATCTCTGCAGGGTCACGGACAGACAGTCTGGGGCAGGGCCCTGGGTGATCTCTTCTAAAGGGAGAGTCATGTGTTCTCGTTCCCTGAATTCTTCCCAGGCATTCTCCTGATCTATCCTGGGAATGAGACTGCAGACCCGGAGGTTGGGCTGGGTCCCCAGTAGGAAGGGGTTGCTCCAAACTTCCTTGGCTCTTGCTCCCAGAACCAGGAGGGGACTCGTTTCTAGGTCTGCTGAAGCAATGTGCCACAAACCAGGTGGATTAGAGACCCGGACCCTTTTCTGGTTCTGGAGTCCCCATCTGACACCAAGGTAACAGCCGGGTGGCGCTGTCTTGGAAGCCTCAGCGAACGACTCCTTCCCGGACTCTGCCAGCTGCCCCAGCTGCTTGGCTTACAGGCCACCCCTCTCCTCCCCACCCACACTGATGTCTGGCTTTTGTGTCTTGGGTTTATGTGTCCTTCCTTGAGGACACTGACAAGTGAGGTACACCCGTCTTCATGGATTTGGGGTCCACCCCAATCCAGGACAACCTTTGCTCAACTACAAAGGATCTTTGTTACTCATGAATCCCATATTCCCTCATTTCACCCGCTTGCTACACTTTATCTGTAACTCCAGATCAATACATGTGGCCATTTAGGGATAAGCCGGAGCAGGGGGAAAAATGTTGAGTTGGCTGCACAGCACTGTGTGGGAGGGGGTGGGTGAGGGGCAAATCGTTCTGCCAAACTGCTATTGCTCCTGGTTCCTTTGCTGCCATATTTTCCTGCATTTTTGTTTTCCAGCTCTTGGCTGTGACCCTTAGGATAGTGCTGAGAGCCTCCAGGAGCCAGAAGGCTGAGATGCCTTTCGGTGAAAATGTGATTGTCAATAAGCTTTGTTCAGGCAGCAGTCCTAGCGCCAGGAGCTCAAGGCTAATGAATCACCTACATATCTCACACAGGAAACATGACCTAATATCAACAGAAATACACATCAACATGCTCCAAATGTAAGGATAGGTTGAAGGCAGCGTGAACCCTCCAGTCTGGCATCCCTAGGAACTGTGGCTATGTTTGCGGCAAAATGCCAGAGAGTTCCAATATGCCAGAGAGTTCCAGAGAGCTCCAGAGACTGCACTGCTATGAATAACCAGGCTCAGCTACATCCACGAAGACCCTCTTTCTGGGGAAGCTCACATTTTGAGGTTCTAGGTGATCATGAATATTTTTGGGGGGTGGGGGGTAGAGATGCTGGTTAAGTCAGTACAGACTCTACACCAAGACTCTCTCCCACCCTTTTTCCAAACTTGTCTATCACTCCATTCCTTGTAAGAATACAGATTTCTCAGGGGGCGGAGCAATAGTTCAGCGGGTAGGGTGTTTGCCTTGCATGCAGCCAACCCAGGTTCGATCCCCAGCATCCCATATGGTCCCCTCAGTACCACCAGGAGTGATTCCTGAATGCAGAGCCAGGAGTACCCCCCTGAGCATCGCCAGGTGTGACCCAAAAAGCAAAAATTAAAAAGAAAAAAAGAATACAGATTTCTCAGTTCTCGCCCCAGAAATTAGAGTCTAAATGGCCGAATGTCCAGGAATCTGGATTGTCATGACCTTCCCCAGTCAGTGGGAAGCCTCCTCAGGGGTGCCTGACTCCTCCAAAGTGGCTCATCTCTGTGAGACAGGTGTGTGGTGGCAGCCGGGAGACAGCCCCGTGACATAGATCTCATGTCACTCCCTGCAAATGTCCCCTTTCTGGATTAACTACCTGGAACTGAGAAGGATTTTTTTTCCTCAGAAGATACCCCTAGAAACAAGAGAGTCACTAATTCTCCTGCTTAGAACCTCTTTTTTTAAATTTAATTTTATTAAAATTATTTATTTATTTATTTATTTTTAACCGAGTCACCATGAGATACACAGCTAGCTACAAAGCTGTTCATCATCAGGTTTCAGTCACACAATGTTCCAACACCCATCCCTCTGCCAGTGTCCATTAACCACCACCAATGACCCCAGTTTCCCCCACCCACCATGCCCCTCCAGTCTGTCTCTATGGTTCTATGCAGGCACTTTCTCTCTCTCCCTCCTCCCCCTCCTCCTCCTCCCCCTCCTCCTCCTCCTCCTTCTCGTCCTCCTCCTTCTCCTCCTCCTCTTCCTCCTCCTGAATACTATCTCTGTAACACAGATTCTGAGAGGTTATCATGTTTGTTCCCGTACCTACTTTCAGCACTCATTTCCTACCCAGAGTGATCATTCCCAACTATCTTTGTCATAGTGGTCCCTCCTCTACCCCAACTGCCTTCTCCCATGCTGGCTAAGCCAGTCCAGGCAGGCTTCCAACCGTGAACTACCCCTCCTTGTCCTTGTTTCTACTGTACTGAGGACCTCTTGACTCTCACTTTCCATCCCCTTATAGGCTCATAGTGCCATGGAAGGGACCCAGGACATGACTCTGATGAAATATCAACTGAAACTTATCCCTGGCCCTTTATATTCCATCTGAACAAGTTCTGGTCATGTGTTGGACATGATCTGGGAGCCGGCAAGAGATGAATGAGGGAGCGGGTAGGTTCCTCAAGGGAAGCAGCAATAAAGGACCATTGAGAGCAAGCGGGCTAGAGAGCCACAAGAAGGGGTGGAGGCACTTGCTATTTTCAAAATAGATTTCGCGTTGAAGAAGCCCTTCTAGGATGAGACGGAAGTGGGGGCGGGGAGATAGCAAGAGTAGCAGAGCACATGACAGGCGTGTGAAAGACCCTGAGATGGGTCCCTGGTTCCACATGGCCCCAGTCACTGCTACATGTAGCCTGGCGCCCTGCCCCCACCAGCAGGGCCTTCTCATGGGCCCTGTCCAGTGGGTCAGAGGTGGTGGCTTCCAGTTAACCTTATCTCTATGGAGGAAGCCAGGTGAAGAGAGCCCAGGAAGCTCAGGGGGATCCTTGGAGTCACATGGAGAGTGTCGGGTGTCCCTTGTCCCACCACCAGCGTGGTCTCTCGGCTGCTCTCCGAGGTGACCTCTTTATGTGTTCCTTCAACCCTTGTCAACCCCTTTGTGGGTTAGAAGCCGCCATTCGTGTTCTTTCCTCCCAGAACAAAGCCCTCTGGGAGTTCTCCTCAGCCTGATGATCTAGAACTATCCATACCCGGGGGAGCAGCCTGCAGCCTCCGATTCCCACTGTGTCTGTCCAGACGATTTATGCTATGTCCTCTGCCCTGCATGCAAACCTCTCCCTGCCCATGTGGGACGGCCACGAAGCCTACTGGCCAGGCCAGGGGCTAATAGTGAAGTCACCCGTCACTGTGTCATTTTCCTGGCCTCATTAGACTTGTCAGCGCCTTGCAGCTGCCCCCCCATCCCCCTCCCGGAGTGGCCCAAGCTCCTGCTCTTTCCCAGGAAGGGAGCCCCAGAGCAAAGAGGCAGGGAGGACGGTGGTGAGGCCCCTCATTGATCTCTGTCATGTCCAGCCCCAGAGAGATGCGGATGCCAGCCGGGTGATTCCAACATGCCCGGCTGAGCTCTGGGGGGTGAGAGCAAAGCTGACTTGTGCCTCCTTGCGTGGCCCATCCCTACGCTTGGCAAGCTGTGTCCGACTTTTGGCCCTGTCAGTGTGGCTGCCCAGAGCTCTCACTGAGGCTTTCCCCACTCCTTTCTGACAGGGTTCCACATACAGAAAGACATGGGGGGCGAACTCAGTCCCCAATCAGCCCCCACAGAGCCTGGATCCCCCCAGGGTGATGGTGAGACCTGTGGGTGGGGAGCTTAGGGGATTAAACTTGATGGTGTGATGTGAGGCAAGACTTAAACTGCAGGAGACTCACAACTGAGTGCGGGATCGTGGAAAATTTTGTTTTAAAATAACTGCATAGTGCCAGAGAGATAGTTCAGCAGGAAGGGCTCTGGCCTTACATGTGGTTAACCCAGATTCAATCTCCTGTGCTCCACCAGGAGTGACGCCCTGAGCACAGAGCTAGGAGAAAGCCCGGAGCATTGCCAGGTGTGGCCTCAAAATTAAATGTTCTGGTTTTTATTATCAGTAAATGTTTGATTTGTTATACCCAGGGTAAAGATTTCTCTGGCACCAAAGGGTCACAAGTGGAAAATGTTTAGGAAGCCGGGAGCTGGAAAGCCCAGGGTACATTTCCCAGAGAGGCTCAGAGTTGACACCTCAGACCCAGACTCCATGTTCTCTCTCTCTGCCTGATGCCATGGGCAGGGCCCTGTCCTTCTGGGAGCTGTGTGGTCACCTCTATCGAGCAGGAGGCCTTTGACGTGGGGGTCCAGGGTTCTCGTGAAGATGTGAGGTTATGTCCTTTTTCAGGGAATTGAAAGCAAATCCTGGTTGGAGGGGTGCTTAAGGTCATTCACTTGGGCCCTGGCAATGACCTGCAGAGCCCTGATGGTGATCCGGAGGCAGGACCAATCCTGGAGCCGGGAGCCACCCCAAGAGAGAGAGAGATTGGGGTTTGTAGACTGAGTCCGGAGCTGGTGCTGCTGGCCCTGACCGACTCTTAGGTCAAATTCCAGCTACAGCTCTCGCTGGGTGTCTGCATACATGCATGTGTGCCTGTGAGCAGGTGTGAGTGTGTGCATGTGTGTGAGTGTGGGCGTGTATGTGAGGGTGAGTGTGCACTTGTATGAATGTGTGTGTGAGCATGAGCATGTATATGAATGCGTGAGCATGAGTGTGTTAATATGTGTGTATGTGAGCCTGTCTGTGATTGTGTGCATGGGAATGCATGTGTGATTTAGCATATATTTGAGGGTGTGCATGTGAGCATGTACGTGAGTGCGTGTGTGAGTGTGCTAGCATGCGTGGGAGTGTGTGCACATGAGGGTGTGCATGAGTGAATGTAGGAGCATGTGTGAGTGTGAGCATATATGTGAGTGCATGTGTGTGTGAGGGTAAGCATGTGAGTGTGAGTTCTTGTGTGTGAGTGTGAGCTTGGTTTGATGACAGGGGTCCACTCCAGTCAGTGGGACTATCTGCCCTATGTCCTGGCAGTTGTTTCCTAAGGTCTCATC
Source organism: Sorex palustris (assembly GCA_028565675.1). Classification (NCBI taxonomy): domain Eukaryota; kingdom Metazoa; phylum Chordata; class Mammalia; order Eulipotyphla; family Soricidae; genus Sorex; species Sorex palustris. Next base: position 18,153,325 of record JAOXYA010000015.1, read on the forward strand.
CTGGGGGTCCTTTGGGCCCCTGGTGGTGGTGGTGGGGGTGTCAGTGGAGTACCTGTGCGCACAACTGCCCAGCTCATGTATGAACTTGCCTCCTTGCTTGCTGGCTTGCCTCCTGTCGTGTTCACTTTCCCCAGCACCTTTCTGTGCTTCTGGGCTCCTTGTTAAACTATCTGGACGCTGTTGGGATCTGCTTTCAGCGGGAGTTCCATTCAGACAGATTCCCCATTGCCCAACCCAGGATTTTGGGTCCCCATCTAAGAGGAGGGCTCCCAGCCGAGCACCCTAGGAGCTGTGTAGAGGCCTCTGAGAATAGACCCACCTGGCCAGCAAGGCCTCTCAGAAGAGCCATACCCCCCCACCCGCCACCAGGGCAGTGGGGTTCCTCCCCCCCCACCTTGCCAGGGAGGAAGAGTGAAGCCCTTTCTCCTAGAGAGAGAGTATGGACTCAGAGCTGCAGGGGCCTCTGTCCTCGGGACAGAACTGGGCAGAGCCTCTGGGGAAGGTGGGAGACCCTTTTGCTGGTTGCTTAATGACGTAGATTCCCAAGGGTCACAGATGCTTTTTTTTTCTGGAGGTGGCAGTACATTCACAACCCTCTGGCATGAAGCATTCTGAATCCCCTCCAGTTACCCTTGTCGACATGCCCTTTCCTAGAGCTTTCCTCTAAAAGCTGGGGAATCCTGCCGCTCAGGAGGGGCAGCCCAGAGGTAGTCAGAACGGGCAGGATGCCAGGTGGGAACTCACCCAAATGTCCCCTGCTCCCCCCTCCAATGTCCATAGGCCTTGCTCTTACCCCGAATCCCTCTTCTCCCCAGGGTCTCCTTAGAATCTCCAGGCAAGGGCTGGGCAGGGTGCAGTTGGGAGGCACAGGGACAAGCTTTCTGTTCTCAGAGGCTGGTAGACAAGATACAGCAAACATAAGAGACCATTGTGCCTCCAGAAGCACCACTGGGCAGTGGGAGACACTATCTGGGACAGTCTGGCAGGGGAAGACGCCAGGGTCTGAAACAGGAAGCCCTATCCCGGTGAAAGATGCAGCATGGTGGTGAGTCCTTGGGGAGGGACACGGTGTCCTCTGCATCCCCCTCAATTTTGTTCTGAGAAGGTACCCATGGTAGCCATCACACACATTTGAGCCCTGGCCCAAATGCAGCAGGATTTCCCCAGCCACTGAGCCAGGATTGTGGGAGGTGAGGCCCCTGGGAGTGGGAAGATCTGCTTCAGGTATCCCTGAAATTCCGCACTTCACAAATAAGAAACTATAGGTGAAGTGTCCAGGAAGTGCTAAAGTTCCATATGAGGATAGGGTCAGCATTAGAGATGGACCAGCCACCCTCTGACGTTTCAACCAGGGCACCTGACCCCACCCCAGCACCATTTATGCACCTACTAGTTCATCCCTGGTACTAGGTATGCGATGGAGACAAAGTCGTTTCCAAAAGCTTCTTTGTGATAGAGCCTGTGAGAACTACTGATGGGGATGCAGATAGATGCAGGGCGGAGGTGCTATGGGGTGATGGACAGCCAAGGAAAGTTCCTAGAGTGGGGAGTGGGCTGTGGGACCCCAGTGGCTAAGGTGGGATAATGAGGAACTGGTTAAAGCAGAGAAGAGGCTCTGAGGGATGGTGAGAGTGGAAGCAGCCATCCCCGAGGAGCTAAGGACAGAAATACCGAGACGAGGAAAGGACAGCACTGGGGGGTGGCGGCCACCCCGTGATGGCCGGGAGATGGTGAGGGGGACGTGAGGTTCACCTCTCACCCAGGGGCCAGCTGCTCACTCACGCTAACAGCCCATCTGTCAGGCGAGGCGGGACAAATGAGCAGGGCCGGCCCGGCGTGGGGTGGAGAGAGGGGTCCCTGGACCCATGAGGTCATCCCTCTGATGATGTACGGCCCCGAGAAGAGATGGGTTAATGATCTCCGGCAGGGCCGGCAGTCACACCCAGGCATTTCGTAATCCGGCGCGTGATGGATTAAGGCGTGTTAATACCAGGAGTATACATTAAGGGAAATGATCAGGCTGGCATGCTAAATGGCAAAATAAAAGCACTTTTAGAAACTTCCGTGATTAATCGGTCTGCCCTTTGAGTTTGTACCATGATAAAGTAAAGCTCGCTCCTGCTGGTCACTGTCCAGACAATTCCTCTCTAGCTCCCGGCCCACCCAGGACCCCTGAGGAGACCAAGCTCAGGCTGGGGTGTGGGGGAAGGGGGTGGCTGGACCTGCAGTCTGTCTTGGCACTTTCCCTTGCTCCTCCTCTTCAGGCTTCTGCTCAGGTGAGATTGAGGATCTGGGGTGGCCAATCCAGACAGAAGGCTGGATCCCGGTCCAGCAGGACCAGCATGCCCAGTGTTCAGCCCACGTCTCTGTGAGAAGTCCCGAGTGCAGGAGGCGCTGAGGGCCGTGTCCCACCTCCCGGGCCCCCTGCAGCCACATACTCATTGTACAGCCCTGCCTGCCTCCACAGCTGGGCTTCTAACATGGGAGCAGACATGGGATTCACAAGCTGTGGAGGGTGCTGACCATGTGCTCACCTGGTCTTTGGGCACACATGATGGGCATGGGTTGGGCACAGCCCCATCACCTAGCATGGGTGCACACGGGGCACCAGGTGCCCCTGAAGCTCCCCACTTCACAAATAAGAAACTATAGGTGAAGCATCCAGGAAGTGCTAAAGTTCCTGTATGAAGGTACGCTCAGCATTAGAGATGGACCAGCCACCCTCTGACACTTCAACCAGTTCAACCAGGGCACCTGACTCCACTCCAGCACCATTTCTGCACCTGCTAGTTCAATACCTCCTCCCCTCCCCTTGCCGCCCCCCGCCCCCCGAAGCCCATGTCTACTCTGGAACTAATGACAGGACAAGCCTGGGCTGGGTCAAACAGTCCCTGCTGGGAGGCATCAGTCCTTCCCTGACCACTCCCACAGGCACATCCCATCCTGGATGCTCGATGCTGGTGGCAAAGGGGCCAGAAGGTTCTGCGGGACGGATTCTCTCTGAGACACCAGACAAGCACCACCCTCCCCCCAAACCCCCCAAAGTTCCTTTTCCTGCCTGTGGCTGGAGGCAATGAGGAGACTAGGAGAAAGGTCTAGGAGCCTGCTGAGGAAGGATTCACCTCAGCCCTGAAACATCTCTCCTGCCGAGGAGAGAGTCTGGCCCAGCCTCTAGCTCCCTGACTTTCCCAGCAAAAGTTCTCTTTGTTTTTTATTTGTGAGGCACACCCAGCTATTCTTAGGCATCACTCCTGGTGGTACGCAGGCAACCACGGGAACTTCCAGGAGTAGAATCCAGCTCATCAACGTGCAATGCAAGTGCCCTGCTCACTGGAGGGCCATCTCTTTGCCCCCCCTACAGAAGTTCTAAGAGAAGTTTAACACCATGTAGCCAAGGCCATGAGCAACTGCTGGCTTCTGGGAAATTCCAGCTGTCTTTTTTTTCTTTTGGTGTCATAACCAGTGATGCTCAGGGGTTATTCCAGGCTCTGCACTCAGGACTTACTGCTGGTGGTGCTTGGGGGGAATGCCTGGGATCGAACCTGGGTTGGCCTCATGCAAGGCCAAATGTTCTACCTACTGTACTATCACTCTGGCCCCTCCAGCTGCCGTTTGGACTTTCCCAGGGTCCTGGCTGCCTGAACAGCACCTTCGGGTCTTCAGCTAACAAGGCCATGTTCCTGGTCATGGGCCTGGATGCCAGAGCGGGAGCAAGACTTCAGGCTCTTTGCCTCCATGATGGCGGTGCAGCTGGGGAACTCAGGCCAACAGCAGACTCTATGGATGAGAAGCACGAGGTAGTCGCCATGACCCTGTGTGCACCTGTTGTATAGGTCAAATGCTGGAGCCAAAGAGATAGTACAGTGGGTAGAGCACTTGTCTTGCATGTACCCAACCTGGGTTCAACCCCCATCACCCCATAGGGTCCCCTGAGCCCACCAGGAGTAATTCCCAAGCATAGCTGGGTGTAGCCCCCAAACCCAAAAGAGTACATCTTCACACTGTGCCCACTTTTTCCCTCCCTGTGAGAGGGGGCTACCAGCTTCAGCTGGGACTCCTGCTCTGAGGACTCTGGGGAGCAGAGACCCCTGATGAGCACAGGGGGCCTGGAGAGGGTGGAGGGTGCAGGACCCCTAGCCCTGAGAGGTGTGGAAAGGCCAGGAGACGTGGGAGGAACCCTAACACAGTGCCGACTCCAGGGGGATGAGAAGCATGAGGTAGGTGCCATGAACCTGTGTAAACCTGCAGTAAAGAAGGTCAAATGCTGGAGCCAAGGAGATAGTACAGTGGGTAGAACACTTGTTTTGCATGCACTCAACTTGGGTTCAACCCCCATCACCCCATAGAGTCCCCTGAGCCCACCAGGAGTAAATCCTAAGCACAGCTCCCATCCTCAGGCCTCCCAAGGGACCTGCTTTTCCACGTGTACAGCAGGCAGGGCTCGATGACCTGTGGCACATGTGCCTCATACATCTCACTTGGGTCACCTAGAATCTGCCTGCATTGTGGGGATTGCTTTAGTCTTCTCTTGCCTGTCTAACAAACACTAATCTATACCGACTGATGCCTCCCACCCAGGGCCTGCCCTCTGAGTGTATGTTCTAGGGGCAGTAATCAGTGGCCATCCCCCCTCCATTGCTTTAGGGCTTCCTGAGAGGTGCTGGGACACCTGTCAGTCTTCCAGAAACAGAGTGAGGGATGCACTCATTCTTCCTGCCAGTGGGCAAGTTGTGTCGAGGAAAGACACAGACAGGGATGAGGCAAAAGGAGGTAGTGAGGTCTGTGGCACGCTGGAGGGTTTCCTCATGTGCAGAGTCAGGTTGCTGGGTTCCAGGCCATGTGGGAATGTGGGGTCTGTGTTTCATTCCAGGCTGGGAAATGCTGGAATTTCCCCTCCTCCCTTTAAATTTCTCAAGTTTTAAGTTATCAATCATAAATTCAAAAAATGTGCCAATAGCTCAAAGGTGGAATGAAACTCATAGGCTAGCCAGATCAGACCTCAGGTTAGCATACTGTGCACTGCTGGGAGTACCCTGATCCTTTCACTTGTTCTCAACACTCTAAGTGTATAAGCATCTTCCAGAGAAGCCCTCATTTGGTGCTCACTGTAGCTGTGAGAGGAAGCACCCAGAGCTTTTTAGGGTTTTTTTGGGGGGGTATTTCATTTTTTAAAAAATTTCTTCATATGTGTTCTTTATCAGGTGTGACTAAATAAAAATATAGAATTGAGTGCCATCACCTTCATGGACATGGATTTATTTTATTTAATTTATTTATTTATTATGCTTTTTTGGTCACACCTGGTGATGCATAGGGGTTACTCCTGGCTCATGCACTCAGAAATTACTCCTGGCAGTGCTTGGCCTGTGACACGTGCCCCTCATACATCTCACCTAGGTCACCTGGAGTCTGCCTGCATCGTGGGGATTGCTTTAGTCTCTTCTTGCCTATCTAACAAATGAGATGCTGGGAATCGAACCCGGGTCGTACGCGTGCAAGGCAAATGCCCTCCCCACTGTTCTATCACTCCAGTCCCCGTGAACATGGATTTAAAAGAAGATCAGTCAGATGAGTATTATTGTTTCTCTCTTTTTTTTCTTTTTGGGACACACCCAGTGATGATCAGGGGTTACTCCTGAGCATCGCTCAGGAAATACTCCTGGTGGTTCTTGGGGGGCCATATGGGATGCCGGGGATTGAACCCATGTTGGCTGCGTGCAAGGCAAATACCCTACCTGCTATTTTCCCATTTTTAACCAATCCTAAGTTGCCACTGATACGTCGTCAGCAGTCAAGCATACTAAGGTTATATTCTATAATAAATAAACTAAAATTCTACAATGAAGAATAAAACATACCTGTTCAGAAGAGTTGAGACCTAGGAAATAATTTATGTGGACTTCTCTGATTTCATCATTCAAAACCAGCACAGAAGTACCCCTTTCTCTGCCATGCCTCTCAGTATATTTGACCAGGCACCCATGAGAAAAGCTTCAGTTCCTTCATCACAGGCAGCCTTCCTGCAGTGCTCAGTCATGCCCGTGTACATGATGCCCATTCCTCTGCACTCTGCCTATCGACAAACAGGATCAGAGATGCCCTAGGTGGCCGTTAATCTCCCAAGCAAGGGTGTGTTTGAAGAGTGGAGGCTTCTGCAAGCAACTGCATGGGATATGAACAGTCCAAAAAGCATGGGGACTGGACCTCAGATTTCCACGGGGATGAAAAGTGTCTCTTCAAGGATCTGAATGAAAGAAAATCCAAGAGCAGCTGGTTGGAGGGAAAGGCTCCGAGGTGGGCGGCTGATGCCAGCCCTGCCGCTTCTGCTCCCGGCTCTGAGCACATGGCACTCCAGGCACTCCAATCTTCCATGCTACCAAGGCCTGGGCTGCTAGCTGTGACTGCTTCTGGGGGCACCTGGGGTGCCCATAGACTTCAGACTCGTAGTTTATACTTACCGGGCAAGTGTCGCCTTACAGGGATTTCTGGTCTGTGGGCACTGATGTCTATAAAATGCAACTGTCTGACACTGTTTCTGGTATGTGATAGTATGTGAGAAAACAGATACCCAGACGGGTTGCTTTCACTTTTACATATGTGGGTTGAAGGCTGGGGGGAGAGGGGGAAAGAGAGAGCAAGATGCATCAAAACAACAGCAATTTGAAAGACTAAGATTATAGAGGGGTTCTGTTTTGAGCCCACAATTTTCTGAGTTTTATATAGTCAGTGTAAGTTCATTTTGAGTAAGGACCCAGGGAGAGCATACAGGGGTTAAGGTGCAAGCAACTCAGGGTCAATCCCTGGCACCTCATAATCACTGTGTTCATTGAACATAGTCCCGGAGGCTCATGAGTGCACTAAGGTGGCCCAAGTGACCCCCAACACTGGAGGTCTCCAGCAACAACGCACCTTTGGCCCCCCCGTGGGATCACTGGTTTGGTGGCTTGAGGGGCCCCAGGCCTCCTGAGCACTGTGTGAGAGCCCCCTCTGCCCCTCAAAAGAAGAATAAAATCAGAGTAGGATAATTTTGTTGTTGTTGTCGTCGTCGTCATTGTGTTTGCCACACCCAGTGTGCTCAGGACTTACTCCTGGTGCTGCACTCAGGGGTTACTCTTGGAAGGGCTCAGGAGGCCATATGTGATTGCCAGGGAAAAAAGACATGAACTGGCTGTGTGCAAGGCAAGCACCCGACCTGCTGTACCATCTCTCCGGGTCTTACTTTATTTAAAACATCCATTTCTCCATTTTCCAGGAATCAAAAAGTAGCTTTAAACACCCTCATTCCTCAGCCTCCTGCCCTGCAGGGAACATGTCAGCAAGCCACCCCCCTGTTGACTCCTTGGATCATCCAACTGGACTGTGGTGCTCACCTCAGGGGGAGCCTTGAACAACTGGGGCCTGGGACTTGCTGATCCCATCCTCAAACCTGAATGTCCTCAATTTGCCAGGGAGTCCCACCAGGGCAGGGTCTGTCCCAGCAAGCCACCTCACTTTCCCAGAGCAGGAGGAGAAAGGAGACCCAGTCTAGGTATCCTGCCCACTGTCCAGGGCAGTCAGCGAGCCAAGTGCTGACCCCAGTGTCTCAGAAGCTCCTCCCAGGCAGAGCACTGCTGTTGGATGACTCATTTCCTATTTGGATGGTGCTTCCAAAACCCCCAGAAAGGAAAGGAGGTGAGCACATGGGGAGCAGTTGGGGTGCCCTCAGTGCTCATGCTCATGAATGAATGAACGAATGAATGAATGAATGAATGAGTCTGGCAGCTGTGGGCCCTACCTCAGCTCCTGACAGCAAATTCTTTTCCTCTGGACACATGTCAGAGGAAGGAGAAAGAAGAAGAAAATCCACAGTCTGAATGCGCTTCTCCTAAAAATATGAACGATTGTACAATTTGACAAATATAGCTTTTGGGGAGTATGAAGTTCTGGTCTAAAATTACATTTAATTATTGTTACATTTTAGACTTTGTAGGAAATAACAGTACAGAAGTGTGACTTTCAAATTAGCATTTGAAAGTGTCTGTGAGGTAGGTGAGGGTTTTAACAAATCCTGGGGTTTTGAGCCTAAAATTACATGACATTTATTTGCAAGTGCAGAATTAGGTTGATCAGTTATTGTTCAAACTCTTCCAGGAGAGAGATGAATGACTATTGTGTTTTATTCCCCCACCACACACAAACTTTTCATGCACACCCCCACTGTGTTTTCCAAAGGGCAAACCTGGAGCCCTGCTCCGTGCCTTGACCTACCCGTGACGAGACCCAGGCAGAGACGCAGGAGATGAAGGAAGAGTCATTTCACCTCATTACAGGACAGCACTGCAGCCCGTCTTCAACCCATTAATTCATTTCTTATAGTTTTTCTTGTCACATCCACTTGCTTTATAGCTTACTAACTTGCAAGTTATAGTTGTAATTTATGGTCAAAATTGAGTGGTAGCAAATCAAGGAATATTTCCATTGATTACCCTAAATTGTCTAATCTCCTGTATGTTTTTAGAACTTGATTGGGTGGTATTTACTGATTGCCTTCATCTAATTTAAAAATCAATCAATAGCAACAATGAGTGCTGGGGGATAAATTGAGTCTAATGCAGCCTAACCCAGCAAATATCCATCACGGTCTGGGCTCAGTCACATCTGTTGGCAGTCTGAATGCATAAAATCCACAACAGCTGGGAGTTGGGTGCCCAGGGCAGGGGTGCTGGGATTCCGGCTGGCATCTCTTGCCTCTTGCATTGTCTAGTTAGGGTGATTGCCCTCTGCAAGAGCAAACATATTTCACTACAATAAAGCTGTAGCACAGGAGATAAAAACCCGGTCTGATTGCATTTCAAGGCTTGCCCGTCCATCTTCTTCCTTCCCCCACACCATCTGAGGATATTAATGGGAATTAACATAACAGCAGCCTTTCCTTGTTAACTGCTCCAGCTTATATCCCGGAGAGAAACAGTCACGCACTTGTGAATTCATCTCTTGGACACTCGTGTGCTCCTGTTTTTATTTTCATCCAATGCTTCCAGGACATTCACCACAGATCAGACATGCTGCATATTGACCCGTGAGGTCATTTAGTACTTACATAAACCCAGGGAGGATGTGGGCTGGTGCAGTTAACGTGAGTGGCGAGGTCAGAAAGGCAGGCTGGGGGCAGGGGCTGCACACCACAGTCAGATGCTAAAACGAAGTGGGTGGCATGGAGAACTCCAAGGTCCTGGATGTGATGCCTTGTTGGGACCCAAACCTGTACATAAAAGTCATAATAATAAGACAATACCTGATGAAATGGTGCCGGAGCGATAGCACAGTGGGTAGGGTGTTTGCCTTGCACGCAGCTAACATGGCTGACCCAAGTTTGATTCTTCTGCCCCTCTTGGAGAGCCCGGCAAGCTACCGAGAGTGTCTCGCCCACACGGCAAAGACTGGCAAGCTAACCATGATGTATTTGATATGCCAAACACAGTAACAACAAGTCTCACGATGGAGATGTTACTGGGCCCGCTCGAGCAAATCG
>JAOXYA010000015.1:18162935-18175131 GCA_028565675.1 Sorex palustris
AAACACAGTAACAACAAGTCTCACGATGGAGATGTTACTGGGCCCGCTCGAGCAAATCGATGAACAACGGGAGGACAGTGCTACAGTGCTACCTGATGAAATCAGCACTATTACTATCATAGGACCTAAGACTTATTATAGGGCACAAAGGAAGCAGAAAGAAAAAAATTAATGTAAAGATAGAAGACTCAAAATGTATCATTATCTTTGAAAGTGTCTGAGATGATTTCACAGCAGTGAGAAAAGCTTCTCAGGCTCTCAAGCAGGGCAGGGCAAGAAAAAATCTGAAAATACCTGACACCTCAACTCATTTAGGAAACTGGACTCAGCTCCAGGGCACTTCTTTTTTTTTTTTTTTACTTGAAATGTTATGAGAAAACCCCACTGTGAGGCAGACCACAGAGGGTCTGGCTATTCCCATACCATCTCCTCAGAGGCTTCATACATCCTTTTTGGTTTTGTGAAGACTTAGAAAATCTTAAAAGCAGTTTTCAGTTCACAGAAAACTTGTGACGACATAAAGATACCCCTTAGATCTTATGCCCAGCCTTACCCCATTTTCAATAACCCCCATCAAAGAGAGAGACCTATTACTAATGATGAATAAGTTTCATATCATCACTACCACCCAATGTTCAGTCTGGGTGTTTTACATTCTACAGGTTGGTAAAATTTATAGTGACCGTGTTTATCTTCTATTCTAGCTTATCACGTCAAATTTTTCATGGACTTACAAATCTACCATGCTCTGCAAGGGCCTTCTCGCATCCCCCTAAGCCTGACAAATACCAACCTTTTGTACAGTGTCCATAAAGCCCTTGAATGGGAATCATACACAGTCTTTCACATTGGCCTCTTCTACTCAGAATCATCCATTAAACAACCAGGAACATGCCTCGGTGGTTGAACACATGCCTCACATGTGTGAGGCCCTGGGTTTGATCCTCAGCATTGCAATAAACAAATAGGTAAGTTAAAGAGGCATACATAGATAATGGAGGGACAATTATTGCTCTCCCATTCTTTAATAAAATAGGCAGATAAGTTCCCTTCATGTTTTTTTCATAACTTGATAACTCAGTTATTTTCAGTGCTGAGTAGTATTCCAGTATTTGCATGTAAGTCATACTCATCTGTTGGAATGAGTGTGACTCTTTTATACTTAATGGTCTTCTCCTCCCCTCAGTGACAGAGGTCTGAGTTCCTAACACTTCAAGTCTGTTCTTTTCCACGTTGACCCTTTCTTCCACATTATGTACTATGACTGCTTGTCAGCTATATCCCTCTTTTCTGACCCCTAAGAGCATGCTGAAATTTTAGCTGGGCACAGACTAACTCACCTGGTTGCAGGTTGGTGTATGCAGGTGATTAGTTTAACATACTGGGCGAACAAAAGTGAAATCTTGCAAACCTCTTTCTGCAAACAATCATTTAAAAAGAGGCAGCACGTGGCCGGAGAGCTAATCCAGCAAGTACGGTGATTTTCGCGCATGTGTCTGACCAGATCCACTGCCCAGTATTGAATATGGTTCCCTGAACACTGCCAAGTGTGATCTCTGAGCTCAGAGTCAGGACGAAGCCCTGGGCACAGTTGACTGTTCCCCCAAACAAAACAAAACAAATAAATAAGATATATAATACAAAATATTTAAAAAATGATAAAAATACTTTGTTACTGGACTTTATTACCATGAGAACTTTATTTTTGATCTAAACTTAGAATTGATAAACTCTGGTCAAAAGAAAGAAAAAAAGTATTAATAGCTGGTGTGTTGCACAAAAATCTGTGTGGTAATGTATGTTATAGCTTTATTCATAATTATCAGTACTGCAAGTAACCAAGATGCTCTTTGTTTGAGGACAACATTCCTTCAGATCAGTGGTCTTCAGCCTGTGTCCCCACCCAAATCCACACCCCTTGTTTAATCATGATAACAACAGAAGATTCAATTGCGTGTCATTCTGAAAAGTACCAAATGCTAGCTTCTCCCAACTCCTGAAAACTGTTCAGGTAATTAAAAACAAGGGAAGTTCAAGAAATTGCCACAACTCACAAGAGCCTAACGACATCTTGAGCCTAAAGTGACATCTTGAATGAGATCCTGGAACAGAAAAGGGCGGTAGGTAAACATTAAGGTGATCTTACGGATTTTAGTTGATAAAGATGCATCGATAGTGGCTCGTTCCTTCCAACAATACCCCATGGTTAACACTAGATGCTAATAATGTGGAAATAAGATGCTATGGTGAATGCTCTGCACTATCTTAGTAATTTTTTTATAATTCAAAAACTGAATTTAAAAACATACAGGTTTTAAAAAGGAGTTGGTGTATACCCTCTGCCCCAGTCTGTCTTGTCCTTCATACTGTTTGACTTTCTGGAACATGGATCCATGGCCGCCATCTTGGAATGAGGAGTCAAACCAGCCGTGGGCCCCTTTGGCTGTTGGAGCAGCCAGCTGGAAGGTGTGGGGTCCCTAAGCAGTTGGTGAGGCTAAGGCACCAGGCTCAGCAGGAGAGCCCACTCCCCAGCTTATATGTAAAAGTGAGATAAAGTCTGGTCTTATGTATGCCTTGTCATTTTAGGTCTCTGTTTCTCATAAAAAATTCTAATGGATCATTTTGACTCAAACACACACTTCTTTTTGATTCAACACACATGTCCACTGGGTAAAGATACAGGTTGTAGTGCAGAAATGGGGGTCCGGGGCCTCATACCTGCTCCCTGCAGATTGGAGAATCCCTAGAGACACTTTTTCGCTATGGGAGCAGATATCATTGCTTCGTGGAACTGATGTCATCCCTTTCCACTTTATAAGAATCTATGGCGAGTTCCTGCCTCTAAGATGCACAAAACATGGAACCCCGGGACCTCAGGGTTTTCCCCACCCATCTTTGTTTGCCAGCTAGGGAAACCCAAGGCCTTGAAAGTAGGTAGAACTGGGCTTGAGCAATAGTACAGCAGGAAGGGTGTTTGCCTTGCCTGCGGCTAACCTAAGTTTGATCCCCAGCATCCCATATGGTCCCACAAGCACCACCAGGAGTGATTCCTGACTACTGAGCCAGGAGTAACCCATGAGCACTCTTGGGAGTGGCCAAAAAAAAAAGTATGTGGAGCTGGGCCCAGAACCCTGTACTTCATCATTGTGAGATCATTTGTCCACAGCCCCCAATAGTTTCTGGGCTCATTTTGGAGACCCCTCAGGATGTGGCAGAGGTGGGGGTGGCGGGGGAATGGCAGTAGGAAGAGGTGTTCATGGGGGATGTGGCAAAGTGAGCCACACCCCAGGTCCTCCTACCTCCCCGGGAGCCGAATTTCTGTCTGTGTCTAGGTCACATCTAGGGTTTCTAAGATTCCATCTTTTTAGAGAGAGGGCTGATGTTAAAAGCAAAAACATGTAAATAAAAACGTGTCAAACTCACGGCACATATCTCATGTGGAAGCTAAACATAGCCACCACTCACCGGAGCAGCCACCGTGCCAAGTGGCTCATGGCTGGGCCCTCTGCCCGTGTGATTTCATTCCTCTCACCGCCCATGTGCCACCACAGTGCAGGGTATGTGGTGGAAGCTCATTTCACACGCAGACGAACTGAAGTTCGAAGAGGGAAGGAAACTCACCATTGGCCACCTCCAGGTTTACTTGAGTCCAAGCCTGGCCTAGCCACTGGCCCATCCGACCCTGCCCATGACTGCTCACCCTTCAGTCCCACCAACCAGTCCTGGAGTAGCATGTAACAGCCACTGAGGATCCTGAAGCCTAGAAAACCCAACTTGGTGACCTGGACCCAAGAAGTCAGTTTGGGGGGAGGCCTCTCTGGGGTCACTTCCTTTTCCTGAACCCACTCCAGCACCTCCCACCTGTGTTTCTTACCAGAACCTGTCAAGAGGGTCTCAGTCTTACTCTGTCAACATGTCACACCCGGAAGGGCCTGGTAAGTGTGGATGGATGCCCTGCCTTGGACATCTGTGTATCTGTCATGGTGGGGGTGGGGGGTGGGGTGCGTACCACTTACACAAATTCACCCCCACCAGGTCGGGGCTGGCATCGTTTTTTAAAAATTGAAAGGAGGCCATTAGCATCATTAGTCCCACCTGCGAGAGCCTCTCTCGGTGATGGAAGAGGGTCCTGGGCCTCCGCCGTGGTGGGTCATTAGTTAAAAGGGGGCTGGAGGTTCGGGGTGGGGCGGGGTGCTGGGGGGGGGAACTGCCGGTCGGTCGGCAGGCAGGTCCCACCACGGGGCTCCCTTTAGAGAAAGGAGCCGGAGACAAATGATTCGAGTCTGAATTCCATATACACCGGAGATTGCTTATCGATCCGCATGCGGGAATATGCGGGCTGGCCCCGGGGAGCGGCGAGTATTTTCCCAGGGAGTTAATAACGTGGCGGCTGAGCTGTCTTGTCCAATTCACTGAAGCCAGGCCTCTAATCAGCACGGAGTTTCTTATTTTGAGAATTCTTGCCACTTGTGTGTGCGGCACCCCCTACCCCCACCCCACCCCCTTCCACGCGGCTGGGCCCCTGTCAGTGATTGAAATGACAGCCCGTGGATGGGGAGGCTAATCAAATTGTTTATTATCGACCTAAATCAATATGTATAGATTGTCGAAACATCACTGTCACGCCACCAAAAAGTCATACTAATAATTCCCTGGCTGCAGATGTAATGCGGCCGCATTTCTCCAACTTGAATTACATCTGAATTTCGGTGAGCAAAAACAATTAGAATGGGGCGGCGGGAAGGGGGAGGGGGCTGTGGGGGGCACGGGGAGGGGGGGGGCCCAGGGCCCTGCGCTGGGGAGCGTGTTTACACAGCTCGATACAGCAGCATTAGGTATTAATGATGGACTGTCACTTTGGCCTGCTTAAACACAAGTCCTGAGCAGGGGGGTGGGGATGCGGGCCTGCCCAGGGGAGCCACAGGGATGCATGGAAGGCGCGAGGGCACGGCTCCCTGGGCAGGGCCTGGGATCTGTTCTCCAGCCCAGAGTGCTGCTGGGAGGGCTGGCAGGGTGGGGGAACCAGGGGTCAGGGGCAAGCAGAGAGATGCAGGGGACCTAGGTCTAGGGGTCTCTGTTAGGATCTTCTGTTTTTGTTTTTGTTTTCTTTTTGGGTCACACCCGGAGATGCACAGGGGTTACTCCTGGCTCATGCACTCAGGAATTACTCCTGGCAGTGCTCAGGGGACCATATAGGATGCTGGGAATCGAACCCTGATTGGCTGTGTGCAAGGCAAACGCCCTACCCACTGTGCTTTCACTCCAGCCCCTCTGTTAGGATCTTCTGGGGGACACACCTGGAGACTTATCAACCTCTTCCCTCTGGCCCGGCCTCTGGGGTTGGTGGTGTCTTCCCCTCCGATGGGCAGTTGGAGCAGCAGTAGAAGGAGCCCTCAGGCAGCAAAAGCTGCCGGCTTTCACGGAGCTCTTTGAACCCCTTGCATGGCTTTCAAGAAGCAGGCACTGCTGAGCAGGGTATTGTTGGGAGTCAGCAAAGTCTGGAGGGAATGGGCCTTCCCTGGGCAGAAACGCCCTCACAGGTGCAAGATCAGCCGATCAGCATTTTTTTCATTTTTATTTTTTGTTTTGGAGCCACACCCGGGAGTGCTCAGGAGTCACTCCTGGTTCTGCACTCAGAAACCATTTTTGGCGTGGCTTGCTTGGCAGATCCTATGGGATGAGGGGGATCGAAGCCTGAGTAGTCCACGTGCAAAGCAAATATCTAACCTGCTGTGTTATCACTGCAGATCCTGGTCAGTCTTGTTTAGGGAGGGGAGGTTAGTCATAGCACCCTCCTCCTGGGACCTACACCAATTAGGGTCCAGCTCTCTGCACTGATCTGGGGCTGATCTTTCTCAATTTTCTCACTCAGTTTTCATGATAACCCCATGAGGAGGATGCTATTATTTCTCCCAGTTTCCAGTGGAGAAACTGAGGCATGAGATGCCTCAAGGTCTTGGCTAGTTAGCCACAGTGCTAAGATGGGATCTCTGGAGATTTGCAGGCAGACCTGATCTCTTATCTGGGACATGCATGTTCTTCCTACCCGCCCCCACCACCTTGCAGACCAGCGTGGGGTGTGTGTGTGTGTGTGTGTGTGTGTGTGTGTGTGTGTGTGTGTGCGTGTGTGTGTGTGTGTGTGTGTGTGTGTGTGTGTGGTGGGCACTCTCCCAGGAGCTTAGCTTCAGCTTCAGGGTAGTTATTGGACATGGCATTTTCTGCCTGGGCTGCTTTTGGGAGAGAGTTGCAGGTGGCGAGGAGTAAATGGAACTTTGCAAGCCAGAGAGGGCAGGGTAAGATGGGGCTGGGGAGGAAATGCTATAACCATTTGGGATTAATGTCCAGACTCACAGAGTCCTGGGACCCTGCTTCTGCTCTCCCAGGGGGCCTGTGGTGGGTAGGCAATGAGGCTGCCTCTCCCCGTCAGCATTTGGAAGTCTGGTTGCTCGTTCCCTGAACTTGTGTGAGAAGGGCCATTAGAAGCACTCAGGGAAGGGAGCATAACTCTTCATAACCATGTCATCAGACCCTGCGCCAGGCCGTTTCACTCAGGGAGCCCCAGAGGGGAGGGGGTGAGGTCCCTGCCCGCCCCAAGTGACCCAGCCCTGGCACCCGAAAGCCTCCAGAACTCAACAGCTGCCATGCTCACAGCTGCTCTCCACATGCTGGGGTAGAGCCTCAACCGGGAATGAACCTTTTCCTTGACCCTGCAACACCTCATAGGACACACCCTACCCATACTCCAAGAGTACTGCACCACATTTGATGGGATTCAAAGTAGGAGGCAACCAATCTTAGAGAGAAATATTATATTATTTCGGCTCCACTTTGAAGCAGGGATTGGGGTTCAGATGAAAACACCCGAATTATGGTGGTGGGAAGGTGTAATGGTGGTGGGATTGGTGTTTGAATATTAAATGTAATCAAATATTGTGAACTGTCACTGTCATTGTCCTCCCGTTGTTCATCGATTTGCTTGAGTGGACCCAGTAACATTGTGAGAATTGTTACTGTGTTTGGCATATTGAACACGCCACGGGTAGCTTGCCAGGTTTTGCCATGCGGGCGAGATACTCTTGGTAGCTTGCCGAGCTCTCTGAGAGGGGCAGAGGAATCAAACTTGGGTCAGCCATGTTGGCTGCATGCAAGGCAAACGCCCTACATGCTGTGCTATCACTCCAGCCCTATTGTGAACTACTTTATAAAATTTAAAGAAAAGAAGCACTCAGGGGTGCTGTTCTTTCTACCGGGACCACCCTCATTGGCATGTGTGTCATACTTCTTGTGCTCCAATTCCATAATGATTCCCACTCCGATGGGGGGGGTGACATCCCATTACAGAGAGTTCTCTAGGACCAAGGCTGGCTGGTGCATTGCTACCCCCATCCCCTACCCCCCCGCCCCCCCCCCGCCCATACACACACTTCCCTTCCTGGAATCCAAGGTCCCAAATCCAGACAACCTCCCTGGCCCTAAAGCAGGCTGTGAGGGATGCTATGGAGCTCCCCCACCTCTGTCTTGGCTCCCACGTGCTGCAGCTGGAAGACCCCCAAGAGAAAGGTTGTGATCCCAGCTCCGAGCCGGCTGTCATACTCCGTGCATGGGCCAGGCTATGCCGTGTGCAATTGAGCGTGGGACTTTCTCGTGCTGGCAGCTAATACCGGGCAGCAGGGAGAACCAGGGGGCCTGTCAAAGGTCCTTCCCCCACCCCCGACAAACCTCAGCAATGCCACAGTCTGCTCAAGTCTTCAGGCGCTAACCTGCCCCTGGTTTCCCCAGGCAGTCGGGTTCCCTGTGCTTTTTTTATGCACCATGAAAAGTGCCTGTTCCTGTTGCCCACTTACTGGGTACAGTCAAAGAACAAGCACACCCCCCCACTCTGCAAAGCAGAGCTCATGTGGCAAACCCCCAGCCTCTCAGGTTCAAGTGGGTTCTACACTTGGCAAATGCATCTCCCCCTGTCCCGAGAAGGGGGAAAAAATTAAAAACCCACCAGCAAAAAATACATTACACTGGGCATTATATTTCTGTGACGGAAATAACTCATTTTCATGACACACTATAATAATAGCAAATTATGATACACAATGAATCCATTCTCATTAAAGTCTGTATGGAGAAAAGCAAAGAATACAAAATGTATACAATTGTTTAAAGGAAAAATGCCATGTAATATAAAAGATACTCTAATCGCTATTTCTAATTACAAAGAAGAGAAAATCACTAAAATTTTTTTACAGCATCTAATTACCAAAAAAAAAAAACAGAACCACAAAATAACTCTCTATAAAATTAATAATGAAGGAGGGCTTCAAATGACTGTAGTTTTCAGAATGTCTCCTTCTCCGAGGGAGAAATGAAAGGGAAGCACTGGGTTTGTGAGCAGTTCTTGGCACGAGCTCAGCTGTAGAACTTTCTGTCGGCTGCCTTGCTCGGTGTCTGCTAGATCTCTCCCCTGCCTGCGTCCTCAGGTAATCCCGAAACGGAGGCCCTCTTCTCTGCACCTGAAGAAACCAAGTCTCAATCACAGGGGCTGTCTGGGGGGCAACTGTGGGTTTTGCTTCTCCTTGAGCACTTGTGATCCATCACGCCCATCAATACCAGCCATATGTCCAGCCATCCAGGACCATCTGTGCACAGGTCACCTATGAAGGCTGGGAGGCAGGACTTAAACCTGCACCTAAACTTTCAAGGTCTTAAGAGTACATAGGAAATTCTGCCCCGGGAATCGGTGGGCACAGAACCTGACCTCCCTTGAGTGGGTCTTTCTAATTGGCTGCATCCCACTAGGCAGGTGCCCAGATGGATTCCCTCTGCAGGGGTGGAGGGCTATCAGCCCGTAGACCATAGAATGCTTATGAAATCCTGGGGGCTGGCCCCATAGTGCGCAAAAGGACAGACACGTATGCGTCTCATCAGCTGCCCACAGATCTCTGTCTGAATTGTATTTTATAAATACCCATGTGGCCCTGGGCAGAAATAAGGTCCCAGCCCTGTTCTAGGGTGACCGAGACAGCAGCTACAGGATGGATGGGCGGAGGGAGTTGGGGTGAGGAGCCAGGTCAGGGGTAGGGTGGCTGGAGATAGGGGCGCACCCCAGTGAGTTGAGGTGAGTCAGGACGAGGACTATGTCCTCGGGGAGCCCCAGAACTTGGTGACTCCTCAGAGACTTGGGTACTTTCCAGGGTTCTTGCCCGGGTGTGGGGTCCATGCTTTGAGATACAGAACTGGAAGGGAAACAGCTGAGACAAAAGGTGGTGAGGAGTTTGGGATGTGTTGAGTCAGACAGCCTCTCCATGTGGATACAGGATTCAAGACACCATGACAAATCAGTCCCAACCTTTGGCCAGGGGTCAGGAAATGGCCACCCAATGTTCCTTAGAGGGGATGGACAGAGACTAGGGCACTGGCCTGGCACACAGCCAGCCTGGCACACAGCCATGTTGGGGAACAGTTTTCCTCACACATGCCCAGACACATTGCACACTGGGTCCAGGCAGACACGGGGTGAAGGATGATGGGTGCGTGGAGGACCCCTCCAGGAGACAGTCGGTGGCTCTGCTCACTCTATTACCAAATACACACATTTCATAGGGGGGTCTCGGCTTAAGAAGATGGTCCAATCACAAAGTTTAGCATTACTGACCTATGACCTTTCCAACTCTGCTTTGCCTCAGCCCAATCCCATTTCGGGTTAGATGCTGTAGTTAGGTGACAGTTCTTGCAGGGGGGCACGGGGTGGGGGAGTTGGGTGAGACTCAAGGATGGATACCTGGTAAAATTGTAAAATGTGCCCAGATATTCCTTGCTGGGTCACTATGCAGGGACAGGTCTTATCTGCTAGGCAGGAACAGATCTTTCTGCTTTGGGGCCTGTTGCCATGCTCCACAAGGTTAGATCCCCAACAGCCCATATGATCCCCCTGACCACCACCAGGAGTGGTCCCTCAGAGCCAGGAGTAAGCTCTGAGAACTGCTGTCCATCACAAACAATGTCCCCTGACAAATAATGTCCCCAAGAGACTCGGGGCAAACCCTAGAGTCAGGCTAGGAAATCTTTACATCTCCCACATGACTCCCCTCTGCCCCCCAACTACCAATATGTTCCCCCCCACCCTTCCCAAGGTCACTTGAGCACATCCTTCTCCCTCCTTCCCTGCCAACTTCAGGTCCAGCTGCGCCCACGGCTCACCAGCTCCCCGCAAGGCTGCCTCCAGAGCCTTCTCAGACAGTGGGGAGACCTCTCTGCAACACCAGCCGAGTTGCATCGTGACACTTCCAGAGTCCCTCAGGATGGGGGCTGGGGGGAGGGCCAGGAGCTCAGAGTACTCACCTTGAACGTGTGAAGTGTGCTCAATCCCCAGAGTCAGTGATGCATGCACATGGCTCAATCCCAGCAGCTCTGCTGTGGGGACTCCAAGGTCTCGACAGAGGACACACTTAGGGCACAGGCAGGCACGTAAGAGAGCATGAACTATGCCTGGGTGAGCACTGTGGAGATGAGTCCACACCAGTGAGCATTCTGCAAGCACCAGCTGAGTGTGTGAGCACCGTGACCAAGTATGTGCCATCTCCCCCCAACCCATGTCATAGAGCAACTGCTGTGTGGAGGTCCTTCACTGCTGGCTATTGCCCAGTTTCTCGGGGTGGGGCTGGGGGTGGTGGTGGTGAGGAATCGTGGCCTTCCAAGACTTGATGCAGAAACCTGAACTTCCTTGTTCCAGAAAGTGCTTTTGTTCAGAAGTAGGGCATAGGAGGTGCTGGGGTTGGCACTCCCACCCAGCAGGATGGGGGAACTTGAGCAGCCTGACCCCCAGGAGAGAAGCAGGCAGCTGGGCCGGAGGTGCCCCTACTGCCAACATCACCAGCACCCGAGAAAGGTTGATGTAGATTCTGGCCTGCTGAGTCCGGGCCGGCCTTTCTAGTCCACCCACCTGGGCCAACACACACTGCAGGTATCCTGACCCTCGGGTGAGGCACTTACAAAAGCTGCCCCAGTCCAGAACTCCAGTCTTCGCCCAGACATGGTTTCTGTCCACATCTGTTTTTGCTTTTTTTTGGGGGGGGGTCACACCCGGCGATGCACAGGGGTTACTCCTGGCTCTGCACTCAGGAATTACTCCTGGCGGTGCTCGGGGGACCATATGGGATGCTGGGAATCGAACTCGGGTTGACAGTGTGCAAGGCAAACACCCTACCTGCTGTGCTATCTCTCCAGCCCCCTTCTGCCTGCATCTGAACCCAATTCCTTCCTTCTCCTTCCTCCAGTCCACAGCCCAGCTTCCAGAAAACCTTCTGGAAGCGAAACAGTCCAGCTTCCCCTGTGTTTGCTCCCTCCCCTTCCCCTGTCAATCAACCACTGCCCCTCCCCCAACACACACACACACACACACACACACACACACACAAATCCCTTTGGGGAGATGCTTCTCCCTCAGCCTTCGGCTTCACTTTTCTCTTTGTGATCTTGTACAGAGGCACCATCCCTTGCCTGAAGCTTTATTTCTTTTGTGGGGCCCACTCCATGCTCTGGGCTCAGGAGTGACCCCTGGTGGTGTTGCGGTTCGAGCCCCATGCCTTAATCTTTGAACTATCTCTCTGGGCCCTGAGACTTTATTTTATTTTATTTTTTAATTAAAAAAAAATTTTCCCTATTGTGATTCACACCCAGCTGTGCTCAGGGCTTATTTCTGGCACTGTGCTCAGGGATCACTCCCAGTGGAGCTCTGGGGACCCTATGGGGTGCTGGGGATTGAACTTGGGCCCACCATGTGGAAAGCAAGTGCCCTTCCTGCTGCACTATCTCTTCACCCCCAGAAACTTTTGACTGTTATGCAAGAGGTAAAGGGTTGTTTGGGGTTTGTCTACCCCCTCTCCAGTGTGTGAAACAGTGAAATGTCCACTCTTTCAGAGAGGGGCCCTGTCTGCCAGGCCCAGCACTGAGGGTGGTGAACCCTAGATACCGTGGGGTACAGAGAGTTGCCCATCTAGTCCTCACATTAATAATGGTCTAACAATACAAACTAATGCGGTGGTTTTGCCTTGTCTCAGGCAGTGTTCTAAGTGCTTTCTACCTGATTCATTCCCTTATTCCATAAGAAGGGAAATGTCACCATTTCAGGGATGAGATGGCTGTGATACAGAGAGGTTAAGGAACTCACCCAAAATCACACAGCTAAAGTAGTAAGTGCTCTTGA
>JAOXYA010000015.1:18185180-18199159 GCA_028565675.1 Sorex palustris
CAGGAGTAATTCCTGAGTGCAGAGCCAGGAGTAACCCCTGTGCATTGCCAGGTGTGACCCAAAAAGAAAAAAAAAAGTAAATGACTGATATCAGTCTTCCCACCTGCTTCTGGGGATTCTGGACTAAGAACAAAATTAGTTCATTTTTCTTGGGCCGGCTATGTCCTGGCCCCATTCCCCTCCTCCCCCCACCCTCGGTGTCTCCTTAGGCCCTCCAAAGCACCATTCTCAGTGCCTAGAGGGAGTCAATATTTAAACTGTAGAAATTTCATGTCAAATTATGAGTTTTCAGCCTGTTTAATAAGTGGGGAGGCCTGGCCACATGGAGTCTGCACCCCTGACCCCACTGTTGGGGGCTGAGTACAGTTGGGGGCTAGACTACCCTCGTGACCCCTCCTTTCACCATTTATCCCAGACTCCCAACAGTCCCCTGTGCTCCTATGCTACCCTATTTGGTGCTCGCAGTTCCACCCAGATCACATCCTCCACACTACATCCCCATTCACTAGGCAGCTGGCACTTTGCACTGACTTGTATCATCTTGCTGTCCCCTTAGTGTGACCGTCTCTGGAGACTGGGCCTAGGAAGAGGTAATGAAGATCTGAAGGGCAGGCCCTGATCCAGTAGTCATCCTGGGAAGAAGAGGAAAGGAGTAGGAAGGATGGAAGCCCAGGCCACATGAGTGCAAAGTGAGACAAGCCACCCGTGGCCCTCCCACGGCTGGATGACAGCTGCAATCCTGACTGTGAGGCTGGAGCATTCTGCCGAGGAGGCAACACATGGTGCCACTTACGGCTGCCCTGGTGGCAACAGACCACACTCTCTGCTCCTCTTGTATGCGGAAAGTCGCTTTTAGGGGTTGGGCAGCTTGTGCGACGTGGTGGGTGCAGTGTGCTGGGTCCGAGCCCACATGTCCCTCTCCCCTTTCTTTTGCTGTCACTGTGATGATTGGGGTTCACCCACTGGGCTACAGGGCTCCCCCAGCCTTAGTCATGATGCTTCCCGGGGTCCACACTTGCCTGTGTGATATGCTGCCCCAGATTTGGTTGGTACCAGGGGCCACCAACATGATCACGGGCATTGAAGTGACACTGAGGATCCACCTCATGACCTTGTGCCTGCACAGTGGGCTTCCTTGGAGGGCCAAGACTTACTGAGCTATAGAGTCACTTGGAGTCTCTGACCTTCCCCAGCTGACCATGACTGGTCCACTAACTGCCCTCAACCCCATTCTCATGTGCTTGTCATGAAAGGCCTTGTTGATTCCAGGGTCCATGCTGCTGGCTTCAGGGGTGCCTCTCCTTGGCTACCTGTTCCCCTTCTCCAGCCATGGCCTTATAACCATCACTGAATGCCCAACTCCAATGCCTCGTCTCCAGAAGCTTCCTAGTCCTTCTCTTCGAATGGCTTAGTCCATGACTCTCCCCACATAGGCGTCCTGCACAGCTGGGTGGACACCCCTTGACTATCCTGCCAGTGTCTCCCCATGACTTCCAGGTGGAGAGGTGAGCACCAGAACCTGTTCCCTGGGAGGCAGCCAGGTGTCAGCAAGGAGGAGTGTGTGGGGACAGGGGCCCTCCAAAGGGAAATCTGCTGAGTCCCGGACTAGAGGGGTCTCTGTGTGTGTGAGTGTGTGTATCAGAGTGTTCTGAGTATGTATGTGAGAATGTGCGTGAGTGCTGTGAGACTCTGTAAGAATGT
Source organism: Sorex palustris (assembly GCA_028565675.1). Lineage (NCBI taxonomy): Eukaryota > Metazoa > Chordata > Mammalia > Eulipotyphla > Soricidae > Sorex > Sorex palustris. Next base: position 18,186,882 of record JAOXYA010000015.1, read on the forward strand.
GTGTGAAAATGTCTGAGAGTGTGTGACTGTGTGTGTGTGTGTGTGGGTGGGTGAAAGAATGTGTGCGACCGTGGGTATATGAATATGAGCATGTATGAGATCATGAGTGGGTCAAAGTGTGAGTGTGTGAGGCTGTGAGATGGTGTGGATGTGTGTGCTAGCTTGACTGTGCATGCATGCATGAGTGTATGTGTGAGTGTAAGTGTGCGTGGGATGCGTTTGTTGTGAGTGACGGAGCACTGCAGGGACCTATCTATCCCCTTCCAGGGGAGCAGCTGCCACTCAGCTGTGTGCCTGTGGATACACCCAAATCTCTTAGTTTGCAGCAGTGGCAGTCAGAAATCCTGATGGTGATGCTTCTAGGTGTTCCCAATAGGGTCCTCCCTCACGGTGTTGGCAGGGGGAGGGGGCAGATGCTGCTCACCCGTGCTCCCCCAGTTCTGCAGGCCTCATAGCTCATAGTTGCCCTCTGGGATGTGGTACTGCTTGGATGGTGCTCGGGGCCACCAGGGCTCTGACCAGAGGGTCCTAGAGGCCTGGCAATGCCAGGAATCAAACTCAGGGCTTGGTGTTCTGCCCTTGATGCCTTCTTCCTCACCCTCCAAGGTCCCAGTGTTTTAAGGCTGGCCACCATGTCTTGTTGTTCTTAGCCCTGGCAAGAGAGAACGCACTATATGACAGATGTGATGGGTATAAGCTTGCTGTCAAGTGTGGGTGAGAGGCACTAAAGTTGCCGTTGTTCTGGCCCCACTGGCTCTGGGGAAACCAGCTCTTGTCTTTCTTCTCTGCCCAGGCCTCTTACCCAGTCTCATCTGTGACTCACAGACCACTCAGCATTTGCTCTAAATCTTCTGTGTGGTTCATGGCTCCTCTTCTTGCACCCTTGTGATGGGGGAGGGGGGACAACCCACCACACACACACACACACACACACACACACACACACACACACACACACGATCTAGGGTTCTGACAGAGGGCATGAGGCCAGCACCGAGGCTGCTGGGGAGCAAGTCTACAATAGGCCCCCACCTTGGGGCTCTGGCCACTGCAGGCTATTGCTCTGGGTGCTTGCAGACCATTTTCAAGGACTTGCTGGCTAAGCAGGCAAGGTAAGTCTTTGCTTTTTAAGCTGTATCTTATCATTATTTTAAAAAATATATACAGGTTGTATAATTGTATAAGAAAAAGCACATGACAAATACAACACAAGAGTAGGTCTTTTAAGAGAATGTTGTACCCCCACCCCCACCCCTGAAGGTAGAAGGGCAAAGAATGCGGGGAGAACAGTCCTGCTAGCTCAGATCCTGCCTTCCCGTAGAGACGGGGTTAGTCCCCAGCAGTGGAGGGGCAGTGGGGGCCGGCGGGGTGGGGGGCTTTCTTGGCCCACCTGCAAGGGCTGGTCTTGGCTTGGGAAAAGAAAAAAAATCATAAGATTTTTTGTGCCAGGAAGTTTCTGATCAGGCACAACCTTGTCCTTGAGGCTCTATCAGGCCCCTCCTTGCTTAATTCCCTTTAAGAGTAGAGTGGTCCCTTAACCACAGTGGCCCTGGGAGGAGGGGGGAGTGGGAGGAGGCTTCCCACTTCCCTTTCCTTCTCTAGCTATGAATTTGCAAGCAAGCACTGCTTCCTCCCCCAGGACTGTAAGGAGCAGGGAAGAGCCTTTTGCGCTGATGTGACTGCAGAGTGACAGGAAGCAAGAAGGGTCAGCCCAGCCCTTGGCCACCTCTACCAAGCCAGAGATGGACACAGTAGCAAACAGCTGAAAGAAGGGAGTTGTATGTCAGGTGAATCCGGACTTTATTCACCTTTAGATCCAGAATTAGAATCCCTGACCTTAAGCAATTGCTCCCAGGGAAAATGAAGGACCCATCTCACTGGGCACGTAGTACTTAGCACAGAGGCAGATATACAGGCAGTGCTTAATGAAGGGTATTCCTGTGAGAACCCATTCAGGAGGCAGGGTTCAGAGTCCAGCCACCCTGGGAGCAGACACACAAACAAAGAGTGTGCAAAGCCACGTTGAAAAGTTCACGCTCAGCTTGTCGCTACAAGGCGGAGGGAGAGGGGAGATTCTCCATTTCACTGAGGATTTGATGCTGACCACAGAGGTCAGGTTCAGGTCCAGGACAGTCCTTCTGCTCCAGTTCTTCCTAAGCTCTGTGGCTTATTCTTCTCAGCCTGCGGGTGGGTAGACTTACTGCCAGTGGGTAAACTAGAAGTTGACTTTCCCTTAGGGCTGCAGATATATGAAGAGTGACAATAGTCCTCTTTTAATATATATGATAATATATTATATATATTAATTTAAAAACTTGGGCTAGGCAAAAGGAGGTCTAAGCCTTCAAACACCTTCTAACTCTGGAACTTTGAAACTCCAAGTTTCTCTACTTTGAGATTCGTGACTTCCATGCATCAACAATTTTATCTAATCTTCCATCCAACCATTCAAACACAATGCATCCAGTTACCTATTCATCCATTCATCCATTATTCACTTTTTGTTGATCAGCTGAGAACCCCATTAAGAAGTGTGAGATAATTAAAAGGTATAAAACAATAATCTGTCACCCATTTTCCATTTATCCATCCATCCATCTATCCATTCATCTATCCATCCATCTATCCGTCCATCTATCCATCCATCCCCATTCTCATTTATATGTATGTATATATGATGAGTCACATGCCGGGTTTTGTCAGTAGAGTCCTCAAAAACTTCTCATGCAGCAAAAGGCTAGGAAAAGTTCAACAAGAGTCAAAAGCCTCTAGGAAGCAGGCAAATAGAATTGAGTAGAAAGTGCTGCAGTCAGGCAAGGTTAAAACAAGTGCGAGTCACTAGAACTTCAGGGTGGAGATAGGCTGTCCAGAGAACTGAAAACTGGCCAGAATCCTGGAGAAGTTTCAACTTGAACTGGAGTTTCTGAGGTCAGGCACTTCTCATGGGCTGTGACTTTCCTCTCTTAGGCTGGGACAGCCAACGGAGTCTTGTTTGCTTCTGGATAAAACTTGACTCCCAGTCTCCCTTAGAAATCTGCTCAAAAGTTTCCTTGGACTGGTGTTTCAGCCTCTGTTCTCCTGACCAGTCCCAGGACCAGAGGAATCTGTTGCAGTCTTTATGAAAACAAGGAGAGAAATATAGGAATCAAAAGATGCATGACAGAGACCCAGCTCCCACCATTTTATCACTGGTGCTTCCTAAATAATCGTTACTTCTTCGAAAGTGCCAGAGTGGAGAAGTCTGTAAGAGAAGGCCACACGTCGAGGGTTGAACCCCTCACTACTTGGAGAACACTCTTTCTGCTTTCCTGGCTGGGCCATAAATAACCCGGCCACCTCTAATTTGGCCTCCAATACCCTGACCAGCCATGATTTATTCACAGACCAAAACAGGCATCTCTAATTTGCTAACCAATCGCTGCAATTCCGGTCTCGCCAACCAATAATTCTGCCATCTCTAATTTGCCAATAAATAATTCTGCAGCCTCAAATTTACTAACCAATAATGTGACCAATTTGCTGACCAATGGTTGTGTCACGGCATAATGGTGCCCCTAGCAGATGGTAATTTGCTAAGCAATATTCGGACCTTTCCCCCTTCAGCAATAAAGAACCTTCGTGATCTTTGAATTCCAAATCCATTACATGGCCGGGAAGGATGCTGCAGGCTGCTGGGCTATGCAGAACCTTCCCCAAAGCTCGTGCTTCCCTGAACCTTCTCTCTCAAGTGTCTGGCATCAGGACTGGTATCTCAGAATGACTAGTCCTCCTAGCATGCTCGTTTTGCAGAGGAAGCTATTGAGACCCAGAGAGAGACCCAGAGAGAAGCTATTTTGCTCCAGGACATAAAGCAACGAAGGGAGTTGCAGACTGAGATCAGACAACAAAGGACCTTGAGCAACACCAGCCTGGGAACTAGATGGCTATGCCCAGACCATTTGCATCAAGCACCTTGACTCTGGCTGGGCTGCCTGCCAAGGAACTTGGTTTGGCTTTGGCCATGTTCCCCTGGTGCCAGGGAGGGGACCCTGAGTTCGCTGACCCTACTACCACCTAGGAGGTCTGAAGGCAGGACAAGTAGGAGGAGTCTCTGTGACTCACAGACATGCTGGCTCAGGTTCAGCCCTGGGAATGGCTGGGTCTCAGCAAAAACCAAAGGCCAAAGCCCACATTCTCTCCAGTGGTTGGTCCCACACTTCCCAGAAGGAGGAAGCCCATGAGGTCAGTAAAACAGAAGCCCTGCCCCCTAGCAGGTTTAGCGACCCAGGCCTGAATGCACAAACCTTGGCAGGAAAGAAGAGGGGCCACTTTCAGGAAAGCCCCCAGGGCCCCGCTCTATGTTGGCCAATTTAGTCCTGCCAGTTCCCTGCCTGCCTGAGACAACCCCGCCCTTCCCCTTCACCTGAGAAGGTGTATCACATGCATTCGATGTGCCCTGCTCTTTTAGGAAATGAAAGCTGTTTTGAACCAAGAGCACTTTGAGAGTGGAGGGAGGGTTCCTCGTAGCACTAAAATATGGCTGGACCCCCATTTCCCTGCCTCCCGCATCCAACCAGCACTGTTATCTGCTGAGAGGAAGGCAGGTGCTCATGGAGGGGGGGTGAGGGGGACGATGATCCACATGGAGAGAGAAAGGTTTCACTCTGCAATTGTGCTGTGACACCCTGCCCGGGCTAGACTGGTGAGAAATATGGATGGCAAGGAAGAGGAGATGAAGGGAAGGGGGTGAGAGAGGGAGGAGAGAGGAGGAAGAGGCTCTGGTGGCCCCTGAGTCACCCACATCAAAAGACCAGCTTGGTACCTATTACAGTGTGTGCTCTCTCGGCTCCAGGACCTCTTCAGTTGTCCAAAACTCAGAGCAGGAGAAAGTGGACAAATGGGAGCAGTAGGGCTCCAGTTAGACCCAGGGATGCTGGGTGTGTTCTGACAGTTAAAGCTCTCCTTGGGCTTTGTCCTGCTCTATCCACAGGCTCTAAGAGATGCTAGCTCCTCAGGGCAGCATGGATTGGCATCCTCTTTCTTTCTCCTCATCAGACCATTTCCTTCCCTTCACTGTCCTGTGGGCTGAATCCTCCCCAATATTCTAAGAGTCCTGGAGGCCAGGACCTGGAGCCTGGTCACTGCTTTATTCATCCACAACTCTTCCAGGGTCCTCGCCTGTGCCAAGGGGTGGCGGTCTCAGAGTGTGTGCTGAATGGTTGCTGGTGAGTCTCTGTCCAGCTTGGAGCCTCAGCGCTCTCCTAAGGGCATTTTCTCTCTGGCCATGGACCGCCCAAGCACACTGCTGGCTGAAGGCATATATTGAAGCAGCTGGTGGCTGAGGAGACAGGAGGAAGGGTGTGGACAGGAGGCAGGATGGAAAGTCAGGATGGCCAAGCAGGGACATGGTGACCAGTGACTAAGTGGGAGCCTCAAGGCATTTTGGGGAGGCCTAAGGCTTGTCTACCAAGACTAGTCCCTAGAGGATGATAAGCAGATGCAGTAGTTTGTGGGTTCCATCCAGTAAGATCCAGCCTGACCTCCAGGCTGTGCACACGTGGTACTGAGCATCCCACAAGTCACGTAGCTGGAGCTTCTAGGGGAAGTGACACTAATAGGAGTGGGGACACTCCTGGCAAGGTGAGGCATAGCTTAGCTGTACCTGTACAAAGTGTTGATGTCTGCTGGGAAGTACCAGCTGTGGTGGTAGCCAGAGGTGCTGAGGGGTACAGAGAAGTGAAGACATGTGACCCTTGTCCTTTCTTACAAAGGGATGTACAGACTCAGAGGGAGAAGGGAGTGATCAATCTGCCCAGAGCTTCCTGCCAGGCCAGGCTGGGGTAGGGGTGGGGTAGCAGAAGGAAGCATCCCTGAATGTGGGAGGGGTGTCAAACTATGTCTCATGAGGCCTGCGTGAAGACCACCTCTGGAGGCCCCCTTCACCCCTTCTCAGGAATATACAGGCCCTGTAGAGCCTCCCCTCCCACTCCCCACTTCCAGCTTTCAGGTTGCAATCTGACACAGGGTCCCCCAAGGCCTGCCCAAGCCAACCTGGCTCAGTTCTAAGGAATTGAAATAACAGAAAGATGCAATCAGCATTCTGCAAGAGCTGGGCTGGAACTGCAGCAACCCGTGGGCACAGCCCACTAGGATTCTCACAAGCCTGCGCCCAGGCTCCATCATTCCAAACTACGGACACCAGTGGCTCTCCATGGGAAACCACGGTGGCTCAGCCTGACCAGCGGATGGAGGAAACTCTCAGACCCAAAGGCAGAGCCAACACCCGCCCCCACCTCCCGGCACCCCCCCCCACACACACACACAACAGCATGAGCCACCCACTGACAGACTTTGCACATGTGTGCTGGTGGCTAGCCGTGGTTGGAAGCTGCTGTCTACACGAATGGTGTTTCACCGTGCCTTACTGGGGTGTATTTGCACAGCAGCCCCCATCGGGGAGAGACGCCCCCCTTGAACATGGCTCCCGGCCGCCACGACAGCCCATCTCCAGTAGAAGTGTGGGTGCCAAAGTGGGCTGAGCAAGGCAAACAATGAAACTCTGCCCAGGGCTTCAGCTCTGATAAGACCCCAACCCAGATCTCTGCCCGCCCCAGCCCTGACTCCTGGGCGAGAGAGAGTAGGAACACAATGGTAAGAGGGAAAACAATGGAAAAAATAATAACAGCTGCCATTCTTAGCGGACACTCAGTAGTACATGTCAAATACTTTATCTCACTCCATTCCCACAAAAACAGCCCCACGCCCCAGGTTGTGTTGTTGTGCCCTGGGAAAGATAAGAGAGCCAAGGTGCAAGGTCCCACCAGAAACCCAGGATATCTGGTTTTACACTTCCAAACTCTGCTTCCTGCAGTTCTGGAACTTGCTATTTGTGTTCTCTATTGGTCTATAGGTACGTGCACACATATGCATGCAATATATTTCTGGACCTACACTCTATGTAAATAAACACGCTCTTCATCTATTCTAGGCTTGTGCTACATCATCCAGGTGCATACGCTTAGAGATAATATCTGTGCAACATGTAGACATTGTACGGTGATTTTTCGGGTCTCTTCATATTTGCGTTTATTTACTTCTTAAAAATGTCTTTGCTCATTTCTTTATTTTGGTGTTTGGATCACTCCCAGCAGTGCTCAGGGCATACTCCTGGCTCTGCACTCAGGGGTCACTCCTGGCAAGTTGGGGTTATATGGGGTACCAAGGATCAAACCTGAGTGGTTATGTGCACGTATGACTTACCTGCCGTAATATCTCACCGGACCCTATTTACTTTTTAAAAAAATTTTTGGTTTGCAGGCCATACCTGGTGGTGATCAGGGCTTACTCTTGACTTTGTACTAGGGATCACTCCTGGTGGGGCTCGGTGGATCAGATGGGGCACCAAGGATCGAACCTGGGTTGGTCTCATGCAAGACAAACGCCCTGCCCGTTGTGCTATTGCCCTGGCCTTCCTATTTCCTTTTCAAATTAGAAAAGATGTTAAGGCTAACATTTGTCTGAATAGCAGGGGATGGGTGAGACTGGTGTTCTTTTCCTACAAAGCAAACCGAGCTGGTGTGGGTCCCTGTAGCTAGTGCTCCTTCCTCTGGAGCAGGCTGTCCCAGCACAGAGGCAAAAAATCCAAACAGACAGAAGGAGGGATGTAGAAAAGCCTGTGTGCCCAGAGTTATGCCAGGACAGGGGCTTTAGAAAAGCAACCAGTACCACGTAGTTCAAGACCACACAGGGGATGATTGGTGGATGGAACCAGGATCAGGGGGACTCATGGGGCCTGTGAGGACAGGTTTCATATAACAGGGAACACTAACTGAGTCCAGCTTTGCCATGTGAGAACATGGGTAACCTGGTCCCTCCCATTTCTCAAAAGAAGTCACTGGGGCTGGAGAGAGAATACAGCAGGTCGGGTGTTTTGTGTATACAGCCAAGGCAAGTTTGATCCCCAGCACCAGAAATGGGTCAACTCTGTGTCAGACAAGTGCCTTACCTGCTGTGTTATCTCTCCAGCAACCTTTCTGTTGTTGTTCCAGGTATTTTTTGGGCCAAATCGCCTGCCTTTTAAGCTATGTTGTGAGAGAGAGAGAGAGAGAGAGAGAGAGAGAGAGAGAGAGAGAGAGAGAAAGTGTGTGTGTGTGTGCCTGCACACAATGCTGGGCAAACCAAGCCCTTAGCCATGCTCACTCCTGGGGCTCAGTTCCTGACCACTGCATAAAAGAACAGCCCCCTGAGACCTCTGATTCAACCCGCACACTTCCCTCCCTTGAGTACCCTGAGTCTTCTGGGTCTGCCAGGGAGGCAGTTCGGGGAGCACTGAAGGCCTCTACTTTCCATCAGGCTGTGTTATATATGGATGGAGAGGGTGAGGCTCGTCTCTTCCCTCCGTTCCCTGTACAGCAGAACTGTGAAGACTGAGCTTGGCTCTATGTTGGTCCCCTGATGCGTGGCATTTGCCTGGCTTGGAGTCAGGCACATAGTCGATGCAGGGTGGTCATCAGTTGGAGGCAGGAAGAGGGAAAGGGGCCAGGTGGGCTCGTGGCTAGCTCTCCCCCCGAAGCAACACTGTCCCACTACCCAGGCCTCTGTCCGGGGCTCAGCAGGAGGGGGCTCCAGGCCCAGGCTTTGCTTCTTCACTCTCAGACAGGCTGATGGGAATGGGGAGCCCCGAGGCCTCCAGACCACAGGCTGGGGGTGAACAAAGCAGATCTGACAGAGGTTAAGGAGGAGAGAGACAGACAGACGAGCAGAGGGGAGAAAAGAGAGAAAGAAAAATTGTCCCATGCCAACAATGGTCAAAATGCGTTATTAGGGTGTCCAGGAAATTATAGCTTATGTCCATTAGTTCTTTCAGGGTTAATATTGATGCAGATATTATTTCTATCCACGGCCCCATTTATTTGAAATATTATGACTGGGAGTAGCTGCTGCCGTGAATCAAATCAATTGATGGAGTAGTTAGCTGTACCACCAGGGCGGCCTGCCCGCCCCCTCCCCCTGCCGTGCGCATGAAATATTATGGAGATGGTTCCTTAAAGTGAGCACTTTATCATCATTTGTCTGCAGGCCCCCGCTAGGACCGCCTTGCCCGGCTTCCCGTTGGGCGCAAGGAGCTGTCATAACTCAATCAGGCAGCTAACGCGCTCTGTACCGCCAGCGTCCGTGCTCGGCAGCCCGCTGACAGCCCGGTGCCGGCCGGTTCATGGCTGGCCACGTGCAGAGGAGAGATATTTTTGGAGGTGGAAATGGAAGGCCTGTATTCTGGTGCCACTTACCATTCTCCAAACACAATCCATCATTCCCCACCACCCCGCTTTGGGGTAGGCTGTTTGCTCAACCCAGAATCCCTCCTCCCCCGGCTCTGTCTGCCAGCATGCTGGACGTCCTCACAGCAGGCCTGGAAGCAGAGCAGGGGGGCTGGTGATGCAGGGAGAGGGGCCCCATCAGATTGCCAGTTCTCTACCACCTCTGGCAGCAACATGGTTCCAGCATCCCCAAACACTGCCCAGGAGCACTCACTGTCGTACCAAGTCTTGTTCGGGCTCTGACAGTCTAGGTGGTGCTTTATGTTGGCCGTTGGCATATTTTTCTGGACAAGGCCTGATAGCAAATGATGGAAGCTCAGTGACCTTTTGGGTTCTATTGTGACCACTCCACCCTGCAATCCCGAGAAGGCGGAGACAGGCGGGCCATGGTGGAGTAGCTGCACGCCCCCATGTGCATCCCTTCCTGGGTCTCTGCTTCATGAGCTCATTCCCGACACCTGCAGATGAAACACAAGGCTGGCATTCCCAAGTCCACTTGTGAACTTGCTTTTCTCACTAATTTTTACATATCTTTGCATCATGATACTGCTACCCAGCCAATACCCTTACACATGCACACACACACACACACACACACACACACACGCTCGCGCGTACACATGCACACACACCTGAATGTGCATGTTGCTGTGTTGCTGCTACTGGACTGTATGCTCTGTGAGACATCAGCTGCTGTGTTCATGGTGACTTACCTTCTCTCAGCACAGTGCCTGATGTAAGGGGCTCAGGCAGCACGAGGGCTGCATGCTTGTTGCAAGCTCTTGTTCATGGGAAGCAACAGAAGGTTGTGCAATGGCAGGAACTGCCCCCAATCACCCTGTTGGTGTGGATTCTCAAGCTCAGGCCCGAGTCCTCACTGGAGTTTTATGTGTTGTTTGCAATGTATTGATTTACCAGGTCCTTTTCAGAGGGGGCCCTGTGGGGTAGGGCCAGGTCAGGGACCTGCTTGGAGATCGTTGGCAAGGATGAAGCTGGCATTTGAACCAGTCCTCAAAGCCTACCCCTTTCTTTTCATCCATCTGTGCCCTGTGCTGAGGCTGTTGTGGTAAATGGGGCTTTGCACACATGCTTGGCTGTGGTGCTGACTCTCTTGGCCTGGCTTTCACCAGGAACACCCTCTGTCCAAGTGATGCTCTGTCTGGGTCATTGCTGGCATCACACAGCTGGTCTTGGTGTGAGCACGTCTCTATGACTTTGTTTGAGGATGGTCATCTTCTACCCTTTGCAATGCTCTCACATGTGAGGCTGCAGGGCAGCTGGAAATAGTTGACAATCTTGGGGTTCTCAGGCAGAAGAGCAGCAGGGCACTCACAAGGGAGCTGTCAGGTTAGTTCCACTGTGGCAGCCTGGGGAAGGGGGCAAAGTCATGATTCTCACGGCCTCAAGGACAGTGCTTTGATCCCAGAGCTGTCTCCTGCCTGTCACAAGCTCATTTCTTGCAGTGTTGACATCCTGGGTGTCCTATCTGCAGCGTAACTGAGTGGGACAGGGGCCTGGCTGGGAGGAGGCAGCCCAGAATTTTGCTCTCTATGGATTTTGACTGGGGAACTGGATGAATCCCCCATGTTGGCCCCCAGTAGGGCTCCAGGAACACTCCCATTCCTTCTCCCCAAGGCCCTGCTCCCCGGTCCCACAGGGCAGTCCCAGCGGGGAAATGGCCACACTCATCCCTCCTGTTCCGACAGCTCTTCCTCTTCTGATTCTTTGCGTCTTTGAACAAAGAAAGACTGAAAAAGACATCTAGGCATTGACTCACGTGTGGGACCTGCCTTTGGTGGCAGGAAGCCTAAACCATCCTAGTGTGGGCTGTGTGGATTGGGGTGATGAAGGGGAATTCTGAAGGACAATTGGGGCCGGGTTGCTTTGTCCCATTCTCCCATAATTCTCGGGGCTGCTGCAGCTCCCTTCCTCCTTCTCCAACCAAAGATAGCAGAATGGGGCTCTCCAGCAGGTAACCCATCGTTTCACTAATGAACCCTGAGACGCTCGGAAAACATAATACATAACTGTCTGTGTGATTTGGCTAAGGCTGTGATCCCCAGTGTTTAGCCAGACTCCAACTGGACGCTTGGTTGTCCTGTCAGTGTCAGTCCGGTTGGCTATAACTGTGTAAGCCAGGTTTCCAAACTACATCACTTTCTACAAAAGCATTATACATTAACTACATATGTGTGTGTGGGCTGGAGAGACAGTATGGTGTGTAGGGTTTGTAGGGAGCTTGCTTTGCACGTGACTGACCTGGGTTTGATCCTTGGCATCCAAAAGGTGGTTTTCTGACTACTGACATGAGTAATTTCTGAGTTCAGAGCCAGGAGTTATCCCAGAACACCACTGGGTGTGGCCCCAAAATGGAATTTATAAATATTAAAAGTATATATTATAATACATGATATAATATATAATATATTATAATCTCCTGCCTCTGTGCCTGGCTGTCCTCACCAGGACCCCTTGGAGGGGGAGTAGGTTGAGTTTCCCCTCCCCGCCCCACAAAGAGCCCCGGCAGCTGAAGATCTCTGAAACCCAGACACAGCCATGTTAAAGGCCACTCTCCACATGCTTGGATGAGCCTCACGCATGAAGGAACCAGCAGAGGAACCCTGGTATGCAGGGCTGAGATTTCCAAGCCTGCTCAGATCAGGGCTGGGCCTCCTCCACCCAGATCCCCCATCTTCCAGTAGTTAGACAGGTACACCCACCAACTGCCCCAGGCACCATGTAATCCCATCAACTGCAAGACCCAGAGACTATAAAACCAAGCTCCCAGAAGCGCACAACCGCGACCTCTTATTGTCTACTTCTCACTCTCAGAGTACCCGGCAGGCTACTGAGAGTATCCTGCCCGCACAGCAGAGTCTGGCAAGTTCCCCATGGTGTACTTGAAATGCCAAAACCCAGTAACAATAATGGGTCTCATTCCCCTGACCCTGAAAGAGCCTCCAATGTGGCACTTGCTAAAAT
>JAOXYA010000015.1:18202075-18218451 GCA_028565675.1 Sorex palustris
CCTCCCACCCCCCCTCCCCCCCGCCTCTGTGGCAGGGTGTTCCCTTTTGTTCTCTCTCTCCTATTGTACAACCACACTTTTAAGAGAAAAATACGTTTATATTAAATCTCCATGAATGACAGACTTACAAAGTTATGAATGACTGAGTTTCAGGCTACAATGTTCCAACATCCATCCCTTCACCAGTGTCCACTTCCACCAATGTCTCAGTTTTTCTCCTGCCCCCGCCCCAGGCCTGCTTCCATGACGGGCACTATTTTCTCTCGCTTCTTCCCCCCCCCCCACCTCACCCCACCACATACTTTAGGCACAGTGGTTTACAATACCATTACTGATAGGGTCAGATGCCTGCTTGTCACTTTACCTCCTTTCAGCACCTGGGCCTGGGCCAGAGGGATCACTTCCCTCTATCATTGTCATAGTGGTCCCTTCCCTGACCTGTCTCACCTGCGCCCACCCCCATTCCAGGAACACCCATACTTCTGTCTTCTTCTCACCATGGGACTACAAAGTCTTGGCATTCTCAATACCTCTGGTTTGAGTCTTCATGGGAGCAGATTGGCTGCCCTCAGGGAAATGCTTCACTTGCCATTGCTGGTTATGAGGAAGCTGCCCAAGAAGAAGCCGTCTGACAGAGGAGAGGCTGGGGTGAGGGTGGGGTGGGTGGGCCTGGAGCCTCCGGGCACACCCCACGTCCAGCACTCCACAGACTTCTCAGTGGGAATAACTCTGCAATGTGCTCAGATGGGGGTGGAGAGGCTAAACTCAGACACTGCTTTCTACAGGTGTGTGTGTGTGTGTGTGTGTGTGTGTGTATGGCGGGGGTGGGTGGGAGGTGACACCATACTGTCAGGGTTTCTCTCCCAAGACTACCCCATATCCTTCTCCAGTGCTTCCTTGGCACAAGACAGGAGAGGAGGGTTTCTCCAGAAAGGCTGAGTATGTCGGGAGCTCCTGCTCTGTAGGAGTTAAGGACAGAGACTCTACAAAATGTTAGTGAATGACCTTCCACCCCAAACAACTTGGGGTGTCAGGACACACCTGCCACCAGTGGCAGCTGTCTGGTCCTGTGCTGAGATGTGGGGAAAAGGACCCTTAAGCCTAGACTCCACCCAGACTTCTCTCGGGGCCTTTCAAGCCTTCCCTGTGAGCCTTCAGTCAGGGTGCAGGGCTATCAAAAAATTCCAGGAGAGCTTCGGGGAGACTGTCCCCCCCATGCTGCAGCCTCGACACCCCCTGAACCCAGAATATCACCTGTGTGAGTCCTGGGCTCCAGTGTTAGCAATCTCCTGCCAATGCAAGGTAGGAATCTTGGGAAACTGAGGCCTCTGGCACCTGTCTTCTGTGTGTGTGTCGGGGGTGGATTGTGGGGTGTTGTAGCTTTCAGAGCTCAGATTACTCCAAGCATACTCTGAGATGGGGGACCAGGAGATGCATCATCAAATCTCCTGAGTCAAGGAGAAGGGATGCTCTGCTGAGTGCCAGTGCTGGGGTGCGCCCAGCCTGCCTCAACCCTCAAGCAGAGCGGCCAATCCACATGCTGGAGATGTGCTGTCCAGCAGCATGTTGGTCAGAGCCACAGGAATGGGCAGAATTTTGATGGTAGCAAACCAACAACTGTCCCAAAGCAATGCTTCCAAGTGGTTCCATGACTATATCAGGTTCTTGAAAGTTCTCTTTGAAGGAGACAAGGAAGAAATAGTGGATTATCTCTACTTGGCAGTGGAATCCATTGTGGTTCCAAAAAAAATTCGACTTTCCCATCATCGGCTGCCTGGAAGAACTTCCTCCTTTGCATTGGGTCTCTTTGTTCTTTTGATCACACTTTGCTGCCTTCCTAGAACCCTTCCTTTTTGTGACAGTTTGTCCACCTGGGGCTGGAATCCACAAATTGCCACAATTTACCAAGATGTGGACTTTGTTGGCTGCTGCAACAAAATCAAATTTATCCTGAGGGATACAGATCTATGAAAAGTGGGCGGATTTCAAAATAAAGGCAATTTCAGGAAGCCACAACAAAGGGCATGAAGATAGGGCAAAAGGCAGGAGAGTAGTGAGGAAATAACTGACCTTTGGAGCAAGCATCAACCTTGTGAGACTAGGTTGGTGCATTTACGGGGGGGGGGGTGTTTACAAAGCAGAGGGATAACTTGATTTGTTGACTGTAAGGGAAGATATGGAAGAGGTAAGATATAGTGGAGAAGCCCCCCTGTCAACCTCCTCAGTCTCTGGGACGCACAATGAACTTGTGGGTTTTTTCTGAGGCTACTTAGAGAGGACTTGACCATTAGGACTCCTGTCTCCTTATTAGGGTCTTGGTAGGTTCATGTGACACAATATGTAAAGTGCTGGGCATCAGCCCTATTGCATTAAAACTAGACTCTCGGTTGCAGGCCAAGCCTTCGCATGATGTGTCACTAGGAAATGAGAATCTGTTCATCTCTGCAATATCTTAACAATAACATGAGGTAGCAATGAGTCAGACCAGTCTCTTGGTGCTGTCAAATTTGTTTCATGTATTCCCAGGTATTTGTCAAGTTCTCTTGCCTTGGGTGCATTAGTGGCAGGTGCTAGACAATTCTTCTGTGCATAGGCTAGTAATACAAAACAACACAACTTCATCTCCTTGGAATATCTTCTTGGCTTACGCTCCACAATACGCTCTGTTGTGGCTTTGCAAGAAAATCAAGTGCCGCGGTCATTCCAACAATAAGCATTTGCCTCACTAATCCCAGCTGCACGCCCGCTATTCTTATCTGTGCTTTTCCGAGTGCACAGTAACTTTTCATTTCATTGCTGAATCACCGTCTGATCTTTTTGAAGATGCGTAAAATGGCAATTACACTCAGCTCCCGGAGTACAACAATGCAGAGAACTCCATTGAAATGACAACAATGGGAACAGCAATGACCAAGCTCATCCAGGCAATGACAACTGCATCACGACCACCACTAGGCCAATGGTTTGAGATGTCACCACGTGTGAGATGGGATGTGATTTCAAAATGTGAAAATAGAGTGTTGGGGTGAGGCAGGAAGTTCTCTTAGAATTGATTAAATTGGATGGTAAGTGCTCGGAGTAGCTGCTCTTGTCATTTGGGGGATTGTTATTGTTTTTATGGCATGGAGCTGGATGTGAATACATAATGTGGCGAAGAGGAAATGGACCCCAGAGGACCAGGCTGGAGGACCTGCAGTGCCTAGAGAAAAGTGGTTCTCAGAAGTGGAGATGCTGCTAGTCTTGCTTCTGTCTTCAGAGGAGTAGCACACTGCACACCTTTCCATCCAACCAGAGGGGATTGAGAACCTGCTGTATACAAGACACCATGTGGGAGAAGCAAGACTAGATATGAGATGATCCCAGCCTTCCTGGGGTAGGCAGACATGATCTCAGGCTCTTGGTGGACAATGTTGGTCACCAACCCTGCCGTTAACCAGGTAAGGGTTTAAGCAACATCTGCTTCTGCCTGGGAAACTTTCTCTGAGGAGGTGAGAAATGTTAGCTGAGCTTTCAGAGAGAGAGAGGATTGAAGTGAGGGATGATGAGGAAAGGGGGTGCAGGACAATGGAAGCAGGTATAACTGGGGACTGTAAAAGTGTCTCTATTGAAGGGACCAGTATGACAATAATAGTTGGAAATGATCACGCTGAATAAGAACTGGGTGTTAAATGTAGGTAAAGAGATACACACAATAACCTTTCATTATCTGTATTGCAAACCACAATGCTTAAAAGGAGAGGGGTGGGGAAGAGAGAGAGAGATGCCATTGAGGCAGACTGGGGTGGGATGGGGGGTTGATGTGAGGGAAACTGGGGACACTGGTGCTGAGAAATGTACACTGGTGGAGGGATGAGTGTTGTAACACTGTATGACTGAAACTTAATCACCAAACAGCTTTGTAAGGTCTATCTCACAGTGATTCAATTTTTTAAAAAAAAGTTTCTCTATTAACTACCTGTGGCAGAGTACTGTGACAAATTTGACAGCACCAAGTCCAGTTCCTGATCTCACCTTGCCTCTGACTTCTTCATTGCTGGGTTGCAGGTCAATCACACAAAATAGTACACATTAGACGCATGAATGAATGCGCGTAAGGGTATGGAGAGGCCTTGACCCGCTGCTCTGGTGCTCTCTCAAGCAGTCGTGTGGTGTGCACAGCAACACACATACGTGCTCACTCAAGCATAACCACATACACATGTGTATGCACACAAAGGCATGATGAAAAACACATATGCATGTGCTCAGAAGCATGGCCACACACCTGTGTGTATGCACAGCCAGCCATGGCCACACACACACACACACACACACACACACGAGTCATTACCACATGCACACATGCATACACACCCAGGCACGACCACACACACATTCATGCACACAAAGGCATGGCCACACATTCACACACACATGCACACAGAGGCACACAGATTGTGTTTGCAGCCTCTTTAGGGCATGTATACAAATAGAAATGCAGGTACAGAGGTACCCACACATGTACATCTTCAGATGCACACATACAGACACTCTTGTTAAGTTTACTGCAAAAATAGAAAACCAGTCTCTTCCTTTCGCCTACGTCCTTGGTTATTCATGCCCTTCCCTCCATTAACTCTGGGATTAACCACATGACTTGATTTGGTCAGTAAGAAAGTAGTAATGCTGGCAATTCCAGCGGGAACAGAAAAGACTTGCTCTTGCTGTACTTGAGACTGGAGGTCCCACGTGGGCAAGTCTTGACTTGCCTAATGAAGGGGGAGAAACCAAGTGACCAAGTCATCCCTGGCATTGAGTCACCTGCCACCAAAAGACATTTGCAAGATGTACTCTAGACCCTCTGCCCCCAGCAGCAGAGCCATCAGCTGCCAAACATATGATAACAGGCTTGACAGAACTCAGCCAAGCTGAGAACCTCCCAGCCAACCCACACCACTATAAGAAATGCTCAATATTTGTTACTTTAAGCTGCTAAGTTTTGGGGTGTCTGGTTACATCGCACAAGCTAACTCATGGGAACCGTCATGCACAGGAACGGGCAGATGTATGCCAGGCATGATCTGGGCTTATTTACCTCCCAAAGCACAGAAAGGTAAACTCACACATGTTTTTGTAATCTCACACATGGGCACACACATGGGAAAGCATAAACACTGGGTGCATAAGAGTGCAGTGCCTGACTCTTAATATATGATGCCTGTGTGTGCATCTACGTGCAAAACTCAACACATGCTCACTTTGACACGTGCCTTCGAGTACTCTGGCCACATGCCACAGACAAGCCCCTGACACCCTTCCTGGAATCAAATTAGTGCAACAAGTACCAAGAAGCCCTGCGAGAAATCCTGAGGCCCTGCTGCCAAGTCAGGAGTTTGAGAACATTCTTGTATAAGCGCAGAGTCTACCTGACAGGTTGGGTGCAAATAGCAAGTCCATCTCAGGGACCCCTGGATCCATTCATTTTGTGTTCCACTCTCATTTCCAATTGTTACGCCTTGGATGCTCAGTGTAAGGCAAATACCATTTGTCATTTCTGCTACTCCCCACTGCTTCCACTTATGAACCAGACCCTGCCCCCACTCCTCACCCAGAGTTCAGAGGGCCACAGTAGGCTCTGCCGAAGAAACGGGCATCCACAGAGCCTGACCTGGGCACCATGTCATCATAAGAAATAGGAAGCATATTGGAAGCCTGCCTCATGAGCTGGGGGAGAAGGCAGTTGGAATAGAGAAGGGATCACTAAGTCAATGATGGTTGGAGGGATCGTTCAGGATGGGAGATGTGTGCTGAAAGTAGATAAGGAACCAAACATGATGGTGTCTCAGCATCTATATTGCGAACTAAAATGCCCAAAATGAAAGAGTATGGGGGAAATTGTCTGCCATAGAGGCAGGGAGAGGTTTGGGATTGGGGGCGGGAGGGAGGATACTGGGGACATTGGTGGTGGAAGATGTGCACTGGTGGAGGAGTGGGTGTTCAGTCATTGTATGACTGAAATTCAAAAATGAAAGCTTTGTAACTGTATCTCCCAGTGATTCTATAAATTTTTTTTTAAAAAAAAGAAATAGGGAAGCAGGGAGCTGAGGATTCAGGAGAGAGGTCAGTGCCCCTCTTTCTTGCCCCTCTCCTTGGAAAGGTTCTCTTATAAGTGCCTGACATGGATTTTATATTTCCATGTAGTTTGGGATTCTTCTACCTCTCTGTGGCCTCCTGTCTTTAGACAGCCTTCCTCCCAGTCAAGACACTACTGATGCCTGTATTCATAATGGCCTGGTCCCTCCCGCTCATCCTGCCTCTCCAGTCCATCTTGGCTTCCACTGATGGGACCTTCCTCAAAGGTGGTACAACGGTCCCTGGTCAAAGTTTCATCAGTGACCCATGGATGAAACAGTCTCTGAAAATGGTCCCCAAGGCCCATGGTGATGAGAGGCCTGGCCATGTCTCCTGTTCTCTTCACTCCACCCTTGCCATTCCTCTCCACATGCCTTGAGTGACACCCTCCTCTGTTCCTTGTCCCTCTGGTCCAGAACTCCCTTCCCCAACTCATCAGTCTTCCGATCTCTTTTGTGTGGCTTGCTGCTCTCACATAGCCCAGAATGGTACCTCTCCTTTAATTCCAAAGCTGGAGGATCAGCATCATTTTCAATACTAGTTTTGTCATCCATGGCCCTTCTTTGACCATCTTTTCTTCCTGTGCTCCCCTTCCTACCAGTGGGCTCCCCAGTCTCACTTCATGTCCCTCCAGCTGTGTGATTCTTTTATCTGTGATCCTGGGGATACCCTGGGGCACCATGAGGGGTCTTATGGTCCTGGGTTGAGAAATATTGATCTACATATGGTCTAGATTTTACTAAAAGTGGGGAGCGCTTTTGTTCAGTTATCTGTATGCACACCACCTGGCACACTTGGGCATGCACTAGAACTGGAGCTCTTTGAGGGGTAGGGCCTCTAGATTTGTATGGCACAGCTTTGAAATCAGGCCTGTCTGGCTCATCTGTCCCGGTTACCTACTGCTCGGGAACAGGGGAACTGATCCCAAACAGCTGAAACCAAACAATTACCCTAGTCCCATGGTGACAGTTCTCCCAAATGGTAATCATTTATTACCTGTCCCCCGTACCTCCTGCACTGGCTGGGAGGATGAGCAGGTCCTGCCATTGGGTTACAAGGGGGCTTATCCTGGCATATCCCAAGCCATTGACCCCAGATAGTGCTGGAGCTGAGTCACTGGACGTGCCTTAGTTAGTAAGACAGTGGCCACTGCTGGGATAAAGGCTCCCACTTTTATGAGTATTATGAGTCCTCTATTACATTTCTCACCCAGGCTGGCTCTGAGTTGGAGGGTCAAGACCCCAGGGGTACGCCTCAGAGAATGACAGGTGAGCGTGGCACTGCCTCTCACTGTCCAGCCTCTGAAGTAACCTGGTGTCCCCACTTCTGCACCTCTGCCACCAAGATAGTCAGGACATCAGCTCTTGCTCCAGGTCCAACCAAGGACTCATTTATCTATTTGTTCATTTATTTCCCTTTAATGAATCCCCTAACTTACAAAGTTATTCATGATTGAGTCTTAGACTTCTAATATTCTAACGCCAATCTCTTCATCAGTGTCCACTTCCCTCCACCAGTGTTCCCAGTTTTCCTCTCGTTCCCCAGCCTACTTCTACTGCAAGCACTTTTTTCTTTTCCCTTTCTTTTTGTTTTTCCTTGTACAACCCTTAATACTCCACATCTTGATGGGGGAGAAGCAAGGTTCAATAGTGTGGTTATTCACTAAGTAAGTGATGGTTGGAGGGATCACCTGGGATGGGAGATGTGTGCTGAAAGTAGACCAAACATCAAACATGATGGCCTCTTAGTATCTGTATTGCAAATCATAACAACCAAAATTAAAGAGAGTAAAAGGGATTTTACCTGCCATAGAGGCAGAGAGTGGGATGGGGTAGGGGTGGCAGGAGGGATACTGGGAACATTGGTGGTGGAAAATGTAAACTGGTGGAGGGATAGGTACTCGAGCATTTATACAATGTCATACACTGTCAGTCATACACTGAAATGTAATCATGCAATTTTATAACTGTATCTCACGGTGATTTCACAAAACTTATTCTTAAAAAAAAACAGTGTGGTTATTGTTTGAAGTTATTGTTTGATGTTCTCCTTTGTGTTTGGTTACACCCAGAAGCCAAGGCCTGGAATCAGGAAAATAAAAGTAGCGTCTGATCTGAGAAGGGGATCAGAATTTAGGGGTGCAACCATGGAGTTTTCCCTAAGGCAGGACTGGTGACTTTGAGGGGCTCAATAAATGATCAAGAACATGAGCTCCACAACCATGGTGTTGATCAACAGTGGGCAAGAGAAGAGAATGACAATCAAGGGACACAGACTGGGAGCCTGGAAGGACCCTTAGAGAGAAAAGGGTCTCCTTGAGACCCATGAGACCTTTCTCAAGGAAAGACTCCAACTGGCCTGTGTCACCCTGGAATGTGGCTAGTGTTACCAGGAACCAACGCCAGAATGTGAGAGGAAGAACTGGCAGTGAGAGAGACCAGAGATTCTCTCTCCTTTGGCATCTGAAGTGAGAGAAAGGCAGTGAGGGGCCCTGTGGGAATCTGCCTGGAGTTGGGTGGGACCTCAGGCCTAGTTGTGTGACAGTGTGCTGGCTTGGCCAATGAAGAGGAGATGAGGGACTCCTACATGGGGCTGGGGGTGCTACGTCGTTGAGCTCCTTTAGTCTGAGAGGCCAGAAAAGGGTTGGGAGGACGGGTTGTTCTCAGGAAATGAGGCAGAAGAGTCAGAGAGAGACCCCCCCCACAAGAGGTGAGGAAAGCCCTCAGTAGAAGTCAGGGACGGGCTACCCCACCTGTCCCCTCCTTCCAGTCAGATTTCCCTGTCAATCTCTCAGCACCAGTGTCCGGTGGGGTCCACACTGTCCCTGCTCAGGAGAAGCCCCCACAAAAGTTGCCCTGCACTGTTGCATGTCCAAAGCTACTTGGGAGAATAGAGATGACGTGCCCATGGGCTCCCCTGAGAGCCGAGGACCGCCACTCTCCCCTTCCCTGAGCTCCTGCCAGCAAACGCCCCCAGGAAAGTGCCACAGCTCCCCAGCCTAATTTTCTCTAGCAGAGGCCTAGGCCAGGAAGCGCGTCCACAGCAGTGGCGCCCACGCCAAGGCCAGCCGTAGACGGGGTGAATGTCCCCGGGGTCAGCTCACACCCTCCAACTGCCGCGCCTGAGTTCTGACCAAGAACAGTGAGAGGAGGCGGGTGATGGGCAGCCTTCAAGACCGCGTTGGTGAAGTAGACACCTTAGTCCCTGGAGGGAAGGTCATGTGGCCAGGAGGGCGCGGGCAGAAGCTGGGCCAGGACAGATGACTGCGCCAAGCTGGCCGAGGCTGGCCGCGCCCTCTGCAGTGGTGGCGCCGCCGGGTCCTCATCGGGCCCTCGAAGCCGGCCGATCTCCTTGCAGACCCCGGGTCCGAGGGTGGAGGGGAGACATTGCTGTGGTTTTGCGGCCAAGAAGGGAGCATACTTAGGATATTTAGGGGACGGACAGGGAGCTGGCCACACTCCCCCCCTTCTCCGCCTGCCAGCACTCAGCCACTGGAACATGCCATTTGAGAAATGTCTTCATTTTCTCTTAGCCCTTGGCCAGGTTCCTGCCACCCTCGTTGAGAGCGGGAAGAGGGGGGGTTGGGGAAGGAAGGTGAGGGTCATCAAGCGGGGAAAAGGGGGACTGGAGTGCCGGTTCCAGAGAGTTCCACATGCAAAGAAAAGACCAGGGAGGTCCTGCCAAAGTGGTGGCCGCATGCTCAAGTCCTCTGCCACCACCCCACAGGAAGTCACATTTCAGCAGGCACCAGGCCCAGTGAGGGCACACCTGGAGCTATGGGCCCCTGGTGTGTCTCCCCAGGCCAGAGCCGGGCTCTAAGGACTTTGGTCCAAGTGCTGAATTCAGCTGGACATCTCGCCTGCCAACAGCCTTGTTCCCCCGTCAGCCTTTATTTTTATAGACCACAGCTTAAAGGCCCAGCCTCAGCAGACCCTGGCTGCCCATGCTTATTTTTTAATTTTTAAATGCCTTGATTTATTGCTATGAGTCTCTGTGTCCACAGACACAGGGTGGCAGAAATCGGTGCTGGGAAAGAAAAACCGCAGAACTGCCTTTGGTCAACTATCGTGTTTGCAGGCAGGGACACTGAGGCCTGGGACATTTTGAAATAAGCCCTAGGTTGACGGGGAGAAACGATTTCTACTGGAGGGTGGTGGGTTGAGGAGGAGACGTGGGCTTTCAAAATGGGAACTCTCGCTAGGTTTTGGCTTTTGGCTAAGGTCAAGGATGCTTTAATTTGAATTCTGTCTCTGTTACATCGGTGGCAGGACCTTGGCAAAGTGACAGAGCAGCACCACATGGGACTGTCAACCCCCTGTCCCCGATTTCCCCTAGGTCCGAATGGGAATATCCCAGTCGTGACTGTTACGTGCTCCTGGCCTTCGTGACTGGCACATAGTAGGCACTCTGCAAATTGCCCTCCCTCCCTCAGAGTGTCACGCTGGCCTCTTGTGGAGCAAGGTACCAGAGCAGATAAGATGCGATCCAGTAGGGAGTGTCTGGGCGCATTTTACAAGCACCAGGTATCCAGCCTTGAGTCTCACCCACTCCCACCCCTCCACCCCAAGAACTGTCAACTATGTTATGCGAGTCATTCCTTACTGCAGCATCTAGCCCTATTTGGGTTTGGGCCGGGGCAAAGCAGAGTTGGAAAGGTGATAGGTCAGTAATGCTAGATGTTATGTGATTGGACCATCCTCTTAAGCTGAGACACTCTACAAAATATGTGTGTAATTGGCAATAAAGTGAGCAGCCGTCAGCTGTCTCCTAGAGTGGTTTCTCCACACACCCGTCATCCTTCGCCCCATGTCTTCCTGGACCTGGTGTGCAACGTGTCTGGGCACGTTGGTGAAAACTGTTCCCCAACATCCTCTGCCCATCTCATTCACGTTGGCTGACTTTTACTACATCCAACACCCAGGTGTTTCCAAAATAGGAGGCTGAATTTTGTGGAATTTGGCCATCTAGAATGTGAGATGACTTTCTGGAGCTGAAGCTAAGACTCGGAACAGAACTTACTCCACCCCCTCCCTCCGCGCCCCTGAGACTAGCCCAGTGGGGTGGGGGGCCGGGGTGTCAGAGTGGCCGCAACACCAGGCCGTCACCCGATCGGGAGCATTCGGTGTGGGCCACTCTGGCTGCATCGGAAAAAACAGCCCTGGCTGTGAGTGTGGAACAGGAGATTCACCCTGAAGATACCCGGTTGGGGACCGATAGTGATCAGCTGGCATTTCGTGTGGCTGAAAGAGTGGCAACTGAATACTCTGGCCCGCCTGCCCTCGTCCCTGTACCCATGCCATAGATCCATTTCTATTTTTTCCTTTCTCCTGTAAACAGCAGCGCTGGGGCAGGTCGGTCCGGATGGCCTGCTGGCCTGCCCCAGAATCCGTGATCGTCTGCAGCAGATAGTGTGGGCTTGAATTTGCACCATCCCCGATTTCATTCATTCACATGGAGGGTTGTTTTTTTTTTTTTTTGGCACTTCAGTAATGAAAAGAGAGAGAGGAAAAAAGAGATGGGGTGAGAGGGGGAGGCGAAGGGGGTGGGCGCACCGATAGGAAACATCCCAGCTCAGATTCTGGGCAAACAGCTGCTTTGTGTTTAGAATTTGGGGCTTGACTGGGTTTCAAGGCAAACCGCACCCTGAAGCAAGCCTTTCTTCTCTCTGCCAACAGGCGCCCACAAATGCCTAAATTTAGAAGCTGGCAATTGGCCTCATTTAGGATTTTTAGGGGAAACTCAGGTAATACAAACGATCTCAGATCAGAAGGGTTTAGGAACTCCTTTGTGGATGAAGCTGACTTGGTCCCTTGGTGGGAGAGGTGCTAAGAGTGTTGTTTGCTTCCTCCTTTTTGTTTAAAAAAAAGCGCACAGAATGCAACTTCTGGTTGTTTTGGCAGTGGGGTTGGCAGGTTCTGCTTTAGGATATCTCAGTGACCCAAGGCGCACCTGCCAGGGGGCATCAGTCAAGAATGATGCCATGTAATGCCTGTTCCATGCTCAGTACCACATAGTCAGAGCCCCACCAATGTGCCACATACCATACTTGATCAGAGGGAGAGATTGGAAAGAAAAAAAAAACAGAGAAAGCAGAACAGTGGAGAAAGGAGAGTGAGACACTGGGCCAAGACACTAGCCAGGAGGGGCCACTAGTAGTGATACTGAAGGGCCCTGAATCTTCCCCCTACAGCATCAGCATCCTCCTTTGCCTTGGGGAGGTCTCCCCCTTTTTAGACATGCATGCAATGATGAGAAACCCACTATGATCCCCTCCCCCCGACACTCACACACACAAACTTTTCTTCCATGTAAAACAAGAGAAAATTATGTCATTGAGAAGGAAGAAATGAGTGGCACTTTGATAAGTCAGCTTGGGAACACATAACTTCTCCAGTCTGAATTTCTTTTTATGTGAAGTGGGGGTAACTAGACCCTCTTGCCTCTCAGAACAAAAAAAAAGGAACTGAAAAACATGTATGAAGAAGCCCTTGAACAGGAGGTTCTCATTTCTTGGGAGGGAATTAATGGTCAAGCATTCTACTTTAGGCTGGTTAGGTTCATCCTCACTGATAACCACAACCTGATCAGAGGGGTCGAAAGCTGGGTCCAGGCAGCAGAGCTAAGTCACATGGATGGTAAGTGGGGAGGGCCTGGGTGATGGAGATTTGGGGAGAAGCAAGGGGCGAGGTAGCAAGATAACTAAGGACCAAACTCTGGACCTTGACTTCTGATCTGCCTCCTCCTCTCTGGTCCTGATAAGCTTCGTGACCTTAACTATGTATGACACACTGCCTCAATTTCCTCATCTGCAAAGTAGAAATAATCCTAGTGGATGCATCCCTCTCAAGTGGTGTTACAGTGATGAAATAAGATCATCTCAGTGAATCACTTGGAAGCACACTTGTCACGGAGAGAACATTCAATAAGTCAGCTATTATTAAGCTAAGCCTTGACACTTGGGTGGAAGATGTGGGTAGGTGGAGTAGGAAGAGGAGGGCCTTGGGCTGGTAGCAGATGGTGAGCAATAATGGGGAGGTAGGAAGAGCAAGACAGAGGCAGGCATTGGAGACTTGGGCTGTTCAGTTGGAGCAAGGTGTTGGCCCAAGGAGTGGACAGGGAATGCAGGAGAGGAGGAAGATGGGGTGAGACCAAATGAGCTCTCAATGCCATCCCAGAAGACTAGGCTTGCACAGAAATGATGGTTTCCATAGACAGGAATGTTGATTGCAAACTGTCTCTGGAAAGCTCTTGTATGGGGGCTTAAGGGGTGAAAGAAGGGGACACGGAATTTGGCAGGTATTCAGGCGAGTAGCAATGACCACAGTTTAGATACCAACTTGAAAAGTCTCTATTGAAGATGGCAAAATGTGTCCCCACCCTCTGTTCTTGTGTCCAAGGCAGACAGCACCATTGATCATGGCCTGATGGCCCTTAAGGGTCCTTGAGACCTGTTGTCTTTAGCCCCTCCAGGGTCAGAGTGGGTCTTGAGAGGGAACTTGCTTGCTTGGGGGCTGCATGGAGGAGGTGGGGAGGGGGCAAGGAGAGGGCCTGAGAGCCTGAGCACAGGAAAGCAAGAGGGCACACACACACCCGGGGGCTCGTGGATGGAGGCTGCAGGTGGGGAGGAGGCAGGAAGGACCTGGACTCCTCAGGGGTCAGGGAAGACGTGTTGGGATGCTGGCACGCAGGGGAGAGGGTGCACGGGAGGGTCCCACTCTTGTTTTGGTGGGTGACTTGAGGGTGTGCCAACAGGGAGGCTGGCGTGGAACGTGGAGAAGATGCTCTGGTCCCTTCATGCTCACAGATCCCTGGCTGCACTCTTGCTGGAGGCTGCGGGTAGGGACACTGGGTTGGACGCCAGCCACAACGGAGGTGACAGCTGACACTGGCGGGTGGATGATCTTTCGAAGTGAGAGGGTGTGAGGCGAAGAGTGGAGCTGAGAGGCCCCGCTTGAGCCAGCCTAGGTTAGGATCATGTAACCGAAAAATGGCAGCCAAAGGGATAGGACACCAAGGAGTCCTGCCCTGCCAAATAGACCAAGGGACCAGGCAACTGGAGAGGGAAGGGACTCAGGCAGCCGGATGAGGCAGCCTCGAGAACAGGGACAGGAATATCTCTGGGTCTGGGGCTCCTGGCCTTAGGTGACCTGCCTGTCCTGGTCTCCTCCTTCCATAGACCCCGGAGCCCTAGGGAACACTTAGGTCTCCTCTGCCCTGTAGACAGAGACCCCTGAGTACCCACCCACAACCCATATCAAATGTCACTTTTCTTTTGCTCTCTCTATGCAAACTGAGTTGGCTCTTAGTTGAGTTTTTCTTGACATAATATTATGGCTTGTGGACATTTAAACATATATTAATTTTTAATTCTGTGGTTTTCTTTTCATAGTTGAGAACCAAACACATTTTTTTTCAGTCCCCAGCTCTTTTCAAAGGCCCTTGAGAAGCATATTCTGAGGCTGAGCTCTTTTGCTGTGCTGCCAAATGTTTGAATCAGCCTGTCTGGGAGGAAGATGGCACGGGGAGAGTGGAGGCAAGGGCGATGGTGTGGACGGGCTGGAGGGATGGATGGTTTGAGTGGGCTGGGGGATGGCATGGCTGCAATTGGTCAGTGGGAGAGATGGTATGAATGAGGGGGGGCATGGATTGTATAAACAGGTGGGGGGACAGTGTGCCAACAACCAACAAGGACCCACTCAAGCCTGACTACATTGATTTGGTTAACTGCCCTCCACTGGTGGGCTTCTCTTGGGCTCCCAGCCACACCTAGTGGGTGGTTATGGCTCATAGGTGGTTATCAGAATGCTCTCACAGCTTTGAGCCATGGGTACATGCCGTGGTTCCCGGGCTGGACCCCACTCAGGTATCTGAGTAAGGTTTCTATTAGAAATATTTTTTTACTCACACCTGGAGGTGCTCTGGGTTTGCTCCTGGCTCTTCACTCAGGATCACTCTTGGCTGGGCTTGGGAGTCAGATGAGTTTCCAGGTCAGGTCAGCTTCATCCATGACCCCCTCGAAGCCCTAGAGCGGGTTTCTAAAAGCTCCCTTCCGTGAAAGCAGTTGACTCTTTAGTTGCTAGATTGTGGGCTATCTTGGGGGGGATGTGAGAGAAGGTTGGGGGCAGTCAGGATGGCAGGGACCCCTCCAGAACCCAGGCAGCAGCTGGGTTGGAACTAGTACCGTTTCTCAATGTTTTGACAACCTGTAGCAAGTCAGCCTGCTGGCTAGGTAGTGGCATGTTTCCTGGGTACCCCAGATCAGTGCCCAGGCTCCTTGCTATCTCACTCCCACCCCCACCCCCATTCTGACGGGAATACTGTTTCTGTTCAAACTTGCCGAATCTGAGCTGCTGATACCGAAGTAGGCCATCAGCAACATCCCCAGTACGCTGGAGGATCTCAGGTGAAACCCTGTGTTTTCTGGATGCGTCACCCTAGCCAAAGCGCCTGGGAAAATAGGAATCTGGCACCTGCAGCCTCATAGAATCCTCAGCAAAGGTGGGGGCGCATGACCTTGCAGCCCACCCCTTCCCCACACAGGATTCCCCTGCAATCCCCCCCTTTATTTTTCCACTCCATCCATTCACAGGGCTGCCTCTGTCCCCCATGCCTGCTCCCGCGCGCTGGAGCAAGCCAGCAGAGCCAAGTTGCAAAGTCTAAGTACTTTTTAAGCACTGCAATTTAGTGCAATTATTCGAAAGTAAACAATCAGCGCTGTCAATTAAACATTATTTAGCTGCATTTCTTGTGATGACTCCCGCAGTCAGCTCCAGAGAGCTCTTGCTTGCTGAGCGGGGGCCCTGGAATCAGCAGCTGGCTTTTTTTTTTTTTTAAGAGCTCCATTCCCCGCTGCCCTGCAGCCAGGCCTTCGAGGACTTGCTCTCCCCCAATCCAGGGCAACCTGTCAACAGAGGTGATGTGAATGAGCAGCCAATGTGCGGCAGCTGTCTGGCTGGGAACCTTCTTTCCGGTTCTTGCTCTTTCTACTCCCTTCCACGTTCCTCCCCAGATCAGGGTTGGAAGCAACTGACGAATGAGTGTGGCCGTCTGTGATACGGCCTCCGCCTTGGGCTTCTTAATTTTGTTTGATTTTGTTCTAGGTAAAATGAATCCCAGCATGTGGGGCCTGATGCCTGGCTTTCCAAGTTCCACGTTCACATATATGGCATGGAAACGTAATCCATGTGGTTCCCGTGCGTTGACACTTAACTCCTCAAAATATTATTTCTAAAAGCTGTTTGAGAAGAGAGAGAGAATAAGGGGGA
>JAOXYA010000015.1:18218551-18237053 GCA_028565675.1 Sorex palustris
GTCTTGTCTGGGGTTGTAGGATCCACATGTGCCCTCCACAGGGCTGCCTGTGTGTCCTCAAGACCTGGCAGCCGGTTTCCTTGCTCGTTATTGTCCACGAAGGAGAGATGGAGCAAGCCTAAACTAGAAGCCACAGTCTTTATGTTGTTGTTATTTGGTTTTGCTTTTGGTTTGGGGGTTACACTCTGGTATTCCTGACTCTGCACTCACTAATTACTTCCTCCTGGCGTTGCTTGGGGGATCATATGGGATGCGGGAGTTGGAACCTGGGTTATCTACACGCAGAGCAAGTACCCCCTACCTCCGTATTATTTCTCCAACTCAGCACAGTCTTTATGTCTAATCCTAGAAGAGATCGTTTCTTTTGCCTTTTGTGCATGTTGTGGAGGAATGAAATATAGGGTGTAAATACCTGAAGATAAAAATACTTTGCGGCTTCTTGGTGACGGCCTTCTACACTTACTTAAGGTGATGTACTTAACATCATAAAATTACACAGAGAGACAAGTATTAACGTTTGGGGAGATACAGTGATTTGAAGGAAGGAACTTCCTATATAATAATTTTGTGATACCTAGACTTAAGGTATTTTAAAATAATTCTTTTTATACATATCTTGTAAGAGCTTGTATAAGTTATATCTTGAGGTAAATTGAAGTTTTTCTAGAAATGGTAGGTCTTTAAGACCTTAGGTTTGTGTATTTTTTGTTTCTTTGTGGTAATTATGTACTTAATTTTTTTAACCATTTATATTCACTCATATAGATGCATTTTGTAATTCTAATTTTTTTTGTTTGTTTGGGGGCCACACCTGGTGGTGCTGGGGATTGAACCTAGGTGAACTCTGTATAAAGCAAATGCACTATCCATTGTATTTTCTCTCCAGCCCTATAGTTCTAAACTTTAATTGTTGTAGTTTTCCCTCTTTTGTGATTGTTTAAGGTAGAATGAGAAGCTACACTTAACTCCTCAAAATATTATTTCTAAAAGCTGTTTGAGAAGAGAGAGAGAATAAGGGGGAATGCCCTGCCACAGAGGCCGGGTGGAATGGGGGGGGGATAGGGGGTGGGAGGGATGCTGGGACCCGTGGTGGTGGAGGATGGGTGGTGGTGGAGGGATGGGTACTTGATCATTGTATAACTTAAACCCAAGCACAAAAATTTATAAGTCTATAACTGTACCTCATGGTGTTCCACTAATAAAAAAAAACATTAAAAAATTTTTTTAAAAAAAGCTGTTTGATATACAGAGACCCCTGCCAGCTACTCATTAGAGCCGTTTCACTCCAAGAGGTGATGTTTTGGTGCCCATTAGCAGAGAAGCCCACGTCTGCAGTCTAGAACATAGACTCACGGGCACTTTGTGGGGCATAGGAGGGCAGGGCAGCATCTTGACTGTGGGGCTGCTGGTGATGACCCCAGTGCCCTCCTCTGCCTGATCAAGCACAGTGGAACGTGCTGCACCCTGGTGCACTCATGTCCCCATGAAACTCTTGCCCAGTCTCTGAGGCGTCCATTGTACTTGGCTTTTGAGTCCCCATTTTTCTCTTGGTCTTCTCTGACCCACAGACACGGCTTCCCAAGGCAGCCTATTTTGTTGGCAAGCCACTCAATCAATAATCAATGATCATTTACATTTGTAAAGGGTATCACAGTTCATCAAGTGATTTTACATCCATGGCCATGTCTCATCTCCTGATGGGGCAGCACAGTGGCCAGTCCCCACTCCTTAACCCAGTAGGGAAACTGAGACCCAGAAGAGCAGAACCCAGAACTTAACCCAGTTCACAGACTGGGCCATCTCTCCCATTCCCAACAAATTCATCTTTTCTCCAACGTTCACACATGGATGGACTTCTAGTCTCTGTTCTTTTCTTTTCTTTTTTCTTTTCCTTTCTTTTTTCTTTCCTTTATTTTCCTTTCTCTTTCCTTTCCTTTTCCTCCCTTCCCTCTTCCCTTCCTTCTTCCCTTCTTTCCTCCCTTCCTTTCCTCCCTCCCTTCCTTCCTTCCTTCCTTCCTTCCTTCCTTCCTTCCTTCCTTCCTTCCTTCCTTTGTTTCTTTCCTTCTTTCTTTCTGTTTCATCAGCCACACCCAGCAGTGCTCAGGACTTACTCCTGGCTCTGCACTCAGAAATCATTCCTGGAAGGGCTTGGGGTACCATATAGGGTTCTGGGGATCGAACCTGTGTTGGCTGCATTCTGGCCAAGTGTCCTACCTATTGTACTATCTCTCTAGCCCTTAGTCTCTTTTTTTTCTTAAAAAAAAAAAGGTTATCACCATCCCCTGCTGCCCTCTGCCACCTCATTAAGCGGCAGCATGCTGGGGTAGCAATGCCTGGCTCAGCCCCATAAGGCAAGTGCTCTTCTTTGAGAAAGGAACTCAGGGCTTTCTTTAGCCCTAGGCAGCTGGCAGCGGCAGACATTAGTCCCTTGAAGGAGCAAAGTCGCTATCGTCATGTTGCTGGAAAGAGGCTTTCACTTGCCTGAGCATTGATAACATCCCTCCTCTTCCTTCTCTGTCCAGTGTGGAGTAAACAGTAACAGAAGTGGGAATAGCCTATAGACCCCTTTGGTAGATGGAAACACTGAGGCCTTTGACGTAGCATTTCTGCCTCCACAGCCCCACTGCCAGCCCCAAGCTCTTCTTCCTATAAAACACCACACGTGAAACTTGGGGTATACCTAAAGAGCTTGGGGTATACCAAGGGGCTTAGGACCCTCTGGATATATTGCTTTAGTCTTTGCACAAAATTGAGCTCTTGGTTTGGAGATGGAGGGTAGATACTGGGGGTGAAAGAGAGACCAGGACTCATACAGAGCTTCCTCCTGCAGTGGGGGGTGTTGGGGCTGGAACAAACAAGTTCCCGGAGAACATCATCTCTGTGGCCTGAGAAACATAACACGCAGCATGGCAGGGGCTGTGGGGACAGGAGAAGGGAGATAAGAGACTTGGCTCCGCTCTGCCCGGCCAGAAGGAGCTGTGGTGGCCAATGCACTGCAGCCACAGGGGGGGGTTCTTGCCCTCCTGAACAGTGCTCTGGGGCAATCCTAGAATTCTCTCTTGCAGGCCCAAGTTGCCCGTCTGTCTGAGCACATGTTCACGATCCTGACTAAAGAGCACTCAAGACAGACCCAGCACTCATGGGTGTGAATCATGCCTGTGATTCCTTAGTGCAACTTTCAGCCTTCCAGCAGCCACCTCAGAGATGGCCAAAAAGGGCCAGGGAGCGGGTTCAAAAGGCCAAGCCCAGGTTTGGCATGTGGGAGCTCCTGCTTTGATCCTTGGCACAGCACGGCCCCTTGAGCAACATCAGGTGGCCCTGGTATTTGAACATTGGATCATCCTACCTGGTGCAAATGCTTTGCTCAGGAGATGCACCCTCCAGTACAAAAGAAAGAGATGAAATCATTTGCAATGTACATTTTACTAACCTTGGTCTCTTCATGATATCATAACAGCAAGATTATATTTTTTATATACATGCAAAACTTCTTGCCATGTGTAGGTTTATTTCTTCTATACCGTGGTGTCTGGAATCCAATGCTTATTTTACTTCTAGGTATTTAGATAACGTCTCTTTTGTGTGTGTGTGTGTGTGTGTGTGTGTGTGTGTCACACCTGGCGATGCACAAGCGTTGCTTGCTCCTGGTTCTGTACTCAGGAATTACTCCTGGCAGTGATCGGGGACCATATAGGATGCTGGGGATTGAACCCAGGTTGGCCGCATGCAAGGCAAACACTTACCCACTGTGCTTTCACTCCGGCCCCCCAACGTCTCAATTTTGATATCACTTTGAGTACTTAATGGTTGCATGTGTCCTGAGACTAAAGTATGGGTAGCGCTGCTGACCAATGTTTTATAGACACTATATTTGAATGTGTGTGTGTGTGTGTGTGTGTGTGTGTGTGTGTGTGTAATGGACACCATCTGAAATTAAGATACAATATTAGGGGCCAAGGAGATAGTACAGGAGGGAAAGCACTGGCCTTACCAATAGTCAACCCTGTTTCCATCCTTGGCACTGCATATGATACGTTGAGCACCACCAAGAGTGGTCCTTAGTCACAGAGCTGGGAGTAACCCATGAGCACCACGGGGTATGGCCCAAATTCACCCTCACCCCGCAAGATACAGTAACACTCACATGCCACAGAAAAATGAAAATGGTTTCCATTAATTGAAGTTGGTATTGATTGGAAATGTGAGAAACAGTAAATGTGCAGACAGGTATTTAGAGTCAGTGAAACACAGTATGTACAACATCAAACTAGATATGCTAGATGCGTTATCTCACTGCCTTCAGTGTGGAAAGGAAGGCACTATCATCCTCATTCGACTGTACTGTACTTTCTTGTATTGTGATACCTTGTATGCATTCTATTGTATTCCCTAAAGATGAGAACAATAATACTCAGAAATCTGATAAAGTTGTCCAGTTCCTAAAGCCATTTGCTTTATTATGAAGGGGAGAAACAGTAACTAGCCACCCTGGGACTGAAAACTAAGCCTCCCCTTCTCCACCTGGCCACTAGTAAGCAAAACAGCTTTGTAACAGTCAGCACAAACTGCGTCCAGGCAGTAACAAATAGCTCTGACTTTTTTTTTTTGCCTTTCTGGGTCACACCCGGCAATGCTCAGGGGTTACTCCTGGCTCTGCTCCTGGAAGTGCTTGGGGGACCATATGGGATACTGGGAGTTGAACCCCGGTCGGCTGCCTGCAAGGCAAACGCCCTACCCGCTGTACTATCACTCCAGCCCCAAGCACTGACTTTCAAACCCATAAACCCACCATGCTCACTTCTGATTCATGCCACAGCTATGTGTCCACCCTTGAATGCTCCAGGCAGCGGGACAGGAAGTACATTCTACCTGGAGCTGGAGGAGGAAGCGCTGGAAAACATGCAGGGAGCACCAGCTTCACACCCTGGTTGTCTATCTCCTTCTTCCTCTTCCAGTTGGAGCACAGTCAGTATCTGTGACCTATCACTGATGACTTCCTGCCCACTCAGCTGCCTCCCACTCCAGAGCCCATTTGTGTAGGAGGGGACATATGGCCGAGGAGGTGACATCATGCTTTGAAGGCTCTGCGGCTCTGGTCTTGGGGGGAACAGGCGGCTGGGGCTCTCTGGTTTTCCCAGGGCTTCCTTTTCCCTCGAATGCTGGATCAGTCCCAGCCTATCCAAAATTGATAAGACCATGGAAAAAGTGAGATGGTGGCCAGGGGACCGGATGGGAGGCCTGGGGAACAAGGGGGTGGCGGGGGGTGGGGTGGGGAATGGCTGGGAATTTTCCAACCAGCAGGGAAAAATCTGTCTTGGATCATTTGGTCCCCCCGGTGCCTCTGGAATCAGGAACTCATGCGAGTTTTCCACCAACTGATTTTGTTGCATAGAAATTGATGAATGAGCTCAGGCATGCGAGTTGTCATGGCAAACAGCTTCTGAGACACTGACCACTGATCCCTGGCTTGGGGTCAGCGCCGACGGTGGGGCAGCCAGAGCCGAGAGGGAGACCTTCATTTTTCTTCACAACCTTCGGGTGTTTCCTGCCTGGGTCTGGGGCCCCGCCCTAGGAGCACCTGTATTGTGTGGCCCACTCTGGGACAGAACCTTGGTCCTATGGTGTGCCTGCATTCAGAAAAGAAGACGTGCTGCGGGGTTTGGGAGGACTCCAAACACCTTGAAAAAGCAAGAAAATGTTTAAAATGGAGCTTGTGGCGAATGTGAAGCACTTCTCAAGGTGGCTTTAGGGGAGGACCTTAGTGGAAGGAGGGGAGTAAAATGACCACAGGCCAGCTCTCCTGTCTTCTGACCCATATTTGCCCCCTGGGTCTCTGGGCAGAAAGTAGCTTGGAACCCTGGAAATACAGGCCTCCAACTCAGTCCTGGGCCATGAATTGCCCATACCACAGAACCACATCCAGGTCAAGGAAGAAGCATTTTTCTCTGACTTCCCCCTCCCAGCATCCAATGACTCCTGAGTTGAAATGAACACGCTTGCAGCTTTGGGGTGCTTGGCATGAACTTGGAAAAGTCTTGGGAAACTGAATTTATCGTGAAGATGCAGCAAAGATTTTGTTCCTCTCTTCCAAATAGAGAAGCCCCCTCCCTTCCCCGCCACACCCGGCTCTGCACTCAGGAATTACTCCTAGTGGTGCTCGGGGATGCTGGGAATCAAACCTGGGTCGGCCATTTGCAAGGCAAGTGCCCTACCTGCTGTGCTATCGCTCCAACCCCAAATTACTCCATCTTGGCCTCTGATTCCGCTTCCTTATGCCCTCCTCAGCACCCTTGCCTGGCCCCTCCCACCCTGACTCATCCTCATCCCCCCACAGGCATCTCCAGAGGAGCCTCAACCTGCTGCCCCTTCCCCACTCCACCTTTACTCCTCAACCCCCCTGATTCTTCCCCTAGTTCCGCTACGTGATCTCCTGGGTTATGATAAGGGTGTGGGGGGCCTGAAGGGTGAGATCTGCTGGGTCCCTTGCGGGCACCAAAGGGAAACTCACTATAGTAAATAGAGGAACAAAGTCTCAGCCCATCTGCCTCCTACCTGGAGAGCCGGCTGAGAAACAGAGGCCCACAGACAGACAGGGATGGTTTCTCTTCCCCCACTTCACATGGGGACACAGACTCTGCGTGGCCCCTTGACTGAGTCACATCTTCTCCCTCTGCTTGGCTCCGATGCCTTGGAGGTTGCAACCCCTGCCTGCCTCCCACCTCCCAAGCAGCACTGGCCAGCAATCAGCTGGTTGGAGCTCTGGGTCCTCCTGCTGCTGTTCAGGGTGCCCACGGGGTCCTCCTGGGCAGGCTGCCGGGATGAGGGGGGCTCTCCAGGGCTCACTGTTCCAGGGGCTTGTGACAGCGCCAGCGAATGAGGGACTGGGAAGGGGCCCATGAGATCCCAGATGGACAAGGATCACAGTGCTCCCAGCATGCAAGGAGCAGCCCACCCACAGGTTCAGTGATGATGGTGACACCCACAAAGGGGCCTTCCCTGGGTGTCCAGGAAGAACTGCAGCCACACCCCCTCCAGAAAAGTGATGCTCTCCAGGCCTCTAGGGTTTGTGGGAGGGGAGGAGTACTGGATTAGGGAGGGGGCAGCCCTTCCCCCCAAGAATTACCCTACAGTGACCTGTGCATGTCTGTGCTCAGTGACCACTGACAGCTGGTCAGGGTTTTAGGAAACCCAAGGAAGCGGGGGTGGGGGTGGTTGTGTGTGTGTGTGTGTGTGTGTGTGTGTGTTGTGTGTCGGGATGGGGGCTGGTTGCATACATTCTTGAGGGCACCCACCCTAAACAGTCGAAGATGAACAACTAGAAAAAGAAAAACATCATGAGTCATGCAGGCAAGGCGCTTTGGCAGAAGACAGTCTAGAACATTCTCTTGAAGGAGCTGCACTGGAACCTGAGTGAAATGAGGGTGTGATCTGTAAGGAGAGGAAGGTCCTGGGCCCTGGGAGAAGCCTCAGCAGGCTCTGGGGTTTTGTGTGTGTGTGTGTGTGTGTGTGGTGTGGGGGGTATCTAAATGGTCGCCCCTGTAGCCCTGCAGGTGAGTTGAGTGACTGGGCGCCTAAGGCAGGGCAGGTGCTATAATATATATGTATGAGCGGCTGGTGATTGGCAGCTTTCCAGATTTCTCTCTGGCTTTAGCAGAGAGGCGCAGGGTTTGGTCCTCTGAGAGCCATTCTTATTATTTGTTTTTTTTTTTTAATTTTGGGGGCCAGGGTTTGAGCCACACCCTGCAGTTCTGAGGGATTGTTCCAAGTTCAGTGATTATTATTTCCAGCAGCTCTAGGGATTGAACGAAAGTGGGTTGCATGCAAGGTAAGCGCCTTAACTCCTGTACTATCTCTCTGGACACTCCTCTGGTTTTAAAATCACAAACGCTCTCCCATCTCCTTTAGATACTGGGCATTAGATACTGGACATTAGATATGGGGGCTTTAGAGACTGAACATGCACTGTGGGAAAGTTTTACCCTAACAGAAAACCTTTTCCTTAGGTGAAACAGTCAAACAGGCCCACCAAGACCTAACCTCTGGTGGGTGGGTGGGGTGGGCCGACCGTGCCTCCCCAAATCTCATGCCTTGTGTCTGTGAAGTGAGATCACTCACAGAATCTGTGTTTTAACTCCCAGAAGGCCACTTCCAATCCCCCAGGCCTCTTCCAAGGCCCCAACCCAGGTAAAGTTAATCTTTGTCGTTTGCTTTGGGGGGGACCCTGGGCAAAACCCAGGAAATCCAGACAGGGTGTCACTGCACACTGGTACCTACACATCTGTCCTGATTGAAGACCGACCATTCCTCTACGGTCTAAGATCCAGAGCGAGCTTTAATGAAGCTTTCTTCCCCTACTGTGTGTCCCCAGCTGCCCATGGCAACATTCACCTCCAAAACTGGACACCTATGGCCCCTGGTGACTTGCCCTGCCTTTCTCTGTGTGGGCTCTGCTCCTCTTACTCCCAGATTCTCTCCTGTCCCCTTCCCTTACATCTGCTTAGTGCTGCTTCTCTCAGCCGACATCTGCACCCTCTGACCCCACTTTCTACTTTTTTATTAGACCAGAGTTTCTCATCCTCCAGAAAGCCCCCAAGTCCACCCAAGGCCACCCTGCTGCCTGCCCACCCCCCACCCCCAACCCCGGGGCATAGTGAAGTGTCCTGGGTCTGCTCTGTGTCTGACTGGACCGGGAACTCCACTCGAACCAACCCTCCCAGGGAAGCTCACACAGAACGCTGCTTCCTGAGTGTCAGAGCTCGGCTCCTCATCAGAAATTAGACACTGAATGAAGTGAATGGACAGGTTAAGATCAGACGTTAATGGATCTGAGGAGGGGTCAGAATTTGTGGGAGTTCTGACAAAGGGAGCCATCAGGCTCTAGGAGGGTTATGGAATAGTTGTGCTCCAGAAAATCTTCCCAGTCTACCCTAGCTGTGCTGGGATACTCACTGCACGGTGCTCAGAGGATAAGGGTGCCAGGGATTTGATTCTGGCCTCCCATGGCGTGCTCCAACCATTTGAGCTGTCTCCCTGACCCCGGACCTTTGCTATCCTGAGACACCAGTTGTTGTACCCCTAAAAGTACTGTGGGCTCCTCTCTTTCTGGGCTTCCTCATGAATCACCCCATGCTGATTCTCAGCAAGGGCAGCAAGTCACAAATCCTCCATCAGGGCCCCAGAGTTTTCAGTCAGGGAAAAGGGTCTCTCCCTGGCAGCCAGCAGTGGTGGTGGGGTGGGGGTGTTCTTCCAGGAAAGGCCAAAGGGGCCAGAGTGATAGTACAGTGGAGAAGGTGCTTGCCTTGCACGCCTCCCACTCTGATTCGATCCCTGGCATCCCATATGGTCCCCTGAGCATCACCAGGAGTAATCTCTGAGTGTCAAACCAGGAGTAACCCCTGAGCAGGTGTTTCCTCCCTCAAAAGAAAAGGGGGGCGCTGGTTGGCTCTGACAGGTCTGAACTGAACCTCTGCACTACCCAGGAAAGGCCAAAGGACTTCCCCGGGACCAAGTTTCCACTCCTAAAATCCCTTTCTGAGAGCAGCTCCCATCAAATCTCCTGCCTGGGCTTCACCCCATCCCTCCCCACATCCTAGATCTGCTTCCCAGCTTTCCCCCAAATCTCCCCCAGAAGCAACTTTCCCCAGGTCCTTCGTGTCTACAGGCAGGGTTGTTGTTGAGCACTGGGGGAAGGAAAGATCACAGCAGGATTTATTCCCAGCGAGAGAATCGATCTGTGAGGGCAATGGTTGCTAAGTACGGTAGGAAGATGTAAGCGCACCCTGGTCGGTATCATAAATTACCCGGGCATTGCACACGAGCCCACTACACGTGTTGGGACACAGGAACACGCCAAGTCCCAGCACACAGGGGAGACAGCCGGCGGCGGCCGCAGCTTCTCTCCTCAGACAAAGGCTTTTCAGTCTGATTTTCTCCGCCCGCAGGTCCCTGGGCACTTGTACCATCAGTAACACTTCACGGAGCCTTCAGTCCTAACAAATAATTAGCTAAAATTGAACCAGGGATTTCTTACATGCATGTCATAGGTCTGATATGAATAATGAGGCAGAAGGTTAACGGTGGGTCAGAGACAGCTCCCCATCTTCCAGCTTATTTATTCAGCGAAATGAGAAATTGATCACATTATTGCGTATAGGGGGAGCCTGATTCATCGCAATCAGCTTGGAATTGGCAGTTTTGACTGTAGGCAATTTGGGGACATTACTTATGCCTGAATAGGCCAGGAAGGTCATTTATAGCTTGTTAACACCTTTCCGACCTCCTCCATAGCCAGATCGTACTCCCCAACCTGCTTTATTCTGTACCTAGCCCGAGGGGGGGAAATATCAGAGGTGAGAACGATTCTTCTCAGAAAATGAAGAGATGCCCTAGAAGAGATGCTCCAGAGAGGCCCCGTGTGTGTGTGTGTGTGTGTGTGTGTGTGTGGTGTGTGTGTGTGTGTGTGTGTGTGTGTGTGTGTGTGTGAGATTTGGTCCTCATCCTCCAAATGCCCTCAGTCTCTCCTGGATTCTTGGGCAATTGGGTCCTAGACCCCCTCCACCGGCGATGGTTGCTCCTGCGGAATCCATTGTACCAGGCAGTGTAATTGTGGGGATGAAGGGGACCATCAGTAACTCCAAGGTGCCGGGACCAGGCCTGCAAATGCCTCTACAAGGGAGGGCTGTGGATCTCACTCCAAGCTTCGGGGTCATTCCCAGAATCCAGCACAGTTGGCTGAGGGACTCCGTGCCTGCGGGACCCATCACCTCCCAACTGTGGGCAGGCATTTTGCTGACAGAGCGGCGTGGGGTGCTCTGCCTCAGCCTGGCCAAGGGAGCCGGACTGTGGTCCATCACTCAGCATGGGAATCCATCACAGGCCTCAGTTTTCTCACCTGCAAAGTGGGTGCACTTGTGGGACCCACACGTTCAACACTCAGTGCTGGTGCTGGGTTCCAGGTACTCACCAAATAAGCTATCATCATTGCCATCAGCAGCAGCATCATCAGCAGGATAGCTGCCAGACATCTTTGCCTGCCTTTGCAGAACCGCCTCTTCGCCCCATGTCCCTGAGAGATGCAGGGGTAGATTCCGCTTCTCTGTCTTTCTGTTGCTCCGGCTCCCTGTGCTCAGCTGGGCAGTTCTTCTGTTGGTCTCACTTGGGTCCCTCATGCAATTGGTGCCACATGGTCCCTGCCTGCCACCAGAAGCTCTCGGCAGACTTTGCAGAATCCCTCTCCTCACCCTGCCCCCTGTCCCCCTCCCCCACCCTCACATAAGTGGCAGAGGCTCCTCCCCCTGAGAGCAGCCCAGAGACCAGCCTCACCAGGGGCAGGCTGGGAACTCCCGCCTCAGCTCTGGCTGCTGGAGTAGACGGGGACGGTGGCATGACGTGGACCTGTCCTCAGTGTCCTCTCAGCCCAGCTGCCAGCCCTGGTGCACACGCCAACAGCAGATGCAGGTGGGTCGGCATTTCCATTTCAAAACCTTTGTGCTCAGCACGTGTCTGGTCTGTCGGGTCTCATTCGAAACCTTTTGCTGGGCTGGCCCTCCTTGGAGGCCCTGAGTCTCTCTTTGCCTCTGAGGGAAGAATCACCCTTCGTTGTTAAATTCCAGTCGTCTCGAAGCCAGACCCAGCTCTGCCATCAGGAAGAGGCTCAGCCCCACAAGTATTTGCTCAGACCGGCAGCTGACACAGAGGTGCAGGGAGTGGGTGGAGGGAGGGCAGGGTCGAGGCTGTTGGTGGTCTTGCGCCCCCCCCCTTCCCATCTCTAACTCTCACAAACCCATATGCACATATGCACACATACACACTCATCCTCCCAGCTCCTCCCTCCCTCCCTCCCCCCACACACTTTTTTGTCCTTAGAATAAACAAAACCCTTTCATTCTGGGGCCTGGAAGATTCCATAATGAGTTGAGCCTCTTAACAGTCTATTTTAATAAAACTCAGCTCCCTGGCTGTATGGAGACCATAAAACATGCAGGTTCCAGCAATAATATGTTTAGTAACCCTGCTTGATAAAGTGGAAATGTTTGCATGTTTCAAATTATGAGCAATTTAAAGTAGGAAGCTAGCAAGTCAGTTCTTGGGTTATGAAGCTTGACATTGTTAAGCCTTAAGAGAACACATACTTCAAAGTCTCCTGGTCTGAAATATGTCCTGTGCGCTGCGCAGTGCGAACCAGCTGGATCAGCCTCAGCCGCCGGGAAGCCGCAGCGTGATCTGGCTGAGAATGTCAATCTGCTGGCACACGCGCACACACACACACACACACACACACTCATACAAGTGCACACACACACACACTCACACATGTACACACATACACACACATACTCACGCACGCACACATGGACACACACATGGTCACGAGCACACACATACACACATGCATGTGCACACATACACACACATACTCAC
Organism: Sorex palustris; assembly: GCA_028565675.1. Lineage (NCBI taxonomy): Eukaryota > Metazoa > Chordata > Mammalia > Eulipotyphla > Soricidae > Sorex > Sorex palustris. The sequence continues at coordinate 18,230,972 of JAOXYA010000015.1, forward strand.
ATTGCACATACGCTCATGCACATACATGTGCACACACGCTCACAAGTGCACTCACACACACACACACACACACACACACACACACAAGTTTTTATTCAGGAAGCCGAGTCCCAGGGGAAGGCCCTGCTTGCCGAAATACCCCAGCCCCTCTCCCCAACAGGGACACTCTGGAGGTGGCCCTGAGCTCAGCTGATTTGGGCAGCAGTGATTTAGCACCTCTAAAGCATCCCCACTCCCAATAATGAGGCAATCCCAGGAGATCTGAGCATCTGTCAGCAGCTGAAACCTATCAGTGGTTTTGAACCAGCTTTATCGGGACCCCTATACTTTGGGGATTTTATTAGACTTTGCGCAATATTTCATCTCATCAAGAGGTTTCTGCAAAGACCCGGCCACACTGGCTTGCTCTCTGGCCTCCACTTGCCCATCTTGTGCCCACTTCAGAGGCTTCATTAACACTCTCCACTCTTTCTGCCCAGAAGGCTCTTTCCCATTTTATTATAGGGGGGCTTCCCACTGGGGCTGGAGGGGATTTTCCCAGTGAGCCTCACCTGCAGGGCCAGGCCAGACTGGTCAGCGCTCCATCCTGCTGTTACCATGTTTCTCTGGCCCGGGTCATCAGGCACCATCGGACCTTCACTTGGAAGTGCTTGGGGCCCTCTGGTGCCAGGGATCCAAGTTCAAACCTCACATAACCAAGGTGTGCCCAATTCCTATGAGTCATCTCTCCAGCCTTCTCCACCCAGGTTTTCTTTTTCTGGTTTTCTGTTTCTATGTGTATTGGGGTTGGGGGTGCAGGGGTTTATCTGGCAGTGCCAGGGCGCTTACTCTTGTTTCAGGGATTACTTCCAGCAGGGCTTGGAGGACCATATGTGGTACCGGGGATCAACCTTGTCCATGTACAAGATGAACACCTACTCACTGTACTATCACTCTGCCCCCATCTTCTCCCTTTTTGGTCTTTTGGTTGTGTCTACTTGTTCTTTAGTTTGAATTTAGATGTTATCCTCTTAAAGGTATTTTTTTTCATCCTACATCTCCCTTTTTGTTCTCTTAAGTTTCCTGGGCTACTTCTAGACTCTTAGTACATCTTCTAAGGAGTTTGTTTCCTTATGTGCTTATTTGTTTGCTGTCCATCTCCCTAGCATCACGTCAACTCTACAGGGGCAAGCCTCTTGTCTTCCTCATCCTCCAGTAGGTGTAATATAGAAAATGCTCTTTATGTGCTTCCTGGATAGAGGGATAGATGGATGGGTAGATGCATAGTTACACTGATGGAGGGATGTATGAATGGAGGCATGCAAGGTTGGATGGTTGGATGTGCAAATGGGTGGGTGGTGGATAAATGTATGGATGACTGAACAGATGATTAGATGAATGGATAGAAAATGAATTAATGGATAGATGGGTGTCTGGCTCTCTGGATGGATGCAAACATTCCACCATGCATCCTCAGACTTTTAGACTGTGATTCGGAGTTTTTAGAGAATAAGACAATGGGGAAGAGTTTACCATAAGACAATGGAAAGACTCTATTGATGGCTCCCAAAATACCAGGAAAGCACACACCAGTGCTTCTTCTGAGGAAGAGGAATTGCCAAAGTGAAAACGATTCCACTTGCCCCTTCAACATTGCACCCACGTCTACAGCTTCTTTTACCGAGGCTCAAGATGGGAGATACGATTTCTATATCTTAAAAAGCAATCCCATAATTGCACCCACCCTGGCTCCCCCATTCCCAAGCAGCAACCCCCTATTCCAGAGGAACAAAGACTAGCCTGTTCTTGGCTAGACAGCCGAGCCAGGCCCAGCCACTGTGCGGTATGTGACCCTGACCGGCTAGCAGAATTCTTCAGCTGATAAGAGTGCTCTGTCTCTCGTGGGGAAGGGGCATGCAAGTTGGGGTGAGGAGACCTCCCTGTCATTCAGTCTGTCCTTGTCCTTACAGAAAAGGCTCCTCCATCTTCCACAGCATCTCCTTTTACCCTCATCAAACCTATGATACGTTCCAGGTAATCTGTGGTACCCACACTGTCCCTCCTTCCCTGGGTATCATTTGACAGCTTAATCTGCCAGCTAGAACTAAAGATGCTTCCCTCCAAGGTCTTGGGCAGAGAGAGACAGACTGGGTAGCTTCTAGGAAGCACTGGAGAGAACGAGATTATGAGCATGCACTCTGACTCCTGCACCCCAACCTGCCTAGCCCAGCTTTCAATAAACAGACTTGCCAACTCCCTTACACATTCGTTATCCCCTGAGTTATTTAGGCCACTGTAAACAACACAGAGGATGCGTTATTCACTTCAGGACCATGAGACAGAAGAGCAGGCCAAGAGTCCATCTCTTGGAGTTGCACATTAGGACAGCCCTGGGGACCCTTCTGTGGAGAACAGTTTCAGAGACTGGGATGCTGAGGGGCTGAAGTCTGGTACCTGGACATATTTCCATCATGAAAACTTAGGACAGCCATGCCTTAGGCTGTGCATTTGGGAAATCAGCATCAGAATATTTTTACTGTCGACTCAACATCAAAGTGTGATCATCACGGTGAAGCTGAACAAAGAAAACGCTACTGGCAATTAGTAAGGCCAAGTCAGCAGGACTGATGTGAAATTTATCACGTGGGAAATCTCACTTTTGCTTGCATGTGACCAATGGACCTGTGAGACCTATGCCTGGGAATCTGGGGGAAGATGTTGTATTTCACTCCTCCTGGTCTCAAAGGTAAGAGTTCGAACTCTCTCCTCTTCTGTGGGGGTCTCAGAAGCAAGGGATGCAAGAAGCTCAAACTCAAGGGGTGTAGAGAAGAGGTAAGAGGTGGTGTTCTGAGCTGGGGAGAGAGGACCCCTGGCTTTGAAGAAGGGAAAGTGAGCTGGAAAGGGGCTGTCTGGAGCCCAATCTCCCAGGAGGACATGGCCCAGACTGCCTGGAAGGTGGGGCAATTCTGCTGAGCCTGGCACTGTTTCTTAGCAGGAAGTGCTCTTCTCCACTGCTCCAGATTTGCAGCCAGTCCCAGAGGGGACACTGCGCACAACCCAGACCCCTCAGCTGGGGGCTTGCCGTCATCTGGGTGAGCAGCTACACTGAAGGGGTGTCAGGCTCAAGAGGCCTCTGACAAAATATCAAGGAGGAAGCATCACTAGGCTCACTTCTCTTCCTCTTGTTCCCCTTCAGGGAATCTGTCTGTACCCAGCACACACGTGTTTTCTTTGGAAGAACAATTTCCAGGTGATCCCAGAGATGTGCCTGCTCAACAGGCAGCCCTCTCGTTCCCAGACTGAGCTCCTGGGCCAGGCAAGGAAGGATGAGCTGCTGGGCTGGAAATGAAGCCTGTATCAGGGTTAAAGTCTTTCCCAAGTCTGCAGGGACAGCTGCCAGCCCAGAGTGCCAGTGGAGGGGACCCAGGCTCTCTGCTCCCTGAAGTTGCTTCTCCCTCCCTGCCTACCAGCCCTCCCTCTGGCCAAGTCTTTCCATTTTCTGTTGCACAGCAGACAGTGAAGCAATCTGAGAGCAGGCATGCCAGTTCACGGGTGGGCATCATCTTGTTTATGGGCAGTGACAGGATGCCAGGCATCATGGGAGGCTGTGAGGGTGCCTCGCATGGGAAGACACGTACTCAACCCTCCACAAAAAACCCTCTGATGAGGACGAGCCCTTGGTGAGTGAGAATTGTGGGGAGGACATGCAGCAATGGGTGGGGAGGGAAGGGGGCTTTAAAGCACAAGGGGGCTGGTGAAGCAGGTCTAAAGGAAGCAGAATTCCTGGAGGAGGGAGGTGTCTATGGGATGGATGGATAGAGGGCCCAAATGGTGGGGGTTATTTATGGGGAGACTTACAGGGGTAGAAATGAGAGCTTGACTTGACTTTGGGATGAGCATGTGAGGTCACAAGCAGGGAATCCCGGGCTCCTGGCTCCCCTAATCCATCTGCATTTGTCAGCTCCGACTGCAAGCAGACACTTGGGGAGCCTTGCAAACAGAATAATCGGAGTGTCTCCTCAGCGGAGCAAGGTGCTGACTGCACCTTGGCAGATCTCTAGGAGGTGAGGGTGTCAATCCAAGGATTTTAAGTCTAGTTGATTTTTTAAAATTTAGTTTGGTTTGGGGACCACTCCCAGCAGTACTCAGGGCTTACTCTTGGCTCTGCACTCTGAGTCCACCATATGGGATGTCGGGGATCAAACCCAGGTTGGCACGGGCAAGACCAACACCTTGCATGTTGTGCTATCACTCCGGCCCTGAGTTTAGTGGATTTAATTTCTCATGCATTCTCTGTCATGTCTCCCACCAAAAGGCTGTCTAGGTCCTCCAATTCCAGCCCAGCAGCTCATCCTTCCTTGCCTGGCCCGGAACCTCAGTCTGGGAACAAGAGGGCTGCCTGTTGAGCAGGCACATCTCTGGGCTCACCTGGAAATTATTCTTCCAACAATTGGAATTTGACCAGGGGATCTGAGACGGGGTCTTGCTGGGTCTTTCAAGTGCAGCCGTTGAGGACCATCACAGTTCCTCTTCCTGGGAGCCAGACCACTGCAATAAGAAACACTCACATCCAAAGTGGAGGAACCGCAACATGAATGTAGGCACTCAGGACACAAGGTCTCCCAGCTCACAGCCAGTACTCACTGGTCGCATGTCAGAGGGCCTCCTGGATGGTTCCAGAAGAATGAGGGCCCCAGGTTCTGTAGCCAATACCTAGAATGGTAGAACTGCGTAGTTTAACCAGCCTGCAGAATGTTGAGTGATGGGAAAGTGATTGTGGCTCTGAGGCATAAGCTTGGGGTGTCATCTCACTGAGGAAACTGCATGACTGGGGTAGAAGCACCTCCTTACCTCCATGCCTCTCCAACTGCGTTTGCAGTTCAAAGTTCCCTTTGCCCTGATTCTACCTTCAACTCACCCAGAGGCCTCCATGGGCAGTGCTGCCCAGAGCACTGCAGAGGCTACAAAAGACAGGCAAACACACTCAGCGGGGTCCCTCTCCCTGGGAAGAGACAAAAATGCTCCATGCCAGCTTATTTGAGTCAGAAATGTAGGTGTGGTCATGCATTCCTCTATGTGCCCCCATCAGAAAAGAGCCACCAAGGGTCTACTCCATGCCCGGAATGTTCCAAACACCAGTCTCAGAATTTTGAGTGAATTGACCTAATGGAGTCCTAGAAAAAATATTCTTTTTCTTCCCACCTCACAATGAAGTAACTGAGCACAAAAGGCACGTCACTTTGACTAAGTCACAAAGCCCTAAGATTTGCCTCCCGGCCCGGTAACCCCAGAGCCTGCACTCCCCGTTGATCCTAAGGCAGCAGCCCCCAGCCTGCAATCAGCAAGATCTGGAGCTGCAAATTCTTAACTGTGGAACCACAGTCAATACCTTTGCTTCTTTGATTATTTTTTTCTCTATAAAATGGGATCATATTTACTTATCCAAGGCTGCAAACAACAACAGACGTCACCTCACAGGTGACATTAGCATGGCCCAATAAATACAGTGTCCTTTTCCATATCATATAGGATTTGTGAACTTAGAGTGAGGAAGTCATGGCCCTAGCTGGCTCAAATTGAACACGGCGTATTATAGGCAGTGACCCCTACTGGAGATGTGTGGCGGTGCAACTGGGCTCTATAATTGCTGTAAATAGGTGATTCTAGGACATGACTTGGCAAACGTTTTCTGTATTGAGTCAAATTGCAAATGTTTTAGGCTGTGCAGACCATGTAGTCAGTTACAGCTACTCAACTCTTCTATTATTGTTATGAATGCAGTCAAAGATGTTATGTACATGGAGCATCGCGGATGTTTCTGTAAAACTTGATTTTCAAAAATCAGTAGTAGATCAGATATAACCTACAGGTTGTAATTTGCTGACCCAAAACTATGATAAGAATATGAAAGTTCTTCTGGCAGAATCTTTTCCAAGCTTGGCTGATCCTGTATGTTAAGAAATTGCTTAGGGGGAACATTTAATAAAGAAGTGAGTGCTCTCATAAATAAAAGTATTCTGCCAACTGCAGACCAATGGAACAGGGTTGAATACACTGACATCTCCCCTCAATCATATGATCATCTAATCTTTGATAAAGGTGC